>OX387974.1:11553682-11920055 GCA_947578425.1 Eugnorisma glareosa | reverse complement strand
TTACATAAATAAACATCAAATAAAAAAACGTAATTATCTTAGGCATTTAAAACTCAGTTTCTGGTCTGTCTGTTTGTTTGTTTGCTTTTATAACCATTGTAAATACAAATAAAATAAACTCACTGGTTTCGGCTTCATATTTAGTCGTTACTGTGGCTATTGTCCAGTCGAACAGTAATGGGTTCCGACTACTCTGTGCACAACTTAAATGATAATTGATAACAGACAGGGTTAAGAGTTAAGTCAGGCTATCGGTGTTAGCGTAATGTGATAAAACTCGCAAAAATATTACTTACCAATGACGCGTCACAGTAATTAATTGTTGATGTTAAATTGTTTAATGTTTTTGAGATTTTTTTTGGGGATCTGTAGGAAAACGCAAAGAAAGATTAACATAAGATACTGCTAAGAATAAGAGCGTAGGTACTGAGGGTCTATGATTTGGTAGTTGCATTGCCCATTCTCCGATACCCACGGATCGGAAATCAATCTCATAAAATGATGATTTACGAAGTATCTAGATATCGAATGTGATACCCATCAAATCTAGAATTTCCGAGAAACTTGTGTTGGATCAACTGCAACGTCCCACACAGGTTTCTCGGAAATTCGAGATACAACATAAAGGCATGCATCGTGGCAGCTGGAGTTCTACAGTTTCTGCTGACCGGCATGGGATAAGGTGTCAGTTTACGTGTAATAATTAGGCTATCTACTAAATCCAGCCTTATGCATCAAAAACCACCGGTCACCAGTAAAACTGATCATAGGTCACCACGAGTAACAAGATTAACCTCGTTTTTTAAAGTCTGTAACAAAAGGCGATTGTTTGAGAACAAGACCTTAGTTCAGATATAGATTCTCAAGCTCCTCAGTGTGCCATACACGTGGCTCAGTCTTGACGATACGACTGCATAATGCAGCTTCCATTGCTGGCCATTTTTAACCGACTCCAAAAAAGGAGGAGGTATATATAATAGACATGTTCGTGTGTATCTATTTTTTTTTTTTTTAATGTATGTTACCTGATTTCTCCCCCATTTGTGGACCGATTCTCAAAATTCTTTTTTTAGTTGAAAGATTATACTTCTGAGGTGGTCCCATTTAAATATGGTGAAGATCTGATGCTGATCTTCGGAGATATACTATGGAACTCTTCAAAAATAGACGGCAAATTTGTCGTGATTGCTGCAATCGCTTGGATGTTTATTGTTTATACAACATCATGACGTAACATCACGCCTGTATGCTCTGAGGGGGTACGCAGATGTGTACAATACACCCAGATTTCCATTTATTGGGGATAAGCATGGGCCAGCCCATAAGGCTTACAATACATGTCATGGTAATGGTACCATGACATGTATAGTTCATCATCTGCATCATTTTCCCAACTATTTTGTGGTCGGCTTCCAGTCTTACCGGATGCAGCTGAATACCAGTATTTTATACACAACACAATAGCCACGACATAAATATTATTAAAAAATATTTTCTAAAGCTATTGAGACATTTGCGTATGGTCATCATCATCTCATGACGCTGAGCTGATGAAGGTAGGTACAACTCTTTAACGGTTAGGAGTTAGGCGATTTCTTGTTCTAGAATAATGTATAGATAATGCGACTTGTTAATATCGATAGTTTGATTTCTCTAGAGACAACAGAGTGTGTGCTAGAAACTAGAAATATTAATCATTTTAGCCGACTTTAAGAAAAGAACTGTTGTCATTTAGACGCGTATTTAATAATGTAAAATAAATTCATGGCGAACAACTAAAAATGGAAAAATAAAAACTTTTTTGCAAAAAATAAAATCATAATAAAAAAAAATAAACAAACACGGTTTTTTTTTTTCTTTTATTGTGTTTTTACGTTGTCGTTACATGTTGGAGTTTGGCGAGTGGCTAGTTTCAGGCGCGGGGTGGGGGGTCACAGGGGAACCCCCCCAAATATACTTACTGAACTACGGAAATTTTATAAATAATTAACTTTCTGCTTAATCGTCAACAAGAGAAACTAACTTTTCCGAGGCAGAATGCTAAAATTTTCAAGCTCGCTACGCTCTCTAATGCACCCTACCCTTCTTTAAGTGATTTCGTAGCACGATGCCTACTTTCGCACTATGACTACTTTATTGTACTTTCAAGTAATCGGTAGCACGATGCCAACATTTTGAAACCACCATACATTAGATCGCACGATGCCTACTTTTTAATTTTTGTTCCAGTTACATCGCAGTTTGCCAACTTTATCTGTATATGTACCTACTATGTTGACGGACTTACTTTTATTCACATCTCTGTATGGATGAACAAAAAGAACCTAATATCTGGGGCGGAGCCAGGCTGCTTAAATTTTGAAGCTCTGTTCTCTCGCTTTTGCATTCTATTAATACCAAGAGCGGATCCGCGGGAGAGGGCTTTATGGGCGTCATAGCCACCCCGCCCTGGGCTGGGCCTAGGTCAACCGTGATCACGTTTCTCAATTCATTCATTTAAATAAAATAAATACTTTGCATGATGGCACGTTGTTATTGGAATCCTGTTTCTGTATGAATGCACCAAAAGAACCTAACCTTTCCGAAGGCTTGCTCGCTTCGCTCGCTCTTGCGTTCTCTTCATCTTGAAACTTGAAAATCTCGGGGCCATGGTCTTAGGCAGGGAGGGAATCCTAGGAAAGATGCAATCGGGCTCGCTTCGCTCGCTCTTGCATTCTCTTAATAAAATTCTTAAGTGGTCATTAATCGTCAAGTACCTACATAACTCCTGTATGGAATGGTCAAAAGAAAATCTCACCTACCCGATGTAGTGCTAAAATTCTCGAGCTCGCTCTGACATTCTGAGTTCTTTTCAGTTTTTCTTTATAAACTGATACAAATTCTTTTCTCAATTGATACGTTTTTCTATAAGTCGACAAAATTACTCCTAGCATGAATCGACAACAACAATCGAAAACCTTACAGATCCGTTACAGATCCAGATCCGATCCGGAGTACAAGCTCTTTTCAGGAAGCTGGAGATGCACCCGCCGGAAATAAATCTGTCGGTAACCATGATCGTTTTGTATAGGTAATTCCAGAGATGGTTGATGTAACTTGTTTACCAACAGCGGCCTCCTGACAATGTCATTCAGGCACGAAAATATCCCTACAGTACTGTACAAACTCGTCAATGGATCTTGAATAAGCGAATAGTGTTGTTATAGATGATTGTGGGTTGTGGGACACAAGCATTGTTAGTTTATTCCCGGCACTTTGCTGATTGTTATGATGATGATAGAGATATCTTTTTGTATGTTGTGATACTGCGTTTTGAGTTTAAAACGCATTTAGTATTCTATTAGGTCAAAGTTTGAGCATCCCTGGCATTCACTAAATGGGCTCTGAAACTGTGTGCCAGTTATTTCTGATATTCTTCTAGACCACTTTTTAATTACGTGTAAAGTTGGGAAAAAAGCTAGGCAGATGATAATATTTCTTTAATGCTTTACGCAGGTTGTCATCACCAGTAATTTATCTTGTCTTAGCTTTTATATGTCCTTATTTTTTCGTTGACTTTACCTACATCTAAATCATAGACCATGACTGTGACGCGTATAACATATACAGGGTGTAAACGAACTCTTCGCGAAGCCGTCAAAAGACTTTTTGGTCAGTGGGTAGCCTTAGGGGCGGATTTTTAGGAGTTGGAGTATATCCTTAGGGGCGCTATGAGAAGCAAAGAAAACGAAAAAAAAAAATATTTTGGTTAAAAAAATTTTTGGGACAAAAAATTTCGGTCAGTGTCGTCTTAGGGGCACTATGAAAAAAATACTTAGAAAAATTTCGCGTTCAACTTCGAGGTAGCGCTCGCCGGTCGCTGTCGCGGCACCGCTCGCTTCGCTCGCTCGGCTCGCGCGTAGTTGGTCACAGTTCTAACCTAACCTAACCTATGGATATATTTGCAGGTACACACCGTTTTGTTTTCTGCACGGCTCATGGTGCCTATAAGCGTATGGTACCAATACGAAAAAAAAATTGTTTACGAAAATTTTTTTAAGTGTTTGCCCCTAACCGTGCTCAAGGTGAAAAGTAAGGAGAAATTTCCAAAGTCCAAAAATTTTTTTTTACCTAATCATTTTGTTGTTTTCTGCACGGCTCATGGTGCCTATAAGCTTACGGTACCAATTTGAAAAAAAAAAAAAAAAAACCAAAAATTTTCTAAGTTCCGCGCCATAGCGCCCCTAAGGCTACACTCCAACCGACTTTTTTTTTTGATGAAAAATCACGTTAAACAGTAGAACTGAATGTAACGCACTCAAAACATTGTGCTGATGGATGGATTGAATAGTACGGCGGTCTAGGAGGTATTTAAAGTCATACATTAAAAAAAGGACTTGAAAAAAGAACTTGTGAAAAATTTGGAACTTTGACCCCCAATATCTCCGTAACTAGAAGGTAGGTATGGTCTAGACCCTGCCAGGGTTGCGGGACTGTTCGAAAGAGATACCGCGGCCCTGGAACACAAAGGGCAAAGGAAGCAACATGGATGGGTTTTATTCAGTAAAAGTCTGACACTCCCTCCTGCTCAGCCCAGCACGGGAGGGGTTATTTGATGATTTCCCATCCGAATAAAAAAAAAAGGTATGGACTAGACCAAAAAAAAATGACAGGGAGAACAAATGCCTTTCGGCTTCGTTATGGCTCTTGTTACACCATTTATACCGAAGATATTCAATTGAATCAAGGTCAGTAGAGAGACTCCTTGACCTCTATAAAGTGGAAGAATAAATAAGGAAGTCTTCCATCCATTAAATATAAAAATAGAAGTCGACTATAGAAGATGCAGCTTAGACCTTACCCAGATAAATACCTATGCATACAGAACCTTGAATAAAAAAACATATCAAATTGTTTACATTGGATTAGATAAGATTTTGTGTAGTCATCTTATTTCAGAGGTCATTTATTTTCGCTGGACTGCATAGTAGGCAACCTGGGCATAAAGTGAATTATAGTTCTACCTTGACTTTTCCGTTTTGTTTATTACAAGACAGGTGACTGATTTGTGAAACACAGATGTCTAATTTTAATTAGCCAGCTGATGTTTAGTAAGTTATGCTTTAGATAGATAAATAAGCGCGGAGAGTCGGAAAATAAAATACCAATATTTTAACTTCAATTTTGATTTAATTAAAAATACAATAAGTTATTAAAAACAATAAGATACAACAAAATATAAACACGATTGTATAACATCCGTATGTCATTGCTTCTGCAGATAACGTTTTGTTTGTAATGTTTTGTTTGAAGACGAAAACCAAAATAATTTAGATAACAAAACCAAAACACTTTAGCGTTCATGATGATAACAAGTACTCATATAATATAATCAAAACAATTAGTAATTTTTCGGTAAAATACAGAGTTGCCAGCCAAAAAATAACCTTTTGGTGAAAAATAATCTTTCATATTTTTTTTCAGTAGTAAAATTAAAAGTGGAGGGACAGATGTTGGTTGTATTTACTAATTGAAATATGGATAATTTTGTAATTTTTTCCATTCTAAGTTGCATTTACCAGCTACTTTTTTAAACACCTGAAATTAAAGACTTATTACTTAGAGTAATTTGCAAGTGAAAGAATAAGGACAGAAATGTATAGTCGCTAACACATCAGGTGGCAAACTCTCCAAATGATTTTAAACCATACAACGTTCAAATTTAACGTTCAGAATAAGTTCAAAATAGAATGAGAAAATTTGTCAATTTGAAGTAACTTGATGCGCTGAGTTGGAATTGAACCGTTGTATGTATTAACTGGTTTACAAATTCCGCAAAATCACCTTAAAGCGACCTTTTGAGTCGTGTAACCTAGCAGTAACCTGGATGAGTTAAAAATAAAAGGTCACAAAAGTAACCTTCTGGCAGCGCTGGTAAAAACCAAAGATTGCTTAAAGCTGCTCTTAGCTTAGTAGCTAGGGCACGCCACTATAATGGCGGTAAGTCCCCTCTTTGAGGAGTGGCTGGAGAGGCGCCACGGCGCCCTCACCTTCCGCCTGACGCAGGTCCTCACCGGACATGGTTGTTTCGGGAGGTTCCTGCACCTAATCGGGCGGGAGGAAACGCCCGGGTGTCACCACTGCGAGGATCGACCGGAGGACACGGTGGAGCACACTGTGCAGGTCTGCTCCGCTTGGGCGGAGCAACGCCGTGTCCTCGTAGCGGCGATCGGCGGCGGCGACCTCTCGCGTCCGGCCCTGGTTCAATCCATGGTCCGGAGCGAGACGGAATGGGACGCCGTCACCTCCTTCTGCGAAGCAGTCATGCTAGCGAAGGAGGTGGCGGGACGTGAGAGGGAGAGAACCTCACGTCCCAGCCGCCGCGGGAGACGCACCGGGCGTCGGGGGCCACGTGGTGGCCCCCGGCCACCGTAGACGCGGGCCTGTGGACGGTGAGCTATGGGCTAGCTCGCCGTCCGTCCGTCTTATGACGACAGGCCGTGTCGACGGCGCGTTCGTGTTCCACGCGCGCCGTCGAGAGAGAGTCAGCAAACAGGAAGGGGTCCGTAAGGGCCGACGCCTGCCAGGGTTGCGGGACTGTTCGAAAGAGATACCGCGGCCCTGGAACACAAAGGGCAAAGGAAGGAACATGGATGGGTTTTAGTCAGTACAAGTCTGACACTCCCTCCTGCTCAGCCCAGAGCGGGAGGGGTCATTTGATGATTTCCCATCGATAAAAAAAAAAAAAAAAAAAAAAAAAAAGCTTAGTAGCTGGATGTGTAAACCTAGGGCTACTTGACCAGTTTATTACCAACGTTTTTTGTAGACCCGAGGGCCCTAGGACGAGCGTGCGGTGTACCTGTCGATTTTTGAATCAAAAATGCAATTATCACTACATAGTATAAAACAAAGTCGCTTTCTCTGTCCCTATGTCCCTTTGTATGCTTAAATCTTTGAAACTACGCAACGGATTTTGATGCGGTTTTTTTTAATAGATAGAGTGATTCAAGAGGAAGGTTTATATGTATAACATTGACCCGTGCGAAGCCGGAGCGGGTCGCTAGTCCAATATAATTATAGTTTAATTGCTTACAACAAGCATAATCATCCAGTATCATCCATAGATACAGGGTGTAACAGGACCCTTCAGGAAGCCGTCAACCAGTACATCAAACTAAGTAACTTTACGCAAAAAAAAATGCTGGGTTTTACAGTAGGACTCAATGTAACGCACTCAAAGCATTGCGCTGATGGATGGATTCAATAGGTACGGGGGCGTGAAGGTGTTTACAGTAAAAATCTTACATTCAAAACAAGTTAAAAAAAATAACTTGTGATAAAGTTGGAACTTTGACCCCCAATATCTCCGTAACTAGAAGGTTCCCAGGTACGGTCTAGAACAAAAAAAAACGCAATGACGGGGAGAACAAGTGCCTTTCGGCTTCGTTAAGGGTCTTGTTACAGCCTTTATATGAACAAATTCTTAAAATGTTATAGCTGAACCGAATATTTTTGTTTTTAAAATTGACGTATTTACGTTACTTTTACACCGCGCGCTCATGTTGGAGCCTCTGGGCCTTGGAACCCATTCGGTTGTCCTGCTCAACCTGGTCCGATGACTGTGATGGATTGAAGACTTAGCGGCTGAGAAGAGGGAGACGCAAGCACGTGAGCAGCAGTTAATCACCCTTTTAACTTCGTAAGATTCATGATTTTGTCAAAAAAAAAATATACATATAGTGTTGCAAGCGTTCAAAAAACATTTAAAAATGATACCATAGTATCTGCAACAATGACTTGTTAAAGGTCGCGGGAATCCACCGAATAGAAGGCCGTGCAAATCCGGTAATTGTAGTGTTTTTGGGAGAGGCTATAGTTTTTTTTTTTGTGGAGAAGACGATAATGAGGTTATTGCAGTTTGTAGTTGGTTAATAACAGATGTTATATAAATTCATGATATCCATTAGCCAGGCCAGGTCACCACTCGCAGACTCCTGGGATGTACTTCTCGATGAGCTTCTCGTAGTAGGGCCACAGCGCCTCGATGTCTGGGACCTTCGTGCTCTTGGTGTATAAGTCGTACTTGCTGAGAAAGAATATGTTTTTATCAAAACAGTGCACACTCGAATTTTAAGACAAGGAACAGGGAATATTCTTCAGCACGAAAGGTGCTTGCATCACCATCCACATACTTCATCATTCTAGCCTTACACTTAGGGTGATTCAGACCCAAATCGAAAGAACTAGATATGTAGATGATGCCAAATTTTGAAATCAAGGAGGACTTCTAAAATGCCCACTTTTAACCATGTTACGTAGAATGAACGTAGAACGATTTGATTAAAACCTTCATGACGCAATCAGATTCGATTTTATTCAGTGATTGGTCTATACTCTTTTGTCCACCTCCGAATGAATGAATCCAATGCAACTTACTTGAACTCAAGCACCCACTGTAGAATGACTTCGTCCTTCTCGTTGGTCAAGTGGCGGTAGTCACCACCAGCGTGCCAAGGGTACAAGGAGTGGTATCTGTGGACAATCACCATGATTACGACACGCCACCTTACAGCATGTCAAAGGATGGAGTCAGATAAGTTTACTCTTCATAGTACCTATACCTACCATTTTTTTTGTGGTCAGTGGTATCTTCATTAACACGGCTTACCAACGAGTTTCAAAGTCAACGGGACTTTGAATAATAGTACTCATAGTACTAACTGGAACTATAAGGAATGTTACCTGATCATGTACAGTCCCTTCTCGGGGATGGTACTCTTGTTGTGCTTGAGGAACTGGTACATGTACTCGTCGTGGCTCCAGGAGATCTGCAGCTTGTCCAGGCCGCAGTTGGGCTCATACATGCCGTACTCGGTGCTGCGGACAACAAGATACTTACTTATTTAGTGAAAGGGACCCTGCATAGAAAGGGAAGAGGAGGAAAGTACAAATACATACTTTATCGGATTTAGAATAGAATAGAATGTTCTATATTATGTACACCATACAGTAACATTCATACAAGAACACAATTCACATAGGATAACACGATGGGCGGTCTTATCGATAAAAGCGGTCTGGTGTGTTGCCATGACGTTTTAAAGCAGGAGTAATTCCAGTGTGGGAAAGAGACAGAGCTATACAGGTCGTCCATCTCTTTCCAACACTGGAATTACTCCTGCTTTAAGACGTCATAGTAGGCCACCTGATTATAGCTAAAAAACTCTCTAGTCATAATGAACCTAAAACTTAATTTTGTAAATCTGAATAAATACTAACTTGTATTTAGGGTTGTAAGTGTCAGGGTTGTCTTTGAAGCTCTCGGGTCCGTACACGATGGAGTCAGCCCACTTGCAGCCTACGGGGAACGTGTCACCCACAACACACCATTGAGGCTCGCCGTAGAAAGCCATCACCTGTTTGGAAGCCAAAGACCATTCACTATATCGCTTTCGTTTAGAAAAGAAGTTGGTAGCTGAAGGATTTGTTGCAGACACACATTGACTTCAAGTATTATGATTTCTCTTCTTCCAAAGCCCAGGTCAAAGAGAAGAGAACATGAAATGCATTGATTTCATCTTCGTCTTCTCTTGATCTCTTCTTCAATGCTGCGGCTGCGGCGAATCCCAAAGGGATGGTTATTATACGTTTGTTTCAGCTTCAAGTTTCAGATTACCAGCAGATTTATTGCCTTTTCAAAAGTATTGTAACGTTGATATTTAATAGTTACATTTCATAATGCACATTAGTAGCTACATTAGATGATAATAACAATTAATTACACATCTCATCATAAAGATTAGTATATGTTTGTATGATCATAATGTTATTGGCGCTGCTAAATTATGTAGGTACCTACCTGGTTATATTATTCTAGCTTCTACCCGCTACTTCACTCTTCTGGAGGATATACGGGCACGTAGGTAGGCTACCGAATTAAAAATTAGCTTTTCAATACACTTTCTCGAAAACTGGTTCTAATCGCACTACGATTAGGTTCAACATGCAATGTATTTCAAATGCGTGCGATTTTTAATATTTTTCCGCACACGTGCGGAAATAAAAATTTCCACAGATAAGTAAGGGTTCAATAACTATATTTATAGTCGGTGGTGATTGGTTTTTTTTTAATCCTGGCAGAGATAATATGCGTCTTTACGGATTAAATATTTTTCGAGTATTTAAATTGTGTTTATAAATAGAATATCATAGATAAACATGATTATTTAAAACAAATATTTATTTTTATGAACAAATTAACATCTTATTGTGTTCTAAATTTAAAAAAAAATTTTTTTTTTCATACTAGGCTTTAAACAGCATCATACCTTTGCATCTTCTTCAACCTGGCGAAAGCAAAGCGCGGAAAAAAGCAAATTAAATCAGTTTCATAATAATTCCTGACAATACTTTCCGTTCTAATATTTAATTTCTTCGAAAGTGTATTGAAAAACGTCGTTTGACACGCGTGTGCAGCTCGGGTGTTAATTCCGCGCTCGAATGCAATAACAAAGTTTCCCCACTTATATCAAAATGTACTATTTTCAAGTAGCCTAAGTAACCTTAACCATGTCATGGTGGTATGTCCCTGTGTATGCCTTGCACCCAAATCCGATGGTCACAGCTAGATAAACAGTATACAGGGTCCTTGACGAAGCCGTCAACCAAGCATTATGTGCATCAAACTAAGTATCTTTACGCAAAAATTATTGCTGGGAAACGACCTTTTTTTTTGGGGTGAAAAATTACGTTGTACGGTAGGACTCAATGTAACGCACTCAAAACATTGTGCTGATGGATGGATTCAATAGTACGGGGGTTGTGGAGGTGTTTAAAGTTAAAATCTTACATTAAAAACATGTATTTAAAAAAAAGATTGGAACTTTGACCCCCAATATCTACGTAACTAGAAGGTTCCTAGGTATGGTCTAGAAAAAAAAATGATCGTAATGACGAGGAGAACAAGTAGGTACCTTTCAGATTCGTTAAAGTGGTCTTGTTACACCCATTAAAGGTACATTTTCACTTTACTTACTTTAGCATTTATACAGAGTGTAACATAATTTACACGCAAGACCTCTCGTATGGTGTCTCACCATGAAACTGAACAAATAATGTTCTATGACTTGAAGAAATTCATAACTTCTTTTAAAACTAAAAGAAGTTATGAATTTCAACATGCATGGTAGAAACCATGCATGTTGATCAGCTCAGCTGATCACGTTAGTTTCTATACAAAGTCATTTTTTTTGCGAATATCAAGAACTCTTAGAACAAAAGTTGTTTAGCTTCATGGTCCATTGTTATGTTACACCAGATATTACTTAAGCGTATCGCATGGAATATTTTCTATAGTTTTAATCAATTGTGCTTGAACAGTCGTAAAATTCCAGCTCGGGGCGCCAGTATCAATGGATCAACAATTAAAAGTTCGAAATCGTAAAAGAGGTTATCAATAAAGAGAAGATTAGCTTGTTTATATGGATGATGTTCTCACATTACCTACTATTAATGATCATGCTATTTCATTACCACTCGTTGCAAACTTGCATTACGTAGATTGTTGTTGGCTTTTAGATGTAGGTAGAGAACTTGCTTCTAGTGCTGTATGATTTATGCAGTATGGAGGGACACCGATGACATTCTTATTTTCCTCTTTAAAAACCACAATAAGTTTCTATAAAGGGTGTACTCTTAACGAAGCCGAAAGGCACTTGTTCTCCCAATCATTGCGATCATTTTTTTGTTATAGACCACACCTTCTAGTTACGGAGATATTGGGGGTCAAAGTTCCGTCTTTTTCAGAAGTTTTTTTTTTTTTAAATACTTGTTTTTAATGTAAGATTTTTACACCCGCAAGACCCCTGTACTATTTAATGCAAAAAACGTGATTTTTCATCCCAAAAAAAAAGACGATTCCGGAAATAATTTTTGGTTTGATGTACATAATGCGTGGTTGAAGCCTTCGTGAAGGGTCCTGTTACACCCTGTATGTGCGTACTGTACCGTCCAGTTGGAATAGTCCTAGTAAAAGTACCTACATAAAAATAAAAGTTGTACTCATGCGAATACTTGTATGGATGTCATAAAATAGGACTTCTGAGAAAGTTGCACTCTTGCGAACAGAGGGAAACATCTAAACTGTTACCACGTATTCAATATACGGCATTCTGAATCCAAACATTTGAATTTTTTCAACAGTAATTTTAATAGAGAATCTCTATGTTTCCTACACGGTCAAATTGTATGGAACAGTAGTTCTTTTTTTAACACATTCGAGTCCACCCCCGTTTCATAGTGCGCATGTGCCATCCCACCATACATATTGCAAGTGGACCCTCCAGGTGGGTCCGTGGCATTACGTTTGCGCAAAAAAGAACCCACCTGGAGGGCTCTCGGCATTAGGTTTGGGATTAAGATTTAAAAGCCTAAAATAAGTGGTAAAATAGAGTTTTCTGGGGGCGTTATCGCTATATTAGCCATCTGTGGGGGTATTTTCATGCCCTAGTAGGGTAGGGGAAGAGCAAAAACAAAGAAATAAAAAAATAAATGAAAAAGTAAAATCGCCCGCTCTGATCCCGTGACAGGGGTGTTCAACCTTTTGTGAGATTTTCATGCAATTTTTTTTTTTAATTAATTTTCGTAATCGCAATTATTGTTTCTTTTAGATTTTAATAAATAACATTTTAAAACTTTTGAATGATTACAAACGTTGCATTTGCATTTGTAGGTAATTTCTTTGACAGTTAGTTTTGTTTGAACCACCCAGTAACTATTAATTACATATTCTATTCCTTCACTTGTAATACTGGGTTAAATTAAATTAGCTAGCGATACTTTGCAGCTGTGATGGATATCGATATCTTAACACAATAAACCAAACAAAAAACGGATTTGATGACATTTTGCTAAGTTAATGACCACAAGTAGTGCAGTTATTTTAAATACAACATCGATTTAAATCATAGATGTGCCCTTGCCGTACTTCGCGCAACCGTGTTCACACTGAGATGAGCTCGCTCGTTTAAACTTCACGGTTTATAAACACGATATACAAATATAAATGTTGCACAAAAAAAAAAACTATTTATAAACAAAACACAAAAAAAGTTAAAATTACTTTCGGAAGTCGTTGCTTTTGCTTGTTTCATCGACATTTTGCATGTTTGAGGTTTAAAGAAACCTAACACGAAGAGGATGGCGGGATCGTAGTCTAGGCAATTTAATTGAAAAATGCTAAGCATTATTTATTCCAAATGTCAAGTCTGTAGCGATAATAGTTCCTGAAATATGTAGCTGTGCGTGCCTGTGAGAGACAAACGGGCAGGCAGACTAAATCTCACAGTAATAAGTATTAGTTTTTGTCTATTTTGATGCCGAAGACTAAAAAGCCTCGATTTTGAACTAATTTTCGTGTCCTAAAATGGAAAAATAATTATTTTTAGAAAATATTTAAAATCATGCCTATGGTTTTTCATCCCTGAAATAGGACCCACCACGTGGGTTCTCGGCATCTAGGAAGAGGTCGAAAATTGATTGAAAATAAAAAATGCTTGTAATTTGAAACCACGGCGTATTCTTATTAATCTTGTTAGAATATACAACTGTTTTTATTTTTACGTTATTTGATGCTGCATTCGCTAAGAAAAACCTACATAAAAAATGAGCCCACCAGGTGGGTTCTCGGCATCCCAAGTGCGACTTGAGTGAACCCACCAGGTGGGTTCCCGGCACTGAATGTGTTAAATTACCGATGAAAATTTTCGATGTGGTTCAGAAATTATGAATATGAATTATGTACTATACAATGATATTATAAAGAAAGATACGCTACGTTCAGCCTGAGCGGCGTTCAAATATCGTTGCGTTGTTACGACTGCGATAGATAATACGGAACGTATGATACAGAAAGAGATAGCTATCTGTAGTGAAGTACTTAAATGACGTCAATTGGTTGCATTTGTCTGCAAAAATTTGCGCGCGCTAGTGCGATATCTACATCTTTTTATTTATATTATGAATACGTGGGAACTGTTTGTGCCTCGGTGCCCCTTCCTCTCTGTATAGGTGGGTACTACACTACCCGTATCATTAATAAATTAGCAGCCATGCGTTACAATTAAGTAACACCTATCTTCCCGCATTAGGTCCTGACTTCAAAGGTCCTTTTTTTTTGGATGGGAAATCATCAAATGACCCCTCCCGCTCTGGGCGGAACGAAAGGCAGTGTCAGTGCCCATGTACCTTCTTAGCCCTCGTGCCAATCGATAGTGCTGTATATTCGGGAGTGCGCGGGAGAGTGACCTGTGGTTACAATTTCTTACAATATAATGTGACGTAAAGTATCCATAGTTTGATTTCAAGACCTAACAAAATTCAGAAGTTCGAAAGAGATACCGCGGCCCTGGAACACAAAGGGCAAAGGAAGGTACAAGGATGGGTTTTAGTCAGTAGAAGTCTGACACTCCCTCCTGCTCAGCCCAGAGCGGGGGGAGTTATTTGATGATTTCCCATCCGAAAAAAAAAAAAAAAAGCCCTTTGTGTTCCAGGGCCGCGGTATGTCTTTCGAACAGTCCCGCAGCCCCGGACTTCAAAGAAACTCATGGCTTGCACAAAATTTTCAATAGATCGTTCCGCGGTTGCCGGTGTAAACAGTTTATACTGGACGATTAATGTTTACCTACATCATGGGTCCATATTGATATTTCAACTATTAGGTAAGTAGGTAACTTTAGCAATAGGCAAAAACACATTCTCACGTACCTTGCCCAAATCATGAACCAGACCAGTAAGATGGAACCAGTCCTCATCAGGGTGGTCTATCCGGATCCTCTCGGCAGTCTGGAAAGCGTGCACGATGTTCGGCAGATCGGTGTCAGGGTCCGACTCGTCTACCAGCTCGTTCAACTTGATCAGGGCATCCTTGATTGTGCTCTTGAACGTGTTGAACTTCAGCCATTTTTCTTTCTTTTCTGTGGGGAGATTTATGAAGAGATGAGTTAAGATTTGTTACCGAAAGGATAACTTGAAATTGACAGAAAAATAAAAGACTTGCGATCAGGGGGGTTACTATGACGTCTTAAAGCAGAAGTAATTCCAGTGTGGGAAAGGTATACAGGTCGACTAGCGCCGTCTCTTTCCCACACTGGAATTACTCCTGCTTTATGACGTCATGGTAGGCCACCTGTACCAACTGCAGCTGACAGCCTGCAAGATAAACATGCCCTAACATTGCCTAGGCTAACATAATCATTGCATTGTCGTTGTTGTTTGCGTAGACGTCGAATTAGAAGTCGGTGTTAAGATTCTCCGCCGTTTAGTTAAGCTTGTCATTAAAGTCCAATATAAGGTCAATAGAAATTCGTCGTTTTATTTTAAACTGGACCTTTAAGGTCAAATTACAAGTGCTGAGTGACCATCCTACGCATACGATTCTCAACAATGCATTGCGCATGCGCACGCGGTAAAGCTAGTGAATTTTATTATACAAAAAGTTTACAGTGATTTAAATTAATGTAATATAATAATGCACGTAATCCCCGAAGGGTTAGGCAGAGGTGTACCTAATACTACACCCACCCATATTTCGCTAGCGAAGATAAAGCCCCATGTAATAGGGGGCGAGCATATTGCCATCAACCGGGCACTGATCCAGACTCCGTGGTTGCAAAACCCAATAACATAATGCCCGACCCGGGAGTTAATAGTAGATTGTTGCATCGAGCGCAAAGTGAGCTATTAATGCACTCGTGTTACCAACTTAACACTCATGCATTAATTACTCAATTTAGCAAGGAGTGTAATCTACTTTTCTTTCAACTAACAATCTACTTAGCGTGATAAAATATACCTACTCAAAATAAAAACTCAAGTTAGTGAAAATAAAATATCTCGCGACTTTTGTGCCAAAAGGTTATTAACAATTTCATTTGCAGCTGTTTTTATACTTTCTGGAGTTGAATTCATATCGATATCGCTGTCTATTTCCATTTTTTAAACATTTCTTGCTAAATACGAAGTATCAAAGTTTTACATCTTATGGTACAAAATGCGCGCCATTTGTATTTTTTTTTTTTTTCACCAAATCGATTTTATTCAGCCGATTTTTATTTTCAGCCAGTATCTTTTTAATCAAAATAATGCATACATTTTTTAGTAAACCTGGGAGACAGTAAATCTCTGTGGTAAATTAATATCTAAATAAAAAATTAAAAAAACAGTGCATTCATGAAAACTGTGCAACAATGAGATTTCATATAACATTTCTGCACTATTTTGGTTCTAATTAGGCAAAAAAGATGTCCTTTGTGATCGGTTTTGTAGTGATTAATGAAAACTTTACTACGTAGTTGAAAGAAAATTAGTTTTGATTCATCTGACTATATAAGAATTAAAATAGTACATTTTGATGTATGTGGGGAAACTGATTTTGCATTCGAGCGCGGAGCTGCAGGCGAGGATGTTGAGTGAGTGAGCTGAGAACTGCAGTAACAAATCCCCACGCGTATCAAACGACGTTTTTCAATACACTTTTGTGTTACACAATACTATTTTTGTCAGGAATTATTAGGAAACTATGATTTAATTAGCTATTTTTCCGCGCTTTGCTTTCGCCAGATTGAAGAAGAAGCAAAGTTTTGATGCCGCCAAACAAACCAATATGAAAAATAGAAAATTAAAATATTTTTGAATTTAGAACACAAATAGCTTTTTTTTTCGGATGGGAAGTCATCAAATAACTCCTCCCGCTCTGGGCTGAGCAGGAGGGCGTGTCAGACTTTTACTGACTAAAACCCATCCATGTTCCTTCTTTTGCCCTTTGTGTTCCAGAGCCGCGGTATCTCTTTCGAAAAGTCCCGCAACCCTGGCAGGAATCGGTCCTTTCGGACCCCTTCCTGTTTGCTGACTCTCTTTGAGGCGCGCGTGGAACACGAACGCGCCATCGACACGGCCTGTCGTCATAAGACGGACGGACGGCGAGCTAGCCCATAGCTAGCTAACGTAAATGTTAAATTTTAAGAAAAGTAAATATGTATTTGTTTTAAATAATCATGTTTATATATATTCTATTTATAAACAAATTAAAAAAAATATTTACGACGTAAAGACGCATAACTCTTTGCCGATCTTTAAAAAAAATCACCGCCGATGAGTCCACACCAGCATAAAGAAATCTGCAGTGGTAACTCACGTTTGACAAGGTCGACGGTGACATTGGTGTGCATATCATAGTAAGTCTTGCGCACGCGCTCCCGCACGGGGTCGGAGTCGTCCACGGTGTAGTCGCGGAAGGCCTCCAGCGGCTTGTCGTTGAACACCGGCTCCGGGCGCAGCAGCTGCGACGGGTCGATCAGGGAGATCTCCTCTTTCTTCTAGGGAAAGGCAGAAAAGTAGATGATTTGTCAATAAAATCGCAAGATAAAGAAAGACTTTGACTGCTAGTTTTGGGGCACAGGGGGCAAAGAAGGAGCTAGGGCGTATTTTACGAGGAAACCGAGGTTGAAGATACATTTGACTTTTCACTTATGGTTTCGGAGACGATTCTGGGGCATCCAAGTAAACCTCGGCAGTGGCAAGACGTTGTTGGTTGCAGGAATCCGAACCATCATCTCCTTCTTTCCTGCTGACCTTGCTGTCATCGACGACGCCCTCATCCATAATTTATTTAATATTTTAAACCTACCTTGGATTTTTTTGGAGGATCACATGACCTCTTTTCAATATCCACTTTCCTTTTTGCCTAGAACAAACATAAAATATCCTTGCACTTGAAAGACTTCAAAAAGCCTTGAATTCGACCCTGAACTTTTCATAAAGACAAATTTCAATTTTATTACCTGAGACGCCATATTTTTCCAGGGACACCTAAATTCTTGTTTGAGAAGCAAAGGTTTGACGTACAATTAGATCTCCTAGAGATTTTATAGCGGCTTAGGAGCATCTCGAGTAGTCTGCGCTATCAGATAAAGAAGGCTTAACTTTATTGAGATAGTAATAATTCTTTAATAGGCTACAAGATCTAGGCATCCAGCTTTACTTGTTGTTTTTCGGTTTTGCAGTTAACACTGTGACAGCCGAAGATTTTAAAACGCGGATTCCATGGTTCGCCGGCGATTTTCGCCGATATTGCAACATTTATAAAATGAGAACTATCAATGATAAATCTATAATTATTTTTTTATTTATAATATTGACGTACGTTATTCACGTACTGAGAACGTGATCAGCGTCACAATACAATCAACCTGGGACGTACTCTGCACGTGATCGGCTGTGAAAGTGCTAAATAATCTTAGTTTTGATACTAAGTAGTAAGTATTGCTTGATCCATCGGTGGCATCGGTGCTGCTGATTAGAAAACATTGAGTGGCCGATTAGCCAGGTTTTTGGGTACCTACTGAATGTTGCTGAGTAGGAGTTTATTTGAAACGACCGTTAGGTTCTTAGTTATTACAAATGTCAAGAAAATAATTCAACTAGGAGACAGGATGAGTTCCTACAAAGAGGTTCTTGAAACCGTAAAGTTAGGTTCTTTTTAGGGTGGTTTGTATTTTTATTTCTGTCTTTTTATAAAAAAGAATACAGTCAGCTTGTATTTTATATAATAGTATATTATGTTTCATCCAATTTAATTAGTTTCATGGAAGAACCAGTTAAATAGAAACAAACACGCAGATAAAGTGCGTATTTTTATATCATTTGGTTTCAGCTTCTGCTTGTAGAGGTTGTATAGGTACTGTAGTGTGCTTGTAGATACTACACTACTAAATAAGAATACCCTTTAGAATATTATATTTATTTTGGATAACTTTCAGTATTCAATACAATCATGTTTTTTTATAAGCTCTGTCAAATCTACCCCCCTGACAATCCATCATTTCAATTGTCTCCTCTATTTTTCTTTATTTTAATTTAAATAAGTAGATTTGCCAAGCTGCCAGTGTTAATTAGCGACCAGAATGATGTATCACCATTGAACCTCTACATTCCTCCCGGTCTGGGGGTGAAAAAAAAAATTTTCAGCAAGATTTTTTTTTTCCTAAGTATACAATTTCTTGGACACCCTACCTATGGTTGGACAAGTTATATACAATTCAGCATGGCTTAAACTAAACCCTGATAGGATTAAGCTATTGGAATATTCATTTTTCAAATAACTTGGTATGCACAAAACCAACCAAAAAAAAAAATACCTAGTTCAAGCCACCCTTATCGCTACCTACTCATGACTCATACATATACAACCCTTCTTAATTAAATACTATTAATATTATTCAACATTTCATAAAATATTTTAAATTAACGGCACGAAGCCATCCAATACATAAAGGGTGTAATCGTCATCCTTAAAATTAAATATTTACAACAAGGTTAAAAAAAGATACTATCAACTTTATCAATAGGAGAAATATTCCACAACATTGAAACTAAATTCTCAAGAACTCAAGAGGCGCAAATATGTGGAGAAATCTATTCCCAAAGTCAAGCCAATGTCAACAAATTGACTTTATGACTTGATGCCCAAAGATATAACAATCCCTCATAATCTTTAGAATAAGGGCATTATCGACTAATTTTTAGAAGAAAAGATAATTCCCAAAATTCCACTCAGTTATTTAGGTATTTCCACTACACAACGTGAGAAAAATTTATTAACAAATACAATAAAATATATCAATATTATATAAAATAATTCTATAATACTTTCTATACAACTATTCGCCACTATTCTTTGTCCCCACTCTACCCTATAATACCAATTAACAAACCATCCGAACTATGCATCTAAATGCTCAACCAACCAATCATAATAACGAATCATATACAACCCGAATACTATCTCCTATATTCCATCATTTAAGTATGTGAAACCTAAATCAGGAATCCATGATGAATAGCTATTGCCTCAACATGTCATACTAAATAATAGAACTAGTTGACTAGATCTATCCATCATATTCTACTAAACCATCGCAACCTCTTATCTATCTTCCTCATTATTCTCCACCCTTTACCATTACCTAACCCATAAATATCTACCGTGCAACCATCTTCTAACCCTTCAACTATTATTACTCCAACACTACCAGCTATTAAAATATGTATACTTTACCAGTATTCATCATTATCAACGTGTTAATATACCTATCTCACGTTTTTTTTTTTGTTTTAAAAAAAAAATATTATTCTAAAAATATTATATTAAAATTATATAATTAAAAACCATGAAAGATCAACCATCCTCTTGTTTTCTTTTTTTTTTTGTAACCCGTGTTCTGCGGTTTGGAATTTTTCTCACGAGCATATGAAACATAAAAACACATATTATTAATAAAATAATGACGATAAATAACCTGGAATTGACCCAATAAATTTCCTTTTATATACAAATATACAATATTATGCATACAAGCGCACATATCATCGTGACATAAAATGCTTTAGGCGATTTGTATGGACTACCACTCCTCGAGAGCGCGTATTTAATCCACGAATCACCACGTTAGACCTTCCTACTCGTTCAATAATCTTATAGGGACCTTGGAAAAGACGTGCCAGCTTCGTACATCTGCCAGTAATTCGCCTTGGAACATATAATAATACCAAATCATTAACATTAAATGATACTGGTCTCACTCTTCTATCATAATATCGTTTTTGGATAATTTGCGCCCTCGTGATATTACGTAATGCTTTCGTAAGTAGAGCTCTCATACGATCTACACGCTCTACTACACTCTCATTTAATCCCGCTACATTTAAACCTAAACTTCGATCTATTACCGAACTTTGTTCCCTACCAAATAAAATATTATATGGCGACACCTTTGTAGTTACCTGTACACTAGTATTATACGCATGTACAACCAATGGTAAAAACGAACACCAATCTCGTTGATTATTCCCCAAATATTTAGATAACATGGCTAACAACGTCCTATTTAATCTCTCAACCAACCCATTACATTGTGGATGAAAGGAACTCGTATGAATATTTTTAGCTCCAAAACGCTCTACAGTCTCTTTCACTATCCTCGCAGTGAAAACTGTACCACGATCCGAGATAATTTCTTGAATATCACCGAACCTACAAAATATTTCTTCTATTAGAAATCTCACTATATCTTCTGCTGTAACCCTAGGAACAGCTTTACAAATGGCAAATCGCGACGCATATTCCACGGAAACAATTATATACAGATTGTTCCTCGTAGAACGTGGAAAAGGACCTAACACATCGATTCCTACCTTTTCAAAAATGTTTGATACCCGGATCGGCATCAATTCTGCCACATTTTTGACCTTCTTTCTTTCTTGACAGGGCACACATGATCCTACATACCGCTCTATTTCCTTATCCGCATATTGCATAAAATATCTGGACCGAAACCTTTTCAATGTTTTCGCTAGTCCTAAGTGACCTCCAGTCCATGCTTCATCGTGTAATTCATGCATTATATTTTGAAACATACTCTTAGGTAAGACTAATACCTCACATATTTCACCAATTCTACGCACCCTTTTATATAAGAAATCATTTCTCAAAAAGAAGCCACCATGAGCCGCATCCGGACGTTCACGTATTCGCGAAATCCATCTATAACAAAAAGGATCATTCATCTGCTCTTCCGCCAAAGAATCTATATTTATGCTAAAAAGCTCTAAACCATCAGAAGATTCTAAATTGGGCTCTATCTGTTGATCTGCGATCTCTACCAATGGATTTCTACTCAAAAAATCCGCTACGACGTTATTCTTCCCTGCACAATGGACAATATCAAAATCCCATTCTTGAATAGCCAAAGCCCATCGTGCTAATCGACCATACATATCTCTCTTCGACTGTAACCAACATAATGCTCGATGGTCCGTAACTACTTGGAAATGCCAACCCCATAAATAATGACGAAAGTACATCAATGCCCAAACTAATGACAAACACTCCTTCTCAGTCGTAGAATATTTTTTCTGAGCCTCGGATAACTTCCTAGAAGCTTCCTATAAGCAACTGGACACATCGTTATGCTTCCTTGCATAAGCACGGCCCCTATTGCTTCATTCGACGCATCGACATACAACCTCGTATTAAGTGATTTATCCGCTGAAAAATACGACAAAATTGGCTCACTACACATTAACCTCTTAATACAATCAAACGCATCTTGGTGCTCATTATTCCAATGGAATTTCACCCCCTTCTTTAGCAATTTTGTGAGCGGCAATGTTATTCTTGCCAAGTCAGGTACAAACTTTCTATAGTACGAGAATAGACCAAGTACTTGTTTCACTTCTTTCGCCGAGGTTGGAGCTCTTACCTCACGCATTGCTTTGAGTTTCTGCTCAGTCGGCTTTATCTCCACACCCGAAATCATATAACCCAACACTTCTATCTCTCGCAACCCAAACTTACACTTGGAAGGCTTAAACGTCAAGTTGGCTTCCCTAAAACGTATAAAAACAACATTTAAAATATTCATAAATTCTTCAAAGGTTTTACCAAATACAATTACATTATCGACATATACCATAACTCCTTTAAACTTTAAATCACCTAAAACTTTATCCATCATGCGTTGAAACACAGCTTGACTCGTAGCCAGCCCAAATGGAACTACATTAAATTCATATAATCCTGTAGAGGTAATGAACGCCGTCTTATGCCTTCCCTTTGTAATCTCCGTCTGCCAATAACCAGAATTGAGATCCAATTCTGCAAAGTATTGCGCTCCAGCTAAGTTATCAATAATATCATCTATCCGCGGAATTGGATAATTATCCCTACATATTTTCTTATTCAGCTTCCGATAATCGATGCAGAAACGCCACGAGTTATCGGATTTCTTGACTAATACAACCGGTGCTGCGTATGAGCTTGTTGACTCTTTAATTACACCTAACTTTAACATTTCCCCTACTTGCTCATCTATAACTTCACGCTGAACTGGTGAAGTTCTATACGGATGACAATGTACTGGCTCATCATCCGAAGTTTCAATATCTACCGGAACTATCGTCGACCTCCCTAATTGTTCATTTGAAAAAGCAAATCTATCTGCATTTTTCTCTAATAAAGATAATAAGCCCCTCTTCTCTTCTAATATTAATCCCTCATTGACTATAAAACGTTTTTCCTCTGCTTGTAAGGAAAACTCCCCACTATCAGGCAACTTGGAGAAATATACATATTCATTTCTCCCCAGCTCCTGGAAAACAATAGAATCAACGGCTGCTTGACACGTGACATTCGCTGCCCCATCGGTGTTTTGTTTTTCGAATTCCGATTTGTTATGTTTTATTTGTTTTTCCAGATTTTGCTTTGAAACAAATGTAGGCTCACTTTGTTTTTGTTTAACCATTTTATGTTGGAAAAAATGTATTTTCCCTTTGGAAAACGACACACAATTGTTACAAAAATCCACACACATTTTATTTCCTAATAAAAAATCCTGACCCAAGATTACATTACAATTTAAGTCAGCTATAATCATGAACTCTTGCTGAAATAAGAATTCATCTAACGCAAATATTACCATACATTTTCCCACTACTTTCAACCTATTCCCGTTCACCGCTTTTAAACATTTATTCTCTACCTCCATTTCCTTCACTCCTATTCTGTCCGCGGCAATTTGGCTGATGCAGGAAACCGTGGCTCCCGTATCTATTAACGCTACATAATCTACATTATTAGTATCTAATCTAATTAAAGGTCTAACTTGTTGATTCGCTTCATCCAATGACTGTGCTTCCATGTCGGGTACATGCGCTTGCAAAGGGCCTGACAGAATCACCCCAACGCCGTCCTCACACTGGGCCCTTCTCAATGTTGGCAGGGTTGAAAATTTGGTTGTGTGGGTCTGGAATTAGATCGTAAGTTATAGTTATTTCTCGGAGGGCCTCGTTGCGGTGTCGCGGGTGCAGGTCCTGGTGTATCGCGGCGTGCATATTGCGATGGACTCATCGGCGAACTAAAAGGAGTGGGTCCGTTATCGCCTCCTCCCCTATCCGAAGCGAATTTGTGGACTAACGCTGCGGGATTGCGCATTATTTTCACTTGTTCATCCTTTATTTGTGGATAAACCTTATCTATTTGTAATAAAACCTCTCTTAGGTCTTTCTTGTTTGCGTAATGAGAATTGGTTAGCTTATTTTTGAAATAGGGCTTCAATCCTTTTAAAAATTGTGTTATGAACGTTGAATCCTTCTTAATGTTGGCCTTATTGGCCAGTTCTGATAGGCTATAGAAATATTCGTTTAGGGTTTTTTGTTCTTGTTTTGCATTATAGAACAACTCTGCATAATCGCAGGCCTCAAACTCTTCTTTTAGCTTAGCTACAACCTCCTCGAAGGTTGTACAGGAGTTTTTTATTGTCCTGTAGTAATATAAGGCACTGCCTCTTAAAAACGCTGGTAATAATTTCTCCTCCGGTTTGTTACATCCTTTAAATATAGTTACAGCTTGGAATTGCTCCAAAAACTCCTCAATCGATTCATCAAAATTACCAGAAAAACATGTACTCACTCGATCCATCTTTTCTACTTAATTTTAGAATAATATGTTTAATGATACTATATACTCCACTGAAACTTCTTCTTCAATATAAATTATGTTTCTCCATGGATTCTCTCGAGGACGATGGGAGCGAACTCGCGATTTTTACTGGTTGGTACTTTTTACTGGGATCTGACCTCGCCTCCACCAATTGTAGTGTGCTTGTAGATACTACACTACTAAATAAGAATACCCTTTAGAATATTATATTTATTTTGGATAACTTTCAGTATTCAATACATGTTTTTTTTATAAGCTCTGTCAAATCTACCCCCCTGACAATCCATCATTTCAATTGTCTCCTCTATTTTTCTTTATTTTAATTTAAATAAGTAGATTTGCCAAGTTGCCAGTGTTAATTAGCGACCAGAATGATGTATCACCACTGAACCTCTACAGTACCTACGGATGGCGAAGACTTCTGGTTTATCTCCACATCTAGCGAACCTATTGATTGAACCAACCTGCTTCAACCCATATCCACTCAATGCCGAGTGTCCCCCCGTAGGTCCCCTACATTGCACGCCACTTTACGCGGTCCCGAGTCTGTTGCATCCAACTCTTGCCTGCTACTCTAACTTGGTTCGTAGCCTGCCTCTGCTCCAGTCTGGGTGTCCACTCCAACACCATAGGGAATATGCTGTGAACCAATACTATAAGTAGGTATGTATAGTCTGCATCAGAAGTAGATTAACACTACTCAAAGTTTCAAAGCAGGTTTTAAAACTTATTAGATATTATCGTTACTAACAATAGGTTGATCATTGATTACGCTGATGCCTGCTATTTGGATGCCACTGAGGAGCTGTTGAATAAGCTCGAGCGTTTGCAAAATCTTTGCATCCGTTTTGTGTTTGGTCTGAGGAAATATGATCATGTTTCTCAGTTCCGCAAGGAATTCAAATGGCTCCCTATTCGTCTTCGCAGGAACACTCGGATATTATGTCTCCTATACAATATCCTTTATAACCCTTCAAATCCTAGCTACCTGCGCGATCGTTTTTCGTTTACTCGCCCTTCTGATGCTCTGTGTAGATCCCACCTCAAGCATCATCTTAATTTCCCATCCCATAAAACCGAATTCTATTCTAATTCCTTCTCTGTCCACGCAGTACGTTTGTGGAACTCTCTTCCGCCTAACATTAGAGATTCTAAAACTATATATTTGTCTTCAAAAAGCAAGTCAAAGAACACTATCTCTTCCTCTATACTGTAATATTCTGGATATTATTCATATTATAGGTATATATTTATTTTGTATATTATGTGTATATATTTGTGTATGTTTATATTATATAGGTATATTTTTGTTTTAAGTTTTAATTGAAATTTTCCTGTTCTGTCTTTTCTACACACTGTGTCTACATTTCTAATCCAACTTTCCTCTCGCAGGTCTGCTGGAAAAAATTTCTTATGAAATAAGCAGTACCTTTGTGCTCTTTTATCTTAATGTAATGTCCTATTAAGTATTTTGTGTGTACATAAATAAATAGGTATTGAAGAGTAGGGAATATTATAAAGAATAATCTTCTGAAAAATTACAAAAATTGCCGGAGTCCTGTACATCAAATAATTAAAATTCTAAAATGTTAAGCTACTTCTGTTGCTGACCGTACCTGAAGTACAGAAATAAGTGCTTCACCTATCTATATTGTATTTGCATAACATCACGGTTATAATTCCCGTGCACAAATCCAGACTTCGTGGCTGCTACTGAGAAATTTCCGATAGAAACACATATACAGGGTGTAACTACGATACTAAACGCAAGACCTCTCGTGTGGTGTCTCAGGCCATGAAACTGAACTACTTTTGTTCTATGACTTTTGGAAATTTATAACTTTACTTTTACCATACATGTTGATCAGCTGATTGCGTCAGTTCCTCAAAGTCTAATTTTCTTTGCGAATTTTAAGAACTCGTAAAACCAGTTGTTCAGTTTCATGGTCCGAAATTAAGCCAAAGACTACACGGGAGGAGTCTTGCGTTTATACAGCGTGTAACAGAAAGGGTATAGTTATATGAAAGACTGTGGTACGGACCATGGTCCGTACCACAGTCAAAAAAATTGAAAAAAAAAAGAGAAATTTCATCAATCATCAAACTGTACAAATTTCTCTATGGGACCACCATCGTAACCGTAAAAAAATAATCAGCTATCCCATACATTCGGGGCGAGTATGTAGGTATTGAAATTTTGTATGGGGCAGCTGATTTTTTTTTTTTGTGATTACGATGGTGGTCCCATAGAGAAAGTTGTACAGTTTGATGGTCCGTACCACACTGTTCCATATGACTATACCCTTTCTGTTACACGCTGTAATGTATAACACTTTACACTTTGCCCGACCTGTGAGTAGAACCCATGGACCTCATGCTCAGCCAGCAGTCGCACTTACGACAACAAGACTAACAAGACAACTAGATTAAGTTTATGTATGTTACGTCTATCACGTAATTTTATCGAAGAAAACTGGATTTACCTCAAGCAGGGTAGGGCAATTTTTGATTGACATAGTGATACGAGGGAGACTAACTAAACGAGCCCTTTCATGATGACCGAAACCACTGTGATAATAAGGAAAAGTAGACTTTAACGAATTAGAAATAAGATTCAAAATGTTATTGATAAATTGATTTCTGTTTGTTCTTCAAGTTTGGATTGACAGTTCTCGTTTATCTAAAGTGGAATTTCCCGGGGTTATCTAAGTCTTGACTGGAGGTGTTTTGGTTAATGAATTTCAAATTGTGGTGAGGTACTGTTTGAGAATTGATTAGATTTCGTTGTTGGTATTATATTCTCACTGTTTTGTTATTATCGCTAGCTATAACTATATATCGTCGTTGCGATTTCAAGACCTCTTATGTGTAAAATTTACTTTTACGAGAAAATCGATAAAAACCATCCACTGAAAAAAATATAATGAAACCAACTACAACAAAAAATACAGGTGACAGCCACATGACTGCCTGCTTTTTAATATGATATTTTAAGTTGAAAAAAGAAAGTACAACATAGAAAAAAAAAAAAAACAATTTTATTTGACACATAAGAGGTTTTGGTTGCGCTGTCAGTTACACATCAGTGCTTTTAAACTAAAATACCTTTAAATAAAACACCATTGATTATATAAATTTGAAAATAAACGTTTATTTCTATTAATTACACCATACGAGTAATCATGATAATAGTCGAATTACAAGTAAGACTTAAAAACAAAAATACGGATCAAAGTACCATTTATTTCCTCAGGCATTAATGTACCCGGATTAAATTGCAACGCGTCATAAAAAGGATGATAATCTCGGTCTATTACCATTTTAAGTTCCTCTAAATGCTTAAACTTACTCTCAGTAATTTTTAGTTGAGTTCTATACAATCGATTTGGTGTGCTGTGGAAGTACGGACCACTCATCGACATGTCTCAACCTATAAAATTTGGATCCATCGGATGAATACATAAGACCCCTAATGTCGACTACGACAGGATCTCCTTTCTGATTCCATCTCTTCGAAATTTAAGAAGAAATCATAGTGTATGGATTTGACATCGTAGGGTTTTTGAGGGTGCCGGAGGCTCTACGCGGGGATCGTGCGGTCCATGGCCCTTTACGGGGCCCCGGTGTGGGCGCGTTCCTTGAGGCGGCGAGCCGCCCACTACCTGAACGCGCCCCAAAAGGTGGTAGCCGTAAGGCTGGTCCGGGGATACCGCACGATCTCCGGCGAGGCGGCGAGCCTCCTTGCCGGATTGCCGCCATGGGATCTGGAGGCAATAGTCCTCGCGCGCCTGCACGAATGGCGCGTGGAGGCACTACGCCGGGGGGTAACTCCGCTGCCGCGGCAAATTGTCGCTCAGCGGACAGACCTCCGGCGCGATCTCATGGCGACATGGAGAGAACGACTGTCGCAACCCCGTGCAGGGCACGCCACAATAGTGGCGATAAGTCCCCTCTTTGAGGAGTGGCTAGAGAGGCGCCACGGCGCCCTCACCTTCCGCCTGACGCAGGTCCTCACCGGACACGGTTGTTTCGGGAGGTTCCTGCACCGAATCGGGCGGGAGGAAACGCCCGGGTGCTACCATTGTGAGGATCGACCGGAGGACACGGTGGAGCACACGGTGGAGATCTGCCCCGCGTGGGCGGAGCACCGCCGTGTCCTCGTAGCGGCGATCGGCGGCGGCGACCTCTCGCTTCCGGCCTTGGTTCAATCCATGGTCCGGAGCGAGACGGAATGGGACGCGTCACCTCCTTCTGCGAAGCAGTCATGCTAGCGAAGGAGGTGGCGGAACGTGAGAGGGAGAGAACCTCACGTCCCAGCCGCCGCGGGAGACGCACCGGGCGTCGGGGGCCACGTGGTGGCCCTCGGCCACCGTAGGCGCGGGCCTGTGGACGGTGAGCTATGGGCTAGCTCGCCGTCCGTCCGTCTTATGACGACAGGCCGTGTCGACGGCGCGTTCGTGTTCCACGCGCGCCGCAAGGAGAGTCAGCAAACAGGGAGGGGTCCGTAAGGACCGACGCCTGCCAGGGTTGCGGGACTGTTCGAAAGAGATACCGCGGCCCTGGAACATAAAGGGCAAAGGAAGGAACATAGATGGGTTTTAGTCAGTAAAAGTCTGACACTCCCTCCTGCTCAGCCCAGAGCGGGAGGGGTTATTCGATGATTTCCCATCGGTAAAAAAAAAAAAAAGGGTTTTTGAGGTCGAGCTTGTCTTATCCGGGTAATATAATCACTGGGAGCAAATATGGGTGGTTTTATGTATTGTTCAATAGTGGAATGAACACTGTCCACCTCCATCATTGTATGTCCTTTTTCCAGGTAAAGTTGTTCTATACAAATTGTTTTCCTTTGTGCCAAATCGCTTAGGGCACTCGATAAAATTCGGTTCCTGTTTTGATGTCCGCATCCATCAGAAATTATAATAATCCGCTGTGTTGAAAGTGGCAGGTTTTGACAGTAGTCTATTAAACAAGATGTGAATTCATTAGCAGTAACATTGCCGTCTGCTTCGTTAAAAAATACCCGCGTAAATTGCACATAGGATATTTTATTCCAAAAATTGCCTATAGTCCACGAGCATGATACACTTAAAAACTCGTATGTGTACATGCGACACATAAGACATTTTAAGTACCAAATTATGATGAGCAAGCACATTGAAGATCTTGTAATGGGTAAATAAATTACGAATAAAACGTCATAGCCACATGAGAGTTTTTGCATTCGATAGGGCTTTAAAATGTACAATTGACTGGAGTGAAAAAGTGTTTTGAACAAAAGTGTCACATAGGAGGTCTTAAAGTCGCAACGACGATATGTACCTATAGATACTCCAACTTCCAAGAGAACAATAGATAAATTTTTAAAAAATCCCTTCGGCAAGCCGCAGGAGGAGGTAGAACTCGAAGAAGGTTCCACCCTTATTTTTTTCAGTTATAATTTTTTATTTCGACAACTGTAATTTTTGTCGCTAAACTTTTGAAGTAAAACTTGTAGAGTAGGTAAACAATCAGCTTTAAAAAAAAAACAATATTTGCGTCGGTTAAAATGTTTACCGTTTCGGAGGTATATTTCTGAAATTTCCAAAACTTTTGGGAAAACCAAAAGTTTTGGAAATTTCAACCCCCTCAAGTTAGGGGTTGCATCAAAAAAGTTTCAATTTAAAAGTTGTCCGTATTCTTACTCGGAATGGTAAAAATGTTAAACGGTTAAAAAAATCCATAGGAAAAAGGTTATGGCCAAAAAAATGATTTTAGAAAAACCGCCCCCCACGCACGAATTCCGCCCATTCACGAACTTAACCTAAGTTTTGACTTTGACCCTTTCGATTTTTTGGCCAAGTTTGAAAGCAACCGGTGCCTAATTGCGACCTGTAGAGTGTGGCTTAATTTTGCTTGTCGCCCCATATACATAGCAACATATATACGTATTCATATATATAAACTTTTTAACCGGCGGTTGATTTGGGTTCTAGGGGTCCTAACCCTAGGGGGTCCTATCCTAGGGGAACCCTATGGGTAAATTTTCAAAATTCGACTTTAGGTGCTAGACCAGGTACCAGGGACCAGGGACCAGGTAGATTTTTTCTGACGAAATCTACATAAAACATTCCAAAAAAAAAGAAACCTAATTTAAAACACTTCGAATAACTATGTTTTATGTCAGCCAATTCATTATTAATAAATAGAGCAAGATAATTTTAGTTATACCCTCGCCAACGTCCATACTACGTTGAATACACCGGTTCTCGTCCGATCACCGAAGTTAAGCAACATCGGGCGCGGTCAGTACTTGGATGGGTGACCGCCTGGGAACACCGCGTGACGTTGGCTTTTTGCATTTTTTTTTTGTAAATCTTATTTCCCCATATTTGAAAAATTATTACAAAAATAAATATTACTTAATCTAGTAAAAATTATGAATCTAATCAATATTAACTTGAATACAGATTGCGGCACGTAAGTTGAACCAAAATGGCGGTCGTCCGCGCAGGTACAATTATGGATTGAGACCGATTGAGACGCGAAAATGTGTTACGGCGCATTCAAGGTCGTAGTTCAACTTACGTGCCGCGAGCTGTAAAACATTTTCGGGTCTCAATCGGTCTCCATCCATAATTTTACCTGCGCGGACGACCGCCATTTTGGTTCAACTTAGGTGCCGCGATCTTTACCTACCTTAATAATATTGCCTTTTCACCTTTTATTTTGCATCTGTGTCAAATGTGTCAATAGTTATCTTTTTTTTTGGTTTCATATTGCTGCCACGGACAAGTTTGTCAAATCACATTGATCTTTATTTTTGTACAGCAAAGGTAGCAATTGCTGCTGTCACCGGTATTAAAACTGTGAAAGAATTACGTAGTTGAAAAATAAAACAAGGAATCTAAAGAAACTATATTTATTTTATTTGCCACATTGCTTTGCTATTGTACATACCGTTACAAAAGGCTTGTGTTTACTCAGAGCATGCTTTAGACATAATTTTGCTAAGATTAATAAAGTCACTGATTTACTATGTATTATTACAAGTCAATTAAGATAAGTAGATAAAACTAATGGCGGAAATCCCGCTTTACACCTCAGTCCAGTACCATTTTGTTGGATGGTTTTTTCGACTTAGTTCAACATTCCAGTTAATTGTTATTTTGATATTTTATCGTTTTTTAATATCAAATTTCGATATAAAATACAAGTATTTTCAAGAGGAAGTAAGTGCATTTGTTTTTTATGGATAAAACATGGTTTGGTGCGTTAGCAAGAAAAGCACCCACAGTCCCTAGCCTAGAGCAGTACACAACGTGTAACAAAATAATCGCGAAAAAAAAATCAACTGCCTTATACATTTCTGTGCGCTTAACTCGATACAATGTACTAAACAGCTGATTTTGTTTTCGCGATTTCGGGGTTGGTCCTATAACGAAAGTTGTTCATAATGATGAGTACAATGACCCGTATAGGTTTTGCGTTTATTCTGTTACACGTTGTATAAGCTTAAAATAATATATTTGACCTAAGGTACGGGTACCGCACAAAGTACCAATCAGTTTCTGGGAACAAATTTGCGAACGGACGACGCAGTTTATACAAATGACGAAATATACAACCTGCCGATGACGAACACAAAATGTTTAGACGATTTGCGTATAATGTGAATACATGTCTAGATATTAGCTAATAGCTAATTCACATAATCTACTTCTGATACATGCATATTAGAAGCAGAGTACACACGGCGACACATCAAGCTATACATTTCCAGTATAAGCATGGCCTCGCTTTGTATAGATTTCCCGTACAATGAGAGATCCGCATAAACTGGTTTTGTACAGCTTGATTGGCCCTCATGCGGATTCAGTTTTTCTATTCGTAACATACATTACAAGTGTGATTAAAAAGTTGCATTATTTCATCAACTACGGCTACTTTTAATTCATGTAAATATTTTATTAAAATACGATAGGACTTCTATTATTGCACACTGTTCCAAAGTTAAGTAAAATTGAACAAAACTGATTTATTTTATTAGAAGTTATTAACATATCATTAAATTCTGTCTTAGACGTGTCCCACCGCTGACGATTAGCGAAACGAGTCGAGCTAAAAAACCTCGCCGGCCGCGGCAATGTAAACAGTCCCTGACCAATTGATAATATACAGGGTGTAAATGGGCCCTTCACGAAGCCGTGAACTAAGCATTCTAAGTAACACTGCTCAAAAATATTGCTGGGAAACTTTTTTTATGTCTCAAAAGTCACGGTTTACGGTACCGCTCAATGTAACGCACCCAAAACATTGTGCTGATGGATGCATTTCAATAGTACAGGGAGCATGGGACTTTCACCTTCAACACCTCCGTAAGTAGAAGGTTCCTAGGAGCAAAATAATGATCGCAATGACGGAAATTACACGTGACTCTCGACTTTGCTGTGGGTGTACACCCGTTATATCGTATATCTTTTACTGACAAGGGACTACATCTGATGTACGTTTCTTGAGCAAGAAAATAACAGATAGCTAGTGGCTTGCATTCTCAATAGCAGTAGGATAGATCCTTTACGAGTCCGCGCAGACTAAACGCTTTATACCGGCCGACAGTCTAGTCAGGTTGGGCTCCTAGCGCGCACACTAGGCCAACTAACCGCGTTGGCGACGAATGCGCAAACCAGACCAACAGTCTGTCAACTGCTCCTGAACAATTTGCTAGTTGGGATTAAACAATCGACAAGTATGCGCTGGATAAGAGCGCCATAGTGATCTATAACTTGGCCGATAGTATAGTTTGAAGCTAACGGTGTAGCCCATCAATCGATTTTTGAGCAAATACCAAAACGTTGTAATATGCGCACTAGCATATAATTATGTGGCCGACTGAAAGTCTGCAGTCTGAGGGGTCTAAAGCTGCGTTTCCACCATAGATAGCGAAGATGCGTAGCGAGGGATGTGTGTGGAAGTATCCAATGAGGGCTATCGTCTTTGAGCTCACCAGATGGCGCCCCTGTCGAGTAAAATCCTGTCAATAATTCGCCACAATCAATCTTCTGTCACAATTGTATACTTTAAAGTACCAATAACTTAATAAAAACTTTATTTTATTACGTATAACAACATAGTGATAGTGTATATTTCAGATACGAATACGTTAATAGATGTTATTTACAATATTCTCTCTAAAATTAGCAAGCATGAAACATTTAAAAATCATTTTACCTCCAAGTACTAACAAATAAGATCCTAAGTTGCTACTTAAAATCTTCAAGTCATAATTAATCAGGAATCGCTTAATCTAGACCACAATCGTGAATATTAGTAAAAATAAGTGATAAAAAAGTATGCAACGCGCGAATACTCTATGACATCTGACATTTCGGTGACCTCGCGCTACACTAGCGCCTCTAGCGGCGAATTCATACGCGATAGCCCTCATCACATAGCTAGAATACCTCAAGCTGAGAAAAATCAGCGATAGTATTGGTTAGTTCCACACAGATCCCTCGCTACGCATCCTCGGTCATCTCTGGTTGAAACGCAGCCTTAGTCTGACTATTCTAAGTACATAAATGATTTAGAATGGAGAAAATAATGTCATAGAGTGATTACTAGTAGTTGAGTAGGAAAAGTATTATTCGTTATAATACCTAATACATGTATATAGAACGTTTGAACACCTAGTCTAGTAGAATTCAACAATTTTTAGGGAATATTTTATCAATGAATATTGTTTTTCGTTTCTACTATATCATTATCAATTTCTTTAGCTGTAAATATTATATTTTCTTTATTAAAAAGTACTATAAAATGTTGCGAATATACTTTAAAAATTTCTTGAGAAAATGACATTACTATTTTTACGATTATATTTTTTAATGTCGATCGTCGTTTTAAGCTTGTAACATAGGTTTGTATTTAATTAAGACTTGATTATGTGTAAAATTTCCTAATATCTGATTTCCCTCAAAATATACTTGGAAGAGGGTAAGCAGATCATGATAATATTAGGCTAGCTAGTCTATTTCATTTATTGTGAGGCTAAAAATACTAAGGCGTGTTATATCGGTTCATACGAGTATATTATATTAAATATTTGTATATTGAAATATTTTTCGACCTTTACAATATGACTAATGATTTTACGGAACACAAACATACATGCTTAAGGGAAAATCTAATTTCATTGGACTAAAATATACTACATTATTTTACTATTTTAAACTAGTACTAGACGACAATTTTAAAAGTAAGTACCTAACAATGGGATCAGAACAAAAAATAATTACAGTGAAACTAAAATGTCTTATAAATGCGTACGATGCTTTTTAATTTAATGTATTCAATTCATTTAAAATTATGAAAAATAACCTAATTATTTTCAAAGATTCATTCACTAAAATGATTTTAATATAACTCTTTATTTTAGTATGTCTTACTTTAAGAACTAACATTTTAAAATATCATTTTTATATTACCTTTAAAATTAAAACGCCAGGTTTTTATTTCTGACTGCAAGCCGGCTATGTCGTCTTTAATATCACTCAAAAACTCTTTAAACTCAATCTTATATAGAACACAATACAGTTTAATTTAAAACGCAATACGGGCATAAAACACTCATTATTATCGACAGATAAAATTTTGTATTCACATACAATTTGATCTTGTAATCTTAATTAATACATTGCACACAATACAATTTCCTCTGCAATACGTTTTTCATGATATCTTCATAATATACACGAATTTAACATTCTTAATATCAACTTAAAACACACACATACAGGGTGTAACAGTACCCGAACGAAGCCGTCAACTAAGCATGATGTACATCAAACTAAATAACTTTACGCAAAAATTACTGCTGGGAAACGACTTTTTTTTTGGGGTGAAAAATCACGTTTTACGGTAGGACTCAATGTAACGCACTCAAAACATTGTGCTGATGGATGGATTGAATAGTACGGGGGTCATGGAGGTGTTTAAAGTAAAAATCTTACATTAAAAACATATACGTATTTTTTTTTTTTAAATTTATTAAAATGTTTGAATTTTGACCCCCAATATCTCCGTAACTAGATGGTTCCCTAGTACGGTCTAGAATAAAAAAAATATCGCAATGACGGGGACAACAAGTGCTTTTCGGCTTCGTTAAGGGTCTTGTTACACCATTTATTAACCGACTTCAAAAAAGGAGGAGGTTATATGTTCGTGTGTATGTATTTTTTTTTAATGTTGCAGTTTGTGTGTTAAAAAGTCTACTCATCTTTTCTACTACCCGAAGACTTAGAATCTCCTTCACTATCGCTAGACCACTCCCCCTCGCTGTACTGCCTCTCTGTCTTTCTCCTTAAATCTTTTACTATATCCTCGTCGGAAGATTCTTTTCTTACAACACTGTGGTGTGTGATTTCTAGGTCTTGGAGAACTAACTCTTTGGTTGGTGAAGAATTGCGGAGTTCTTTCAAAGTGTTTGTGAGGTCTATGTTGATGGCTACCGGTTCTTCTTCATCGACGTCGGGCTGTCTGCGCTTGCGCTTGTTTTTGGAGCTGTGCTTTCTTTCCTTCTTGCGTTTTTTCTTTTTTGTTCTGTGAAAGATAATGTTGATTTTATTTTAATGTTATGAACACGACTTTCTTCTTTTGTTGAGTAGGCTTGGTAAAAGTTTATATTAATAGATATTCTGTTCCATTGAATTGTGTAACAGTTAAATAACATAACTATTTTTTTGACTTACCCATCATTATCGGACTCCTCGTTGTCATCCGATGATCTGTGAACGATAGTTTTTCATTTATTAACCAAAACAAATTGACAGCCTTGTGGCTTTATTAAAGACTAGCTGTTGCTCGCGGCTTCGCTCGCGTTTTTGTCAGAAATGATCCCACGGGTACGTTTAAATATAGCCTATGGCACTCAGGGATAATGTAGCTTCCTATTAGTGAAAGAATTTTCAAAATCGGTTCAGTAGATCCAGAGATTACCCCCTACATACAAACTTACAAACAAATTTTACCTCTTTATAATATTAGTATAGATTGGCCCAGCTCATGACTAATTCCATATACAAATAAATAAAATGCATGTGTCTGTTTGTAATTTCATAATAACAGCTGTTTACTGAATGCATATTGAAAGTCTATATGGTACTGAAAAAAAAAAAAAAAAACATTTTTTTTTATTCTTGTCGGTCCTTTTGTTCCGGCCTATCTCCGAAACGATACCGCTTTTGACTGGACCAATTTAGACGGTGCTTTTAGGCAGATAGCTGATGTTTTAAACAGTAACTTAGGCTACTTTTTAGACGAATGATTAGGGTTCCCTGCAAAAAAACGAAATCCCATAAAATTATTAAAAAAATCGGATTAAAATGGGAAGTAATATTTTTATAAAAACTTCACGCGGACGAAGGTCGCGGGCAGCAGGGTTATTTATAAAATATCAGGACTTACTTGTACTTTCTGCGTTTGCTCTTTCTGTGTCTCTCGGACTCGTCTTCGTAGTCTGAAAAAGGTAAGAAAAATTTTCTTTAGCACGACTTTTTATTAATGGTTAATTTTTATTAATCAAAGATCAATTTGAAAGAAGAAAACTTTGCAAAATGCGATGACAGAATGCAAAATGTGCATTCAAATTTTATACACAGTTATGCTCAAACATCCACCTCTACAAATATTTGAAGGTACGTTCAGTAACAGAAGTAGCTTAAAATTTCGGAATTATAATTATTTAACGTGCAAGGGGGTTACCATGACGTCATAAAGCAGGAGTAATTCCAGTGAGGGAAAGAGACAGAGCTATACAGGTCGTCTAGCGCCATCTCTTTCCCAGTCTGGAATTTCTCTTGCTTTAAGACGTTATGGTAGGCCACCAGGACTCCAGCTATTATTTTTATTGTTTCAGAAGATTATTCTTTAAAATATTCCTAACTCTTCAATACCTTGTTAGTAGCGAGTAATATCAAACAAGTTTTTATTAAAAAACCTGCTTTGAAACTTTGAGTACCTAGTGTTAATCTACTTCTGATGCTGACTGTACAACCACGCTCACTGAGTCGAGCACTTTTTAATCTTATTACTCAGGGCATAATGGTCATCCGTTAGTGAACTTGTACGTCTGGTGCCAGCTATAAAGGGTGTAAGGGACAGCCCTCCACATACTGATGTGGTGAATTTGATGACTGCGGTCCAAGAAATTATTTCAGGAATGTTATGGGAATCCAACAAATTCGATTTGTTTTATTTCCTCATACGCAATGTATCGCAAAACTCACGTAGCGAACGGCAAGCGCGACGACGAGTTCGATGAACTCTGTAGCTAGGCAGGAAGTGAAAAGCTGATTTAACGCGACGTTTGTTTGTTGTTTGTGTAGAGTATTTCAACATCCATTGTTGTATTTTTTTTATTTTACCCGTATTATTTACATAAATAGAGGGCTGCGTACAGAGAGTGTAATTTTACATTGAAATAAAGGAACAGTAACTGAAAAACGGATTTAAAAAATCCGGCGAAAAATTCCGGTGGAATATGTTTCAAAATAAGGAGCTGAATGTAGGTGTCAGTTTGTGGAGGCCTGGCCCTTATACCCTGTATACTACATATTTGATAAAATCAGGGAAAATAACTGTTAAACAAATTAGACTTAAATAGTACCTACATTCTAATCACAATTACTTTTATTAATTGGCAGTTCTATGAAACGGCTAAACAACAATTAAATTCCCCGACTACAGCGAACAATGATGAACAATCATGATTAACCTTTTGAACGCCACTGTCACATATACGTGACAAGTAAGCGTGTGACCCGTACGCCGAACGACACAAATATGTGACAAAACGGTAGGTGAAATTTTGGCTTGGTGCAGAGGGCACGCGCGCGCGTTTATGCTCTGGCGGTTATAAGGTTAAACAACCATGGTATCTATTACACCAAACTGCAAACAAACAAACTAGGTATATGACATACACTCACTATTTATTTTAAGTTATACTCACATAAGAATTCCAAACTAAATACCAAAATTAAAATAAAACGCATTATTTTTTGTTACTATTTTTTTTTAATCAAGGCGATGCCAAACATAGCTTCAGAAATGATTCACTTGTTTCAAGATTGTAAGACGGGATACTTCTATACATATACATGTACCTACACACGGCGGCAGCTGAAACTGTACATTTCCAGTATAACTTGGCCTCGCTTTGTATGGATTTCCTATACAATGAGAGATCCGCATAAACTGGATTTGTATAGCTTGACTGGCCGTCTTGCGTACATAAAAATCAATTTCCACTTGTAATCAAAAGAGATACCGCGGCCCTGGAACACAAAGGGCGATAAAGGAACATGGATGGGTTTTAGTCAGTAAAAGTCTGACACTCCCTCCTGCTCCGCCCAGAGTGGGAGGAGTCATTTGATGATTTCCAATCAGAAAAAAATAAAGACGGAACATCACTGGAGGACGGCTCGACCGATTTGGAAGTTTTTTTTGTAATTGTCCTGACAAATACGAACACATAAAAAAACAAGATTTGTATGAAAGAATTGTTTTTTTTTTTTGCTAAGCACACTTAAAAAAAATCGCTTCACTTTCACTTTTATATTGTTAATGTTCTTTATGTAATGTGACTATATGAGTGTGTTATTTCTATTATGAGTAAGTGATACTCGAATAATATGGTTTTTTTTTCACTTCTCATTTTCTTCAGTAGATAATTGGACCCGTGGAAAGTCGGGGCGAGTCGCTAGTTTATTATTGAGTATGCTCAAATACCCGTGCCACGCACCATGACACCCATCACATATTATCCGTCACTTTCTGAAGCTGTACCTGGCGCTAGAATTTTAAGATAGTGTTTTTATAATTATACTGTAAAAATATAATCACCTCTTCTGTCGCGGTGTCTTCTCTTATCACGTCTGCGTTTCTTCTCTTCTTCTTCGGCCTTCTTCTTACGGATCGACTCCAACGTGTCCACCTGTGGGAAGAATGGTTTCAGTAAACAAGGGTGTGTTAACCGCTTTGTGGCCTATTTATAAATCATTAGCTTATGACATACTGGATCGTTCAGGTTATAAACTATCTGTGTGCCAAATCTCATCCGAATCCGTTCAGTAGTTTTTGCGTCCACACAAACTTTCGCATTTAATATATTTATTAGTAAAATAAACAGCAAAAGCAACTACAGTCCATTCACAGTTATTATGCCTGTGGCTGGACTGTGGGTAGCTTATGATGACTATGCAACAGTGCCTGTCACGGGCTTAGATGAAATAAGTCAAAAAAAAATTAGTAAGAAATAAGATTATTTTCGAACACAATACCTTACTACACACACACGCCTGCATTTGAAAATAATAGGTGTCACAAGTAGAGCAAACTAGTAAAATAATCACGATTTTGGAAAGTATATTTATTTTTACCCGATCTTTCTCGGACTGAAAGAAGTTTACATATCATAACATCACGCCTGTAATGAACGAGGGGTTAGGCAGAGGTGTAAATAATAGTACACCTACATCTCGCCAGTTATGTATAAGTCCCACGTTATAGGGGGCGAGCCAGTTGCCATCAACCGGGCACATATCCAGACTCCGTGGCTGCTACTGAGAAATTCCTGATAGAAAAACCCAATAACACTTTGCCCGACCAGAAAATCGAGCCCAGGACCTCAGGCTCAGCAGTCACGCTTGCGACCCCTTGACCAAAGAGGCAGTGTAAGATATTTATTTGGATGCAATGCTAAGGCATATAAAAAAGCGATTTTGCACTCGATTACGTCATCACACTGTGACAGTAGCTATCATAACAAACAGGGTGTAACAAGACCCTAAGGTGGATGCGCAAGGGTAGCCCGCGAAATTTAAATTTTCTTACGTTTATTGCCATTTGCAGGTCAGTGTCAGGTGGTATGTTGATGAAAATATGAATCGCGCCAGTAACACGTATGGACTTATAGAATTACTAGCTGACCCGCGCAACTTTGTCTGCGTGCGTGCGTACATCAAAGAAAGAGAGGGTTAGAGAGAGTGTGCGTCAACCTTAAAAGTTAGACATATGCCAGTGTGGACATTTTTTTAGAGCTTTTTAAGAGAGACAATTCCGACATACATGATAATTGCGTATTTTTAACCGTTCACGCACAACGGAAGCTGTCAAAAGGAATAAATCCCTGTTTTTGAAACATTTTTCATTGATGTTCCGCTCCTCGATAAATGGACTATCCAACACTAAACTAATTTATACCAGTACTTCCTGAAATTAGCGTGTTCAATCAACGAAACAAACAAACCCTTCAGCTTTATAATATTAGTACAGATTCAAGTAGTTAACAATGTAATTTCTCGGAAATATTTGCATTAATCGCAAACATATTCTACTTATGTTTTTCCAAATAAGGCCTACCTTTTTTTTACCGATGAGAAATAATCAAATGACCCCTCCCACTCTGGGCGGAGCGTAAGGGAGTGTCAGACTTGTACTGACTAAAACCCATCCATGTTCCTTCTTTTGCCCTTTGTGTTCCAGGGCCGCGGTATCTCTTTCGAACAGTCCCGCAATCCAGGCCTGCCTCGGTTTTCTCGGACCCCTTCCCGTTTGCTGACATCTCTTTGAGGCGCGCGTGGAACACGAATGCGCCGTCGACACGGCCTGTCGATATTAGACGGACGGATGGCGAGCTAGCCCATTACTCAACGTCCACAGGCCCGCGACCCTCGACAACCTTAACCGACCATACTCCAGGCAGGTCTAAAGTTCTCATCACGTTGCATGAAATGAGCCCAAACACGTTATAGATGCTGTAAACTCTTAAGAACCTCTTGCAACTACCATTCGCCTCCATCGTCAGACATTCGATGAAAGTCATACTGAGTTAGGTTTCAAGTTTTCATCAAAGTGCATGAAATGAGCCCAATAACATTATACCTGCTGCAAACTGTTTAGGACCGCTTGCAACTGCCATTTGTCTCTGTCGTTTGACCGTCGATGACAGTCATACTCCAGCAAGGCCTAAAGTTCTCATCAAGGTGCATGAAATGAGCCCAAACACGTTATTCTTGCTGCAAACTCTTGGGGACCTCTTGCAACTGCCTTCCGTCTCCATCGTTAGAACTTCGATGACGTCATACTCCAGCTAGATCTAAAGATCTCATCAAGGTGCAGGAAATGGGCCCAAACACTATTTCTCAATTTAAAAAAAGGATCATGCATACCGGACTTCTCTGTAAAAAGTTATGCATGGTCAGGTTATACATAAAATTAGATAATATAGAAACGTCGAATTGAAAAATCCAAGCTCCCGACATTTTACACGGGCAAGGGTCATTCTTTTACGAAAAACACCGCGATTCAGAAAATGGAGTGAAATGAACAGCGCCACCTATCGAGCACCAAGTTAGACCGATAGAATATACTGCATGGAAAGCGATTGAACACACACTCTACAGGGTTATAGCGTCATGTAGACTAATCTAGAGTACTTTTTGCCATCAGAACTTTTTTGTAAAGCCGGTCAGCCGATTTAAAAGTTATTTTGTGAGCACATTTTTATTAATTAGTACCATTTTGGTGCAATAGATGTCGTTGCATGTATCTTACACAATGATCTTAAGTTTTTCTTGAACACTTTAAATTTATAAATCTTTTGATAGAGAGCACTGATTACAATGACACCAAAACTAAAACCTTCTCTATGTTACGCACAATATTTGTGCATTGAATCTAATCACATTGGTTTTCCCGACAACATAAACGCCCCGCCTCACAGCGCGCGCGTGTCTTTATTTTGATGCGGAGTTATTTTAAAACTGTGATATCTCCTAAGATATTCGTCTAAATTGAATGGTGTAAAGGGCAATTTTGGTCACAATTGAACGCTTAAGATGACTAACATATTTATTTTGATAAGGATTAATACTATGTCGTAATAAAGCATTATTTTTGACCAAATTTTAAAATCATAAAAATGGTTATTATTAGTCAACCTTAAAAGTTAGGCATGTGCTGTCGCGGACTTTTTTTTAGACATTTTTAAGAGGAATAATTCTCTCATACATTATTTTTGTGCAACTTTAACCGTTTAACCAGCGCACGCAAAGGAAGCTCTCAAAAATAATAACTTTTCCCCGTTTTTGCAACATTTTTCATTGATGCTCCGCTCCTATTGATTGTAGCGTGATGATATATAGCCTATAGCCTTCCTCGATAAATGAGCTACCCAACACTAAAAGAATTTTTCAATTCGAACCAGTAGTTCCTGAGATTATCGCGTTCAAACAAACAAACAAACAAACTCTTCAGCTTTATAATATTAGTATAGATAATCATTCAAATCATCAATACAGCCCTCCAAGTTCATATAACCCCATTCAATAGCAATTTCATGAAAAAGTCACTCTTTGAGATTATATGAACTTGGATGGTTGTATTGATGATTTGAATGATTATAATTCTGTAATTCCATACGTGTTACTGGGGCGATTCATATTTTCATCAACATACAACCTGACAATGACCTGCAAATTGCAATAAACCTAAGAAAATTTAAATTTCGCGGGCTACCCTTGCGCATCCACCTTAACGAAACCGTCAACCATACCAAGCATTCTGTACATCAAACTAAGTAACTTTACGCAAAAATTATTGCTGGGAAACGACTTTTTTTGGAGTGAAAAATCACGTTGTACGGTAGGACTCAATGTAACGCACTCAAGACATAGTGCTGATGGATGGATTGAATAGTACGAGGGTCGAGGAGGTGTTTAAAGTAGAACGTAAAGTAAAACCCATACATTAAAAACATGTATTTAAAAAAAAACTTGTTAAAAGTTGGAACTTTGACCCCCAATATTTCCGTAACTAGAAGGTTCCCAGGTTTGGTCTATAAATAACAAAAAAAATGATCGCAATGACGGGGAGAACAAGTGCCTTTCGGCTTCGTTAAGCGTCTTGTTACACGCTTTATTTTTAACTAATGTAATTGGCATTTACCCACGAAAATGGGAACAAACATTGAATCAATCTTACTCTATATATTTTGTTTCCCCGTTTACGGTCAATATTATTTGCTTCTTTTTATGTGGTAAGAAAAATATATTTAAATTGCCATACCATAGCGCTAGCTAGCGAGGAGGTGGGCAGCGCGGCGGCGGCGGGGTCCACTCCTACCTTCTTGAGGAACTCGGCAGCGCGTCGACGCCGCTCTTGTTGCTTTGCGCGTTCTGCTTCTGTTTCGCCTTCGCCTGTTAAAAAAGCAAGATTAATTATTTGTTTTAAAGACCAAAATTATGAGGAAATGCGGGTGATCTTTTCTCCATACAAACGCTCTCGCCTGTTTTCTTTCTGGTTTATAACTTTAAAGCTATGATTTTTTACAGTTAAATAAATATCAACCTTTTCTATGTCCCTATGTTTTCCTTTCTGATGATACATAATCTGTATCAGCACTAGAACCTTTACAAAATGCTAAATAAAGGCCAATAAATAAAATTTGACGAATATTGGAGGAGGAAATAGTCGAGAGCCAAACCTCGAATTACTTATGACTTTTTACTTGTTGGATCTATAGTTGTCCTTATCGCACCAATGTCGAAATCGCGCTCGTAGAGGGACAGCGATAGTTTCTTCAAATACCTAACGAATTTCCTCTTAACTCCTTCAATATTAATAATTGCTTAGAAGCTAGAAAACTGCCTCGTTAGTCTACTGGTCGCAATCGCGACTGCTGAGCATGAGGTCTTGGGTTCATTTCCCGGGTCGGGCAAATTGTTAATTGGGTTTTCCATCAGGAATTTCTCAGTAGCAGCCAGGGAGTCTGGATTTGTGCCCAGTTGATGGGCTCGCACCCTATTACATGGGCCTGAAACATAACTATCGAAGTGTGGGTGTACTATTAGGTACACCTCTGTCTAACCCTTCGGGGATTATAGGCGTGGCGTTATGTTATATAGAAATGAACTGCAAAAATGGAATCGACATGAGACATAATAAAGCGAAATAGTATTTGCCATCTATCAGTTTTACTACCTATCACTTTTTACCCGACTGCGTGAGAAGTAGGGTAAAGTTTTTGAAGCCTACTTTGCTATATGTTTTGGAAATATGGACCAGCCAAACAGATCAGTAAAAAAGTTAGAAAAGCTCACCTTTAGAATCAGATTGTTCTCCTGTCAAATCAATTAAATCATCCGAATTATCTTCTAAAGATATAATCTCGTTCTCCAACTCGTCCCTGCTATGTTTAACTCTCTTGCTTTCTCTTTCAATCTCCTTCCCTTTGTCCTTGTCTCTCTTCTTTTCTCTGTCCGCACTTCGTCTTTCATTCCGCCTTGAATCCCTACTCTCTGACTTGGGTCTATGTTCCTTTTTACGGTCCCTATGTTTCTTTTTATCTCTTTTATGTGAATTACTATCTCTATCTCTGATATGAGGACTTTCTCTTTTGTAAGAACTTTCTCGCTTACTGGGACTGTCTCTTTTGCGAGGACTATCTCTTCTTCGAGGACTATCTCGGTTATGAGGGCTCTCCCTTTTTTGAGGACTCGTGAGAGGACTGGCTCTATTACGAGGACTATCTCTCACATGAGGACTTTCCCTTTTAGGAGGGCTGTCCCGTTTCTGTGACTCTTCTCTTTTACGAAGTATTTCTTTCTCCCTCTGCAAAACTATTTGCATTTTCTCGGCTACGGGAACATCAAAAAGCGGATTTTCTTTCATTTCTTCTATAGCTGGTGTAAGCGGTAATTCTGGTGTCATTGGAACAATTTCTTCTTGTCTCGGTATTTCATTAATTTCTGGGATTATTATTTGGGGTTTGGGAGCCATTTTCACCGGATTCTCGGGTACAGGATAGATCCCCATCAAAGGTTCATTGTTATACTGGGGGTCAATCTTGTACATGACTATAGGTGGTATGTGATTAATAGGGTATATTTGCGGGTACACTTTAGGGGGCTCCCTAAATTCTTCCTGTGGCTGTTTTGTGCCGTCTAAAGGTTGCTCTGAGTCGTCGTCCGAACTGGACTCGTAAGGAAGCGCTGGTTTTGGTAAGATTGGATCCGGTTCCTTTAGTTTCTTTATGGAGAATGATACGGGTGCTGTGGAATAAAAATGCGATGTAGTATTAGTAAAATTCGTAGGTTATTGCCTGATTTGAAGTCGAGTCACGGTAATTATTATTAGGTTTTTTCGTTTTATATTTTGGTATTTGTTATAATATTTATTAGTTTATCTTGTATGTATTATGTGTATTAGTATCACTATAAGTACTTTTATATATATTTTTTTTAGATAGTTATTTTGTACCCTACCACAGCGTTTTCTTATTGAACCCAAAGGTTGACTGGTAGAAAATGCCTAATGGCATTAAGTCCGCCTATGTACCACTATTGTACATGAAGTTTAAATAAATAAATAATAATAATAATAATCTCCGACCCAGTTCTCGAAAATGGCAATATCACATTGTACTGGGATCAATCCATCATCACTGACAGGACTATTTTAGCCAATAAGCCTGATATAGTGGTGGTGGATCGATCAGAGCGGCGCGCAATGATTGTTGACATAACGGTCCCGCATGATGAGAACCTCGTGAAAGCCGAGAAAGATAAGCAAATAAAATATCTTGACTTGGCTCGCGAGGTTGTCGACATGTGGGATGTGGACTCAGCGATCATTGTGCCGATAATCGTATCAGCCCATGGCTTAATTGCTAAGAGCCTCGATGAATACCTGAGGAGGCTCTCGTTAGGCAGCTGGATCAAGGGCTTGATTCAGAAAGCAGTACTCCTGGACACGGCTCGTATTGTTAGGTTTCTCTCTCTGGAGCCCTGACCACCGGTAGCTTGGACCCTGTTCCCGATACCGGTGGGCAACAATTTTTTATATTTTTAAATGTTTTTTATATTGTTTTTTCTAAGGAATATTTAAAAATGTAATTGGTTTGTAAAAATATGAAAAAAAGGAAATAATAATCTTTATTTTTCTCGCCACAAAACACATTAAAAACATTATTTCTAAGGGAACAAGTGGACACAGTAAGTATATTGTGGGAGACTGGTGCCTAAACTAGGCTTGGGGCCTGTATTTCAGGACACCAGGTCTCCACCCTTGGGTTATATAACATTCTAATGCTTTATTAAACAGTGGTCGCGAAATATTTAACAATTTAAGATGCGATTTCTGAATCTATACAGCATGTAACAGAAAGGGTATAATCATATGGAATACTGTGGTACGGACCATCAAACTGAACAACTTTCTCTATGGGACCACCATCGAAATCGTAAAAAAATAATCAGCTGTCCTATACAAAATTTCAATACATACTCGACCCCAATGTATGGCACAGCTGATTATTTTTTTAGGATTTCCATGGTGGTCCCGTAGAGAAAGTTGTTCAGTTTGATGGGCCGTACCACAGTATTCCATAAGATGATACCCTTTCTGTTACACGCTGTATAGTGTTAGTATGGTTAGTATTGTGTGAGGATGAAGGAAAGTGTACATTTAAGAAAAGGAAAACATTTTAGAAAGCAAGCAACAATTACACTGTCCATAGAGCTGGCTGGGAGAAGAGTTTTTGGAATAATACTAAACAGATCTATGTCATTTAGATAAAGACATGTGAATATTCTGTGATTATGTCGTCATTTTACTGGTATAATTAAATATGTTTAGTCCGTAAAAAACAGTATTAAGTACATTTCACCGATATCACGATTGTTCTGCCTGTGCTACTTAGGGTCGGTGCAACATTTCTTCACTAAATTTAAAGAAGATAGATACTATTTATCTTCTATTATATTAAATACCACAGGAGCTCGTACCTAAAAAATAACAGCCTCTCGGATCAATCTTCGGGTTAAGCCGCGCTTGCCTAGGTTGGTCCGTGGATGGGTGACCACTACACCACATACCAAGTTTCCTACGTGCATCGGAAAACACGTTAAGGTGGATGCGCAAGGGTAGCCCGCGAATAATAAATTTTCTTACGTTTATTGCAATTTGCAGGTCAGTGTCAGGTTGTATGTTGATGAAAATATGAATCGCGCCAGTAACACGTATGGAGATACAGAATTATAATCATTCAAATCATCAATACAACCCTCCAAGTTCATATAATCCCATTGAGTGACTTTTTCATGATATAGCTATTATAATTCTGTAACTCCATACGTTTTACTGGCGCGATTCATATTTTCATCACTGACACTGACCTGCAAATTGCAATAAACTTAAGAAAATTTAAATTTCGCGGGCTACCCTTGCGCTACCACCTTAGCCGTTGGTCCCGGCTGTCAATTGTAGATCTTTGACAGTCGTTACAGGTAAGTCAGTGGCCCGAAAGTCTGACAACCAGTCATACCAAGGGGTATCTAACTGGGTTGTGGAGTTCAGATTGGCAGTCGCTCCATGTAAAATACTGGTATTCAGCTGCATCCGGTTAGACTGGACGCCGACCCCAACACATTTGGGAAAAGGCTAGGCAGATAATGATATATTAAATACCATAGTAAGAAAAACTATGTTAGCTCAGCAGAACCTAAAAAAAGGAAACAAACAACTCTTCTTTTGGGCTCCTAAATTTAAAAAAAATACTCACCCGCCCTCTTCTTTTTCTCCTTCCCATTAGAATCGAAGTGCCCTCTCTTCATCTGCATCAGCTTCATATAGTACCGATGGTAGATATTCTCGGGGTCAAGGAAGGTGAACCGGGGGTCGTTCTTAGCGCGCACAATGTCCGCGAACTCGTCGCCATTGCGGGCCACGTACGACGCCATCTTCTCTATAACTATCGCAACGTCGTCTGGAGGTACAGTGATTGGGTTTTTGTCTTTGCTGTCCGTTGAGGAGCTGTCGTCGAAATCTATGGATTAATTAAAGGATTTAAGGAATAGTTGTTTGTAAATCAAATATTTCAATAATTGATCTGGCTGTTTACAATGAAAATTGTTTATTGAAATAACTAAGTGAGTACAAAAAAAAAAGAGTGACTATAAGTAAAATAACGTTATTTTTTCCGAGCTTTACAGCGTCTGGCACAAATCCAAAGCCGCTAACGGAAAGTATCTGGCAGCGTTAATTATTAGTTTTAGGGTTCCGTTTCCGTACCTCAAAAATGAAAAAACGGAACCCGCTATAGGATGACTCGCGTGTCTGTCACAGCCATCGGCTCCAGAAATCGGTCCATGGACCAATTGGGTTGAAATTTGGTACACATATGAAAGACGGACGTGTAACGTAAATTAATGAATTTTAAACATGGGGCCACTTTTGTGGGGTAAATTCGAAAATGAAAAATAAAAAAAGTTTTCAATCTATATCGTGTTACATATCAAATGAAAGGGCAATGAGTTTTTAGTGAGCATCTCAATTTTTTTTTAAATAGTTTTACGATTAATTGTTTTCAAGTTATTTAAGAAAATAGACGAAAATTTACCATTCCCCCCCCCCCCCTTAACTCCGAAACTACATGGCCGAAAATTAATTTTGAAAAAAATAAAAAATATAGTTCTTTGCCTATAGATTACAGAAAAACTTAAAAGAAAGCTATAACAACCAAAAAAAGGGGGCTCGCCTACTACGATGGTACGGACCCTACATGCGCGACTCCGACTCGCACTTGACCGGGTTTTAACAATATTCTCTGCAACATACATATAAATCAGCACCTGGGCTTTAAGAAAAGTGAGTAATATTTTTAGCGCACAAGTTAGCAGGTATGCATAAGTTCGCAGTACATACTAACACTACCCGATGGCACACATTTTGTTAATCATAAAATAAGTAAGGTCTGGCGGCCCTGGGATCTTCCTCTGTAAGATACTGCTGGTAATGTTGACTCACCCGACGCGTCGCTGTCCGAGTCAGTGTTATAGTTTTTCATCAGGCTAAGTCCGGTGGACTTGAGGGAGGGTGTCTCCTTCAGCTGCGACTGTTGTTCCTGGGCTAAGTATTGGTGGTAGTATGCTGCGTATTGTTGGTAGTGAGCTGAATGCATTGGAGGGGCGGTGGGGTCCACTGGAACAGAAATGGGTATGTTAGTTTACAGTTTTCGTGGCCAATTATTGAATATTTTAACAAAACCCGTAATAGGGAATATGCACGTAATTTTTTTTTCACTTAAATCAATAAAATGCAGTACAACCCAAGAAAATAAAAGTTAATTTCAACTACTGCTTGTCGCACAAAAAAAAAATCAAACTCCTACAATTTTCTACGACAGTTCAAACGTCCATGACTGTCGCGGCCATTCAAGTCGTCTAATTTTTTGCCCATAATAGAGTAGTATTACTATATTGTAAGTGCTTTATTTAAGCAAAAATTGCAATAACAATATTATAGTAAAATCTTAGTGAAACTAAGTACTTTTCAACTAAAAGTGTTTCTTTGACACATAGCATTTGACGTCACTACCGGAATCGATGCGTTTTGTGTTTGCGTTCCGTTTCACTAAAAACACGCTACATAAAATATTAAATTGTAAAATAAAGTGTTGTATTAGAGAATGAAACAAGTGTACCACAATGTTTTTATGGGCCAATACAAGGCATTTTTAAGAAATAAAAAGGTTTTGTATTTCTTGCATATTCGTTCTCTTTATACCTGTATTTAAATCAATAACGTTTGTATAAATTAAGGCCCGTATTACAGAACGTCTACCAAGACTCAAGTGTTACTTAAAAATAGTTTCAACAAATCAAATGGCTTGAATCTAGTTTTAAGTAATGCTTGAGTATTGAGCGATGTTCTGTAATACGGGACTTAATATGGATAAAATGTTGTTCAACAATTTGAAAGCGATAATTTTATACCAACTGATGTTGACTGTCGTAATGGTTGCCGGGAGAATGGATGCGATGTGGATTAGGTAGAAGTACCCAACGTTATTGGTCGACTCACGTACGTGTGGTCTCCGCTTTGGTGGAGACTAGGCCTCATGGGGTGACATTTTTGATAAAGCTTTTAGTAACAGTATTTGGTCCGTGTGCGGTGTTTAAACAGAGCTGAATGGATAACTAATCCATATTATTTACTAGCTTATGCCCGCGGCTGCTGTTCTTGAATAATATGCAAGAAATACAAAACCTTTTATTTCTTAAAAATGTCTTGTATTGGCCCTTAAAAACATTGTGGTACACTTGTTTAATTCTCTAATACAACACTTATTTTACAATTTAATATTTTATGTAGCGTTTTTTCGTGAAACGGAACGCAAACACAAAACGCATCGATTCCAGTAGTGACGTCAAATAACACTTTTTGTTGAAAAGTACTTAAAGTTTCACTAAGATTTTACCATAATATTGTTATTGCAATTTTTGCTTGAATAAAGCACATGCAATTGGTAAAACTATTCTATTAAGGGCAAAACATTAGATGTAAACAAGGTAGATAGAGGTATGTGACATCACTTACTATGAAATGAATGACCGCGACAGTCACGGACGTTTGAACTGTCGTAGAAAATTGTAGGGGTTAAATATTTTTTTTAAGTGACAAGCAGTTAAGTAGTTGAACTTAACTTTTCATTATTTTCTTGGGTTGGTGATACTGTATTTTACTGACTTAGGTGAAGAAAAAATTACATGCATATTATTGCCCATGATACTTCCGGGATAAAAAAATCCAGACTATAATCTATCTCAGTGCCAAATGTCATCCAGATCCGTTCAGCCGTTCTGGCGTGATTGAATAACAAACATCCATCTTTACAAACTTTCGCATTTAAATATTAAAGCAAGAAGATAAGATACTTTTCTCTCAGCTAGAGCTGACGATAACGATTATAGTAGGTGCTTCTTTTCTTCAAGTTGCTATTCGAATGTTCACTCACCGTGGTTTCCATCCGGCCCCTTAGTATACATGACAGGAGGCCTGTATATCTCCCCGGCGGGGGCCCTCTGCCGCGGGGGCTCGGTCCCCGGGGGGGGCACGTCCCCGTGCGCCTCCCCGTCCTCCTCGCCCTCGCCCTCGCCACGCATCTTGCTGATCAGCATCGTGTAGTCGCAGTCGGCTGATGGCTTGTAGTGGATGCTTGGGATTGCGGGGGCCTGGTTGGAGGAGATGGGAGAATTCATTCAAACTAATATTATGTAGTTTTAGTAAAATGTCTTGGGTTCAACCTAGGCAGTCAGTTTACTTTGTGTTATTCATTTCGTCATCACATTCACCATTTCTCTTAAAAAGGTGAAGGTTAAATAAACCAGTTTAGCTCTAACTAAGGTAAGTATGTGAAAGTTATGATTGTCATGATCTGGCTTACCTTTTAGGGCCTTATCATACTAGCGGTTTGGAAGCGGCTGCGGGGCGGAGCGGACGCGCAGCGCATGCGTCGCGAACACGCCGCGGCTGCGCAGCGAGGACGTCGCGGACGCGTGGCAAATACGTTACGTTTTCGTCACGTGTTTGTAGCAAATTTGTAGTAGTACAAAATGGCGTTCACTTTGCTGTTCGTCCGCAACGAATTCGCTGCACATGCGCGGCGTGATCGTTGTGTGTCCGTAACGAATTCGTTGCGCGCCCGCTCCGCTTTGAGGACGTTCGCAATCCGCTAGTATGATAAAGCCCTTAGAAGCTACGTTAAAGTTGCCTTTTAGTTGGAGTTACTCGATCTTTTATACGAACTAGTTTTATATTATTTTACCCGACTACGGCGAAGATTAAGAAGAGATTTTACCAGTCTATGTATGTATGTATTTACGTATGTTCCTCCGTAGCGCCTAAACTCGTTCGATTCGTTATTATGGCCCGGGTAACATAGGCACAAACCGAAAAAAAAACCATAAAATTTTAATTAGAGCGTTTTTTCAGTGGTCGGGTATTATACCACGCAAATTCTTGTTTACGTAGTCGGGTTATAGATTTTTTAACTTTATTTTTTATTACGTAGAAATATTTTGAATACTGAATAATCCTCAATCGTTTCGTTACCTTGATTGATGAATTTAGAATGTTTTATTAGTTTTTTTGTGTGGTTATGTTTTATGCGTCTGACTTTGCTTTACATGCCGTCGAGAAAGATTTCCAGGCATTTTTGATTTTCTCACGATGTTTTCGATCACAGAAAAGTGATAATACTAAAAAACTGTCTTTATATTATGGTAAAATATACAGCAGACAATATACTTACAGATTCAATAATGGTGGATGCCAAACTTGGATGTAAATATTCATCATTTTCTGGTGGTTTTTCTGTAAAAAATATGCCCTTCTTTAATAAAATTACATTTTATTACATTACGATGTAGCTTACACATTTTTTGCCATACATAAACCCTTTGATCTCCCAAATACATAAACCTCCTTATGCCCTCCATAATGTACTCATTTTTAATTCGGAATCTAAATATATTGGACAAAACGACCAATCTATATATAATCTTAGCCATTCAATGAAAGTTATTCGCAGAATCGGACAATAAAATCGAAATCTTGACAAGCCTCCTGAAAAACCCACGAGTCAGTTCGAATTATGCTGTGTGCAGAACCCGATCATAATTTCAGCAATGATCTTCGAAGTTTGCCGATCGACACTAACCGAATGTAGTACTTATAGTATTTGCTCGGCTCGGCTCGGCTCGGTTTTACTGTTCATCAATAACTGCCGACTCTATCGTGCCAACACACGTGTGTAGCACAACTAAGAACGGAAAACCCCTAAACCTTTTGACATACCTTCAACAACTTCAACCTTCTTCTCAGGCCACTTCTCCGCCTTCACCAGCCCTATAAGCGCCGTATAGTAAGGGTGCAGATTCGAGTCCCGATTGAGGAACTTGAATTGCGCATTGTCGCCCTGTTTGGCTTTGATCAGAATCTCCATTTGGGCTCCTTGGGATGCTATGAATTTGGCTGTCTTCTCTATTATTGCGTTTTGTTTTACGGTTTCGGGCTGTTGGGAATAAAATGTATTTTAGTTGAAGAGTGTTTCTATTGTTTGTCATCCATCCATCATCTATACTGGTATTATAAATGCGAAAGCGACTCTGCTGTCTGTCTGTGACTTTTTAATGCTTCTACAGCTGTACAAGGATCTAGGCAAGAACCAAATCTATTTATTCAAATTATGCTGATGTAGAAATCTGCATAATTAAGTAATAGTTCAGTCTGCTGGTCTCACATTGAATATTACAAATTGTTTTGAATATACCTATCTCTTCAAGTAACAAAGGTGTGCGTGACGCAATCATGATCACAATGAGGTATGAGATGATCAATAGAGTGTTATTACTATGAATATCTTAACCAACTACAATAATCTTTGACCATCACAACTCTTTAGAGTTGAGCTACATTTTTTTTTTCTCTGTGCTGATCTGCAATCAGTTGTCCACTATAAGCAGATAGTTTGTGAGGCTTTGTCAGGACAAGTGCCTCCCCCAGCGAGGACAGCTACTCGTAGTATACAGCTACATGATTACTGACAAATGCGTGCACTGAGTGGGTAGGTCCACTCAAACCTGTGTGGTTCTTTTTCTATCAAGATGAGGTCAGACTAATCGCCATGGTCCTCAGCCTAGGATGAACTAAACATGCTGTCCTGTGAGTGTCTGTGATTCAAAACATGGTTATGTCTGGATATTAAAAGACACTGAGCTTGTTTCATTGTTTTTTTTTTCAGAGTAAATGATTAGTAAACATCAAACTTTACAAGTATTTATAAAAACAATTGAAGAGTTAGTAGTATCCACAATAGACGTAATTTATCAATAACCAAGTCTTTAAATTAAGTAAACTCACAAACACGATATCAATCGGCAGCAGCGCCCTAAACGCCGGTGTGGGGATGAAGGGTTCCTCGTCCACCTCAGCAGGCTGTGGAGGCGGCTCGGGTTCCGTAGGTGCATCGTAGTTGAATCCCACCTGCCCGTAGCCGGCCGCGTGCAGGCGCTTTAATTCTTCCTCTGTGGAAGATAGAGTATTGGTGAACCTGGGTATAGAGTATTTAGCCCAGTTTTCTCGCAATTTTACACAGTTTCTTGCGGAAAAAAAATACGTGATATTTGCCGTGAATCCCCTCTCCCCCACGTGAGATTGGATGAGATTCAGCTTAACGCCCCGGCCCACACGTCACGTTTATAAATGGATGTAGTTCAGCATTATCAAAGCATTAAAAACATATTAAGTGTAGGTATATATTTTGTTTTTTCTGTTTAAATTTAGTTTCTTTTTTTTTTCATGCAGAAATGTTGCAATTACATTTCTGCATAGTAGTATTGTTTTCATAGACTGCATTGACCTTTGACTTTGATGTTAATATTATGTATGATTATTTGATGAACAATGTTTCACGAGATGTAATAAAAGTTATAATATTTTTCTTTTGCCTCACTTGAATTTACTTATAGGATCTGTTTATTTTACTTTCCAAGTTTCCATGTGCAGGGCAGGGGCGTGCCGTCCATAGAGGCAATTAGGCCTAGCCTACCCTACCACTCCTACCAACAACGCAACAAATGCATTTATTATAACTATATTAATAAAAAATAAAACGCCTGTTATAATACTTAAAGCAACTTGTCGCGGCCGTGTGACGTAACTGGTAATAATATTACGACGCTCGCTCCCGGCCGTCTAGGCAAGGCCCCAGCCGGCCTAATTTCCATTGATAAATTTAAGCACACTGATAAGTATTTTCGTGTATATACACGGAAATACGAACGGCACACATAGTAAATAGGGGCGTAAACTCCTGCGAGTGTAGCTGGCTAGCTGGCCACTGATTGGCTGCCCCACAAAGTATTATCCGGCTAAAACGGTATGCGGTGATGCAATTATATTTGGTAGTGTTTTTTTCATTGACAAAATAACAATTGTATTTTTCTTAGAAGCCATATTTGTTTCATGTGACAAGCAAAATTTATTTCGTGATCTTGAAAGTTTTGATTATTATAATATCTGACGGTTGTAATTCGTTTTGAAACGTACAGTAGTGTAAATATTATTTGTTGTATTTGTTTATTTACTTAAAAATGGTGTTCTGTTGTGAAGTTTGCGCTGATAATGTGTTTGTCAGAAGTTAAAAACAATAAGTATTCACGATTGTTTGATGTTAAGATTCAAGTTGTGTCTAAAGGAAAATGTGTAGGTACCCGAATTACGAGAATTAACCCAAAATTCATCTCGTACTCGGTATTTCAAATGAATCTTTCTTCTGTTTGCATTGTCAGAAAATCGTGATTTGAACCTTGATTAATGTGGTGAGTTCTTGTATTTATAACTTTGGTTTTTACAGGCTTATTTTCAATGTTTGTTTTTCAAATATTCCGGTCAGACGCTCAAAATTGGGTACGGAACGAAAACTAAACTATTTTTTGTTTACAGCGCCCTCTGTTTTATTGTTTAGATTTTTTTGTAACGAAGCGACATCCTGCGTTCTTGTATTGACAGAATACCATTGAAATTCCTTATATTTAAGCTAGATGGCGTTGTTTCTCATACGCTAACTAAAAAGACGATGAAGAAGACTAGAAGACAGATGCGGGGGCCTGGGAGGGTTAGTGAATATATCAATAGATGTGACTACTTTGAGGGTCATCCTAAGTAGAGCGACGCTGTGATGTTGCGAGTTTTTTTTTTTTTTTGCTTGGCCTGCCCGCCTTCGGGAAGCACTGCACGCCACTGGTGCAGGGAGTAAAGTAATCTATAAGTACTATAATATAAGGGGTGGATTTTGAAAATTCTTTCACAAATAGGAAGCTACATAATCCACGACTATATTTACAACGTGCCCGTGGGATAATTTCCGACCAAAACGCGAGAAAAGCCGCGGGCAACAGCTAGTCCCTTACAAAGTTGATTATTGTCCATGCAAATAGCATGTGACAATCTATTATTATCACATCAAAACAATGATATTTGTGTATCATTGCTCAACAATGTTTTGTGTCTTACATACTGTTATGTAAGTCTCACAATACTGATAACTCATACCTTCACTCAGATCCAGCCTGTCCCTTTGCTGCCCCCCCCAGTGACACCCTAAGCCGAGGCCCATACCCCACAGGGGGTGCCCTTAGTGAGTGGTCGCTTAGTTTTTAAGTATAGTTTTAGCCCCTGGCTGGAGGCCTTAGATTCATTTTTAAGGTATCCACAGGGAATTGCCCGGTTAAGCAGTAGCCAGCCTCAGAGGCTGAACTGCGAGATGCCATCTCCAAAAAAAAAACTCTTACATAATAGAAGACATCACAATAAAATTCACGTTTTCTTCTTCATCACCTTCAAAGTTCTCAAATCTCCAATTTATGATGGTCAGCCCCAACAGCCCTGTTTGTTTCCAACGATCTTGCCAGTACTCTAGTCACCAACATTTGGCGGTATCAAAGAACAAAATAAACATACCTTTATACATTTCCTCTTCATCTTCATCTCTATGCAGCGCACGGTATCTCTCCTCGTCACATAGCTGTTCCACATCCAGCTCCCCTCGAGTAAGTTCCACCCGCCAGTCGTAGCCTCCCGGCGGTGCCTCAAGCCTCGACAGGTCATGCAGGGCTCCTCGTGCATCGTACCTGTCCAGATAATATTACATTGCATTAATTGAAAGACAAAACGGTTAAAATAAGCCAGAATCGTTTGAGGGCTGAGATTTTTTTGTGAAGAGTAGTTTTGATTTGATGGCGAGACATATTCTGGGCTTAAAATTTGGTGTTTGAAATCTTTTAACCAGGTGTCGCAAGTAAGCAAGGACCTGGTCTTTAGTTGAACTTATAATAACTATGTTGTTATTGCATTTGTAGTCAATGTGTTCACTTCACATTATCAAAATATTGATGTCATTTTAATAAAGGCAGATCCTTTCTTATACAACCCATATAGATCTAAACATCTTGAGTTATCTTTGAAAGCTTATAAACAATATGCCAGTATTGATAGACCCTGAGATAAAATAGTCACTCATGTTAGTAGTAAGCCAATAGTCAATTTAAACAATCAAAGTAAAACAAAGTGCTTTTGAATATAATACAATGATTACAAATGGGAAATTACATCAATCCCCTACACTTCTCTTTACTTCTATTTCTAGCATAATAAACAAGTCTAAAATCAACATTATCAGCTTGTAAGAACATAGAAGAAAAACTTTCTTTAGGAATTGTTTGGATGTCTCAGAATCGAAGGGATTTCTAACCTAGTTTAACACCTGAATTTTAAAATACATACTCAAGTGAACCGTTGCAGGTTATACATACCACCGGCGTGTGTCACCATAACATTACGCGATGCCACAAGCACCTGAGGCGCCCGACGCTCGATCTTCTTACACAGGACTTCGTAACAACATTCTCTGCGAAATACTTAAAGATCTTCCGAAAATTTATTTTTTTCTGATACATAACTATCTTTGTAGGTTTATAGCGCCACAATTAGCAGTCTTATAGTAAAAAACTGGTCGAACCTGTCGATCTTCAACGTTTCATCCCCCATCCACGGAATGAGGTGTTTGCCTTGGTCAACGTGAATGGCTTTATCATCGTCCCTGAACAATTTGCAGGAGTAGCCGAACACGAATAGGTCTTCTTTCTTCTCCTTAAAATCACTCTTTCTTAATATACCGGAATCACTTTGACTTCCAGACCACTTTAGAGACATTTTTAAATCAAAATTTAGAAAATTATCAAAACTTAGACCTTAGGCCGATGTCGCACCATGATAAGAAACGTTCAGAAATGGGAATAACATATGACAGTTAATGTAAACGTAAATAAATACAACACGCACGGTAATGGCATGCAACCACAAATTTTGTGTTTGCTCAATATTTTTTGGAGTACGTTAGTAGAATATTTGCCATGTTTTTATACCCGTGTAATTTTCTTACTGATGATTTTTAGAAATCTTTTAATTTCTCTTGTATGTTGTGGATTATGAAAATTTTCTGAACGAAAAATGGAGTCGGATACCAAGTCGGATACAGACAAGGATACAGATAAATAAACGTAACGTTCGAGAACCTCTTGAAATGTTCATGAAATATTGATTAGGAATTTAGGACGTTTACTAAATATAGTTAAATATGAAAGCCTACATGTGGTTGAGGATAACTGATCATTATCATCTCCTAGAGTATGTTCTGTGATCATCATTTTCCTGCCCATATCTTAGCCCAACTCATTCAGGCACAGAGTACATTATACTATAATGAAACATTCAGGGTCGGCGCAGCATGTAGTCTTCTTTTTTCCATATTTTTCTATTACTCGTCATCTCAGCAGTCACCTCACCAGTACCAGTATATATAAGATGCTCTGTGCTCACCAGTTACCCCTCTCCGATCACTATGTTCGGCAAGCCGATCCCTTGGGAGAAGCAAGCCAAATACTTAGGAGTCATTCTCGACAACCACCTGTCCTTTGCAGCGCATATAAGAGCAGCCCGCGACCGGGCTGCCTTTGCCATGGGTAGGCTCCATTTTATGATCACGGCAAAGAGCAAATTGTCACTTAAGTGCAAGTTGCGACTCTATACCGCCGTCATCCGTCCCATTATGACATACGCTTGTGTCACTTTTGCCCATGCCCACCCGCGTCATCTGCACCGGATGCAGACCCTTCAGAACCGTTTTCTCCGTAAAATCACCGGTGCCCCCTACTATGTCCGTAATGACAGTCTCCACTTAGACCTTAGGATCCCCACCTTAGCTCAGTTTATGAAACGTCTTTCCAAGCGTTTCTTCGATTCCGCTATCAAGCATAGGAACCCCCTGATCGCATCGGCCGCCGATACGAGCCCTCGCGTATTAGCATGGTTCGCCGTCCGCGACATGCTCTCACCACCCCCGATGACCCCATCACCCTCCTCCAGGAGAGCAGTAGGGAAACCAGCACACTACGAAAATACAGATACAGACCGCCATGTTTCCGTCCTCGCCGCCGAGGCCCGACGCGACGCCCACGTTCAACGAACCCCCCCCGACCCTTGCCAGAGCCAGCCCGCGATGCTGAGCCGGTAGTTTTAAACCAGCCCCTAATTAATATCAGTCAGATCCAGCCTGTCCCTTTGCTGCCCCCCCCCCAGCGACGCCCTATGCCGAGGCCCGTACCCCACAGGGGGTGCCCTTAGCGAGTGGTCGCTTAGTTTTTAAGTATAGTTTTAAGCCCCTGGCTGGAGGCCTTAGATTCATTTTTAAGGCATCCACAGGGAATAGTCCGGTTAAGCAGTAGCCAGCCTCAGAGGCTGAACTGCGAGATGCCATCACCAAAAAGAAAAAAAATCACCAGTTACCAGTTATAAAGTGCATGCAAGTTGATGCAAGGGTGCATGTTGCTATAAAAAAAATTCGTATTCAATTATCCATGTTGTCAACAAATCTGAAATGTAAATTGCAACAGTTTGATAAAAATTGCCCACAACAAATTGCCAATTATAAAACAAAAGCTTCAAAATCATATTACAGCCAATTAACTGGCGAAATAATTGAATTAATTACCTACCACGTTTTAAGTATGGATTCCGTAGTTTAATTTCTGAAATGAGTTGAATTTACTGGTTATCGATACTCTTCCATGATAACTTTCCATACCACAAAGAACGCCGTTTTTCTAAAAAAAAAACTAAACAATGGCAACTGGATATAATACGAACAAATTACGGATGCCAGAAATCACTCGATAACGTGCTGCAGTACAGCAAATTGAAAATGGTCATGTTATATACGTTTCAAAAGGCATATGGCGGACGTTTTATATATTTTTGCATCGAAAACTGATAAAATCTTTTAGTTATGAGTAGGTATCTTGTGACCGCTAGAGCGTATTTGTTAAAAATTAGATGATAAACGTTAGTTTGTAATGTGTAAATAAGTCTATTATATCTAGAGTCTTATAAATATTGATAGTATTTTCGTGCGTGGACGTTTTGATCCGTATTGTTGAAAAACGAAAAGTCTGTGATATAAACAATACATAGGTGATAGATTAATTTCCTGAACAATTTTGTATATATTGTAAAGTTGTTATAGAATTTTAGCGAAAGTAATATATTGCGAGAAGACTGAGTAACTGAGTGGAGGATTTGCGAGCTATGTCAGCTGTGAACCTATTGTCTTCCTTGAGGGAGAAACCGACCGACGAGAACCCGGATGATGGCTCGAGCCCCGAAGGTAAGCTTCCAACATATTTACTTTGTTATATTTTTTTCATATACCTTCATTGGTGCATTATATTGCGTCAATAAGACCTCTATGCAGTTTACAAAACATTGACCCTGATTTCTTCAGTTTTCCAAGAGTTTTGTTGATGCTTAAGCAGATACCGTTGCTAATGGCTAGTATTTCAACCTTGTGAAGCTGTCAACTCTTTGTGTTCACTGCATTTTATAAACAAATCTTGTAATTTCATATGTAGGTCACAGGCAAAGCAAGATCTAATGTTTAGTTCACTATATTATTGAACCCTGAAGTTTTTTTCGTTTGGTTTACTCTTGCATCTTGAAACTAGCCCAGGCACCTAGCTATTAGTATAACAGCTATATTTTTCTAAAAATAAGAACTTATTGGATCACATTACAAGTTAATTGCATTAGAAATGTCAGCTTATGTTAGTGTTTTGCATTTTGTTTGCTTAGGTGATTATAATAAGTCATAGGTGGTATAATAATTATCAATAGAAGATGATTATTATTATCTTATCGTGGTTATCATAATCTATGGAAGCTTGTTGTATTAATTCAATTTCTTGATTGATTTATTGACTATGAAGGTAAGTGATTGATAGTTTATCATACTTTCTAGTGAAAACTATTATAGTATTCCTTTTATGGGAGAATATCAGGATGTCCAATAAGTGTGTGTTTTCCATACGCAAAATACGTGCTTAGACATGGAGTTGCTGACATCAGCCCGCTATACAATACAATGAGTGTCGTGTTATGGTACATGCACTTAAGTATGTTACCGTCTTTATACTGTCTCAGTGGACAAATGTCCAAATATTCACATTCTGAAAGATTTATTTATCTGCATTATACTTTACCATTTTACTCACACTTTTTTTAAATTACATATTCTGAAAAACAAGATGTTTACATTCTTGAATTATCAAAACATGTGTTTATTAGTAACAATTTATTGTTGGTGGTAACACCAATGAATGCATGATGTGTGTAAAAACTGTTTTCAAATTTTATCACTCTAGTGTCAACGACATAAGTACTAGTACCCTTAAGTAGACTAAATAGTGTAGAGCAGAATTTTAAGTACCTGCATTCCTCAGGACAAAAGGAATTGAACTTACAATGTAACATTTTTCATTTATAGTGTTGGGCTTTGTATGTTAATTTTGTTTACGAACCTTCAAAAACAAATGACTACTGTGAGCTGTGCTAGATATTTAAGTAATTTATAAGTTATTTTGCATTGTTGTGACTTGGAAACTGTTCATTACAATGTGCATTTTGTGCTGGGGTGTTTGTTCTGTCTCTCCTTCTAACCGGCTAAAACACGGAAGTAGTGAAATGCAGGCATTTGTGGAACTGTTGTATGTGATTTTGACATTCTGTAAGTGCTGATTGGCATCCAGATTTGAAGAAATTACTTTAGTTTTGATTTTGCAATAAGTATGATACTAGATCACTTGAAAAGTAAACACACAGTCCCAGGCTTAATAAATATGAGACCAGATGTGGGTAGTGAAACTAGGTAACACTTCGAATGTAGCATTCAGCTTGAGGTTGTATCATTGGCGAATAGTTGACATTGGCTTTGCTTGCCACTTATTAAAAATAGAATGGAGTAAATGATGCCATGGCTCATGAGAGGGGGAATGGAAACAGAAAAAGTGCTGCGCCAACCCCAAGTATGATGGGACAAGGGCAGTAAGATGATGCTCTCAAAATAGTGAAGCCACATGTGCTAGAATAGAACCAAAATTATAAGACATGTGATATTTACCAACCTGTTCCGCACCTAGAGAGCTCCCATAGAGAGAAGTTTTGTGTCCCAGCAGTGGGAACATTATTGGCTGATTATGCTACCTACTGAAATTTATCTATAGCAGTTTTTGTTTGTCAAGTTAATACGGATGGCAGTATGGTATGGGTGCCTATATGTATTAATAATAGACAAAATTAAAAAATAATAATTACTTTGCACATCTGTGTTTGGGTCATAGGATTACACTATTTTACCAAATTTCACCTGATTTGGTCCAGTATATTCAGAGCAAATTGGCTGTGATAGACGGACAGACAGACAGATGTACGAGTGCTCCTATAAGCTCCTCCTCCTTCCATTTTTTTTTTTTTCATTTTTTGTATGGAACTCTAAAAAGTATTTATTTGGTACCAAATAATCAATGCATCTGGATCTTGTGATTAATCAAATTAAAATGGTAAATCAAATATACAAATAGATGCATTGAACTGTAGAACAAAACAACAACAAATATTTTCCACCTACGCACAATAATATTACTTAGGGTCAGGGACGGTTACCGTTACCAAACAAATACCGGTAAAATTACCCAAACATTAACGTTATGCTACGTTAAATATTAACGTTAAACATAACGTTAATTTATCGAATTTACCGGTATTTAAGTAACATTACTAATAACGTTAATTCACTAAAAACTAACATTATCTGACGCGACGTTGCCAAACCGAACGCGCGCCGCGCGTCTTTTCGTTCGGCTCTGCTAATCAGAGCGGCAACAGCTAGAATTTTACAACGATCGGACAGATAAACGCGTTTCGGAAAACGCGTCAAATTGCTCGCGCTTACGCCGTTACGCGTGTTTCATTTTATAGTCCAGTACCAGTACGTCATAAAACATTGCATACGCCAAATTAGATTTGTTTTGTTGTTCTGTTATTATAATTAGTTGTTTGTTTAAAAAATATTATTATGGGCCGAAAGAAGTGCAACAGAGATTATCAGTATTTCAAAAGTTTTAAAGGAAACATCTACTTGCACATCGTGCAATAAAACATTAAACGTAAGTACACACGGCTACACATCAAGTTACTACATTTCCAGTCTAAGCTGACCTCGCATTGTACGGAAATCCTATACAATGCGAGATCAGCATAAACTGGAAATGTATAGCTTGATTTGTAGCCGTGTGTACCTACTCACCTTTCTACTTAAACTATATCATTCTAATTATGTATATAAATCTTTAATTAAAATATTTATTTCGACCATAAAAGTCCCATTGAGTGCTTTTGAGTACTGTTTAGTTCTGTTCAAGCTTTATGGAGGTTCGGAAAATCGTAACACAGATTAGGTTCGGAAGTGGGCTGCGACTGCGAATGAGCGAATGACTGTCAAGCAAGCAAGATGAATAAGAGGATGCGTCCGCTGCGCCCGCGCCCCGCTGATACCTAAAAGTGTGTTCTATGCAGCTTTACGTTCGATGTTGATGATGGGACTATTATGTTTTTTTTTAATCATTATTATAGTCGATCACATGTCCCTGGATACTCTTTCATTACGAAAATATTTAAAAGACAAATTGTAGAGGTCAAATTATTTGCAGTTACGTGTTGTCGACTGTAATAATGATAGGTACCTAACAGTAATATGAGTAGGTTTTTTATTAGTTATTATCTTCGTAAAATAGGTACCAATACCCATATTTTATATTTTGTCAGGTTTTTTTAACCAGTCATTAAACTTATTAAAGAAATTATAGGTTTTTTAGTTACTTAATTCTACTACCAAAATTTTTGATTGTATTGTATAGCGGGCTAGTGTCCGAAACTCCACGTCCAAGCGTGTATTTTGCGTACGGGTGGGAAATCTATTCGATCCACCCTAACTCCTCGAGAAAGGCCAGCAGCGCCTTGATGTTGCTGGCAATCTCGCGGAGTAAAAGTTTTTGATTACTGAGAAACCAAAAAACACAAGTTTCCTTATTTATATGGGTTAAGTCAGGTTGTGTTGGTTGCCCCGGCCTCACAAGTCAGTGTAGAGTGGCTATTTTCATCTTTAAAATTTGTAGTATCTAGGTACAGATACAATTTAAAATAAGATTTAATTGAAAATATTGTATTAAATCGAAACAATGCGTTATACAGTAAGAACAAATAGTGATCCTTCACTATTTTTTTTACCGTATTACGCATTGTGTAACCTGAAATCGAGAAAAAATATCAGGTTTTTTTTTGTCTAGATTTAGTGCTGATTATTGCCAAAGTTGTTCTGTTATAAAACTTATAAACAAATGTTATTTTTCTGTAATTGTAGTCTGCGCGCGAGCTGCGAGGAATCGGTGGCTGGCTTACTTAAATCATCGGTGATTTTACCCTTACATAATGATTTCATAATTTTGCACTCTGCGCGAACTAAATTATGAAATCATTCTATGAGGGTATTATGTACTTGAAATAAAACCACTGATCATTTAATTACTTAAGCCACCTATTCCTCTGAGCTTGCGCACGGACTCTAAGGTCCGTAATACAAGGACAAATAAAAAAAAAACTATAATTTCTTTAATAAGTTTTAAGTAAAGTTAATAGTAGGTAGTAACAGTTACTATTAACTTTAACTTTTTTTTTGGGTTTTTTACAAAATTAGGAAGAAAATTAAACTTATTAAAGAAATTATAGTTTTTTTTATTTGTCCTTGTATTAGGTATAAAGAGAGGGAAAACCAAAATGTGCCCAGCTCACAGCGACTGGGTTATTTATTAGTTATTGCGTTAGGAAATAAAACTAAATTATATACATGGCAATTATTTATTATTATTATTATAAACGTGTCTAGAAAAAAAAATCCTTTGGTAATTATTTAGTTTGAGAGTCAAATTGTATTTCCTTCTCATGGCTGCCAAAATGTGATGATTTTTGCATAAACATTAGGCAGTACGCAGGGCCTTATGTCTTCTAAACTTGACTCCACTAATTTAGCAAAATGGTAGTTCATATTTTTGGGGCCGACTTTCGTTTGGGTACATGATTTGCGGTTTTCGTATGTGTTCCCTGTCATTTCCAGGAATTACCGCTGCTGTTTGGCTGGATTTTTCAGCACGTCCTCCGAGATTTTGATTCTTCGTTGGCCTTGCTAAAATTGATTGGGACATAACATCCCAATTAACGTCGAGAAGGCTCGGGGAGACAGTGCGTCTGCGTAACCGTTTACCATCTGCAAAGAAAAAATACAAAACTAATTTTATTACTTTTATTAGTACCTACACATTTTTAGCTGCTACCGCCTCGAGGAATGAGCCATTCGGGGCCATTCCGAATGGCTGCGAATGGCCCATTCCTCGAGTAGCGGTAGCTACTAGCTACCTATTAACTACATATTAAATTTAAAAACATAGATATTATCTATGTTATCTATTAGATAATAATGTGTTTTTACTCGTGTCTTCTCGAGTGATAAAAAAACGGAATTTATTTAAATTAGATTAAAACCCTGTAGGTACCTACTTATTTACAATCATGTAAATACCAAAATACTTACCGTTTCCTGCCATTTCACAATTTGTTGATACACCCACCAATCACTAATTCACTAGGTAATTCATACATGCGCGACTAGAGTTAGTGCGACTGTGCGAGCGCGAGCGCGACCCACATCGTTAGAAAGAGATTGGCGTATAAATGATCGGTATAAGTATCGTTACTTTTACCGATACTACTTTTAGTTATTAGGTAACGTTAACGGAGTTACGGGTATCGTTAATCATATCGTTACTTTTTTATCGTTATCATAACGGTATTTGGTAACCTTATAAAAAAAGTAACGGTAATTCGGTCCCTGCTTAGGGTACATTTACATGTGAGTAAGTATCTAGAAATGAAACTACCAAAACTCGTATATCACAAATAATTACCCTGTGTAGGACCAGTAACCTACCTTGTGTGATGTGCTAATCCCAGAAATTAATTAAGTTTTTCTAGGACCTAACCTTTTACTGGATAGAATTCAATTTCAAAATTCCTTTTGCAGTATGTGTGCAATATTCCTAATAACGCCTGCCAGCAAAATTGCCAATATTTCCAGGAATCTGACATCGCTGTTCCGACCATTGTGAAAAAGGCTTCCAATTTCGGCCAGCTCTTCAATACTCGATCGAATGTTCTAAGCTTCCATCAATATTCTATAATAATAATATCGTGAGCAAACAAGCATGTCTTAGAACCAGAAATTCGAAGACATGGATATCCGCCAACCCGTACTGGGCCTGCGTGGTAGACTAGAAGGATTACTGCACAATTCCTCTCACAGAGAAGCCTGTATGCTCGCAGTAGCAACGTTATGGGCTGATTAAGCTAGTGAACGCGCCCTGAGTTCGTAATTTGAAAGCTCGTGTAATTACAAATGATTTATGGCACTGTTATTACCAGTGATCGGAATAGGTAGAGCTAATGTATCTAAAGTCCAAGCAAGGAACAGAAACGAAAAGTATTCCTTACGACAAATATTTTTTGCCGATTTTTTTTTTCTGAAACTCGGAAATGTCACGGAATCAGTTAAGTACATTTAATAATAATGTTATTTATTAACCAATACAGTAAACTAATTGAATACATTATATTTCTTTTTTAAACGACTTCGACAACAAGGAGAACGTTCTCAAAAAATTACGTTAGTTAGTTGTTTACGTTTAGTTCCAATAATTGTACAAAATGAATAAATGGTATGAAAACCTATAAATTGTTTTTGTTACCTTGTTAGTTCTAACTATTAAAGCTGGTATGATAATTAAATTAACTTAGCTTGGCGTTCAAACGAAGATAAAGAGATTACCTTTATTTTTTAAACAATAAAAATCGTCCACTTTTTTTTTTAAACAGGAACTGTAAATGAATTCGATAGTTGTTTTTACTTTATTAATTTTAGTTGTACTAAAGTAATGTTCCGACATTCGGAACAAATATTCCGAAAAAAAAAGTAGTCGTAAGGAAGTCTCCACTTTCGTTTAGGCACATAAGCTCTACCTATTCCGATCACTGGTTATTACACTTATTTAAGTAAGGTGGGGGAGTATTAGAACATTGACACAAAGTATTTATCATACTCTGCAGCATAGTCGTCAGTACTGTACGTAAACAATGCGACGCAGCGGCACGCTCGCGATTCAAAACTACGTGCGACAAAAAAAAATTGTTCCCTTCTTTTTTTATTGGCATTGGGATTTTTGGTGCTGGCAGAAAAGTATTTTCAGCATGAATGTTCCGATAATATTCGAATCGATTTATTTTTTTCGTGGACGAAATATCATTCATAGTGTGACGAAATATCAAATCGACGGCACGGTTGGCGCAGTGGCTGAGCGATTGGCTGCTGCACTGCGTGTCGCGGGTTCGATCCCCGCACGAAACAAATATTTGTATGATTTATAGGTCGTTGTTCCGGGTCTGGCAGTTTGTGTATGTGAGTTTAAATGTTTGTAAATGCACCCACAATACAGGAGAAATACATAGTGCGGGGGGGGGGGGAGTATTGTACAAAAAAAAACCTACCTGACCCGATGAATCACAATGTTCCATTTCATGATTTCTGACTGCGAATTTATAACGCTTCGGTTCCAGTCACCTGTCTGGCTGTATTTGAAGTCTGCACTTCTTTTTATGCTTAACGGGAACGCCCAAAACACACATTTCAGGTCGACTACGAAATTTGCAGTATAATTTTACAATACAGACAGATTGGTTTAACGTTAGTACAATACTTAGATCTGTGTGCTGATTGATTAAACCTACCAACACAAATCACAATATAATTATCGTGCTGATAAAGTATTAAACATGATAATTGGAACAAATCCGTGCTTATTTATTGCAAAACTTTTTTACTGCACTACTTGTTTACAAGACCATCAATTTCTCTGATATTTCAATATGAATACCATCACCGTTCTATGCAAATTGAACAGGGTTCCTGATACGGCAGGTATCGTGTCGCGTATACCGATTTATTTACCGAAATTTAAACGAACATAGGAAAAGTTTACTAATTTGTGACAGCATATCAGAATGCTAATTCATCAAGTGATTTAGAATAAGCAGCTTACTGAGCAAGTTTTATAAAGTTTTTTGTTAATTGGACTCTTCGAGGTAACCTTTTCCCTTACCTCTCTTTGAATGCTAACCCCCCGAGATGAATTCAATCAAGCAGTTTCCAAAACATCCCACGTTAAATAAATATCCCACGTTCCGTCTACAGATCGTTCGTAAAAGGTCACTGTATTTTTCCATAGAACCCTATTTAAGTGATTGCGTTGCGTAACCCGAGCCCTCGGCCAGCCCTTAACATTGTGCAAGCAGGGTTAAATATAGCAGGGAGGATCAAGGTCAATTGGTCTGCTCCCCTCGATTGTGCACAGTGCAGCTCTCAATATGCACCCGTCTACTCTGCAACGGTCCAGTTGAGATGGGAGATTTATGACGCCATTTTCTCCTGGTTGTATTAAAAAAAAGTCTTTTTATTTGCAATATTCACTATGAGTCTGTAAGCGGAAATCCGAAAAAGTTTTTTTTCTAAAATAAACCCAGAAAAACGACACGTGGGGCATTGACTTGACCATAAAATAAATTTTGATGAAGTAGAATCAAGTTAGTGAAGAGATGATGTGGTGCAAACAATTCATTCGGTGGCATTTGTCACAGTTCAATATCGAAGCACATGGAAACAAGGCAAGTATGTTGATATTGTTAATATTAAATTATGTGCATTAACGTTTATTTGTAATAAAAACACACCTACCACCGAAATCTGTAGCTTATCATCTCGCTTTCGTAGATAGCATTTTATCAATGAACGAAATGTTTACGAAACGTGATTTTGATCTCATTAGCAGCCCGGTGTCTGGATCCCGTGCCCGGTTAATTATGGTTTTATAATATCTTTAATTATCAATTTAATGAGCCCTCTAGAAAGTTAGATGAAGCAGCGTGTTAGTGAAATGAAAAATTTATGGAATTTCGCAACATTGGCTCAAATTCTCAATAAGTGGCGTAAGACGTTCAACACCATATTAACGGTATTGGTATTCATATTACTAATATTGCAAAATTAAAGCCAAAATGTAACCTTTGACTCTAGAAATAATTGAGATTACTGCAAAAGAAAACTGGTATTTCAAAATAAGTAGTCCAAAATTGTACTAACTTTATGTGGAGACGATTATTAGAACATAATGACCGTCATAATGTGATTCCTTTTTATCGACCTTCATAATGTTCTGTACATAACTTAATTCGATTTACATTTCAAAGTCAAAAGTTGAAAGTAATTCTGTATTCGCAATTTCGCAAACTTTACTGTTTCCGTAACAATACATCTGTAAGTGTAGTTGTGTACAACCCGCATTGCAGACGCGGCTCTGCAGGATATTTTGACGCTGGAACTATATCCGTACGAAAATGGAAGCGAACAATGAATATTAATTGATATTACTGTGAAAGTTTTAATAAAAAAAAAACAACGTGTCGGACGGTGTTTGTAAAAATGCTTTAAACACAGCCACTGTTGTTTTTCTAGTTACTTCTCTTTGTTCTTTCGACGTTACGATTTGAAACAAAGTATTGGTTCTAGAACACCTTTTATTAACATACTGTAAGGTAGATTTGCATGACGCGAAATATTGTTGCCAAAATTATAAAAAATGGAGGGTATGCATTTCATCGAGTACTCAACGGCCGTCACTTTGAATTAGTCTTTGAGACGTGTTCGTGCGTTCCGTGTCGATTGTGAAAATTCGTGATTTTCCTCTTTTTCGCTTATCTTTGACTATATTCTGCTTCTACAGTGGTAGGAAATATTACGTCGGTTACACGTAGATGACACCCCGTTCTGCGCAACCGTCTCTCTGACAAACCCCTAGTTATAGTGTTTTAGTGAGCTTAGGTTTTATGTTTAGTTGTTTAGTGTTTATATATTATTTTATTTTTTACAATCGTTAATCTCATTTATTTTATCGTTAGGCTAAGTATTAGTTAGGTTATTTTTTTACGACGCCATTTTGTGTTGTCGCGTCATCGGTTACTTATGACTGATAATATGGTCAGTAAGGAGTCCCCGCCGCCGGTAGGGGAGGTGTTAAAGAAGGGGCGACGTAGGACGCGGAGGGCCGGCAGCCGTGCTGCCAGGCGTCGCGCACGCAGGTCCTCGGCCACGCTGGCCGCTTTGACAGCAACTATCACCCCTGAGAAGACAAGTTCCCCTGCCAAGTGCGCGGTGCACGCGTTTCTGCTCAAGTATCAGAGTGCGATGAGGAAGATTCCGGCTCAGTTGCCTCCGAAGGTGCATGCTGGTCCACCCACCAAGAGGGTGAAACGCGTGTCTTGGCGTAAGTTACGACATCATGTTATGCTACATGTTTACAACCTCCAATGTTTAATGGCTTTAGAAAAAGGGCTAATAAATTGATTTATCGAAGTATGGAAAACGTCAAACGGCTAAATTGTTTTCCGATAACACTATTACAGTTCGATTAGGCTTGTTGGTCGCATCGAGAATTGCGGAGTAGCTCGGTCGGATATGTGCATCCCGCCGTCGTGTGAAAGTGACGGTAATTTAGCCGATACGTCCGTAATGCCGACTTGGCTAATCGTTAGACGACGCGTTATCGTCTTTTTAACAAAAATTGTGTGGTAATTATTTTTTTATTAGTCATTGTTTTGCTTTCACGAACCTTGCTTGGATAAGGTGATTGCGGATATGTAAGTGACGTTTTTAAAAACACATTTTTATAAATATCATTATTAGGTTGAACGATTTAATTTAATAAACAGAACAGTAATGAAATAAAAATCCGCTGATTTCGTAACATTGCCTAACAATACTTCCCCAGTATTTTTTTATAAAGATACCCTCTAAATTTTAATGTAACATGCATTCTTCAGACAATGTGGATAGTGTAACATGAAACCTGCATTGATTTACCATACTTAATTAATTTGATCACAAAATTCTGTAGAAAGTTCTTTACGAATATGCAGCCTTCTCGGATTTAACCATACTATCTATGTTTATTGAAACGCACATTCGCAAAAATCAATATCAGCCACATGTTTACTAATAGCTCCCTTGCGTCTGTCAGTATGTGGGTACGGACTTATCTCGGGAAACGTCGGGTGAATTTTAGTACATTTTGCAAAAGTTTTCAAGTCCCTCATAAATGTTTATTTGGTCAATAGATTTTACTACGAATCTTACTTTTTCTAGAAGGAGGTTATAGTGATTGATATGGTTGTGTTCGATACCGAGGAATTGACAAAATTACGCGTCAATTTATGTCGGGACTACATACATACTTCTTGTATATACTTAACCTTGAATTATCCTAGTAAATATTTCCGCCGCAAAACTTGCACCGCTCATTCGAATAATTGCACAAGAAAATATATTTACGTGCAGCAGAATGTGAAGATGCTCTTAGCGACCATGATAAATATAGAGCATTGTTGTCGGTTGTCGTCTATTTGAGTACACAGGCCGGGATCAGGTAACTGGCGACTACCCAAGCCTTTCCTTTAATACTGTCATTTAGTTTGTAATTAAAGACCATGTTGTCCAGCCAATCCTCGCTACATAGCACCAAATTTTCTTGGGTGCTCTGAATAAGAAAACATGTTTTGTTTGCCACAATTCTCAGGTGTAAATAGGTCTTCAACTAAATATAAGTGTAGTAGACAGATTATGTTTCACTTAGTCATAGACTCGGTGCAGACATCAAAAGCGTCTAATATTTAACGATGCGTAGTGTGTTTACTACATATTTTGGTATAGGAAAATTATCATAACAAGTTTTAATGCGTGTATAGCAGAGAATGTTTTGGTCTGGAAGGTTCATTAAGCATCATGAAATAGGTTAAAATGATATCATAATTATGATCAGGAAATCGAAAGGTCAATTTTGGTCTTTAAGAAACTTCATGCCGGAATCTCGTCTCGGCGACAATTGAGGGAAATTAGAGATTTTTTTAATTAAGATTTTTCCTTCTAGTCTTTGTTTTTTCTCGTGGTCTTAGAAGACCTACAGCAAACGAAACAAAGGCTCACACACTAGGGAGGCAAGATTAAATACTTTATGAGGGAACCTTCAAAAACATTGACAGTTTCAAGTAGCGTATAGGCACTTGGCAGCCAGTGACACTCTTGAACGTTGCGGCACACGTTAGCGTATTTTATATCGGTCGCTATACAAATAGGCCCGTGAAAGTAGTTCTTTAGTAATCCATTATTAGCTACTGAAAGTACGCGAATGTGTACCATTGTGTATACGCTACTTGTAATCTATGTAAAAGCAGTGGGCAATCGTACACCAAAAGAAATATTGGAACTAATATTTTAACATAAATATTGTTTGTATTGTCACGCTGTCGTGCAAATTGATATTATTAAACACGGTTGAACATTCGTTTCGTTGTTATTTTTTTTTTTAGTTTTCATGCTCGATTTGTAAAGCAATAAGGTTACACTAACTAAAGGGATTTTTTAATAACAAGTTGCATGAAATAGATCATCAGGTTTAGTATTAACTTATTCAATGTACAGTTGGTTTTTGTTTGACTACTAGAACAAATATATTCAACTAAGTTCATTGGCCTTTAGCTGTGTTTTTTTTTACGTGTTTAAGTATGTTTGTTATTTCAATTAGAATATTGTGTTGAATATTATCTATACATCTATAGAAATAATAAATAAAATTGAAGAGCCGGTTTGTCATATCAAAAAAACAGCTATTAACTGAATGCATATGAAAATACATAGTTACGGCACTTGTAACAAAACCACTTTTTTTTTTTTTCATTTTTGTCTGTCTGTCTGTTTTTGTTCCGGCTTATCTTCGAAACGACTGGACCGATTTTGACGGGACTTTTACTGAGAGATAGTTGATGTTATAAGATCTAACATAGGCTAATTTTATTTTAGAAAAATAATTAGGGTTCCGTGCAAAAAAATTGAAACCCTTTAAATTGGTAACAAAATTCGATTAAAAAAGGGAAGTATTATTTTTTAATTATAATTTCACGCGAACGAAGGTCGTGGGCAACAATTAGTCAATGATAAGTAAACCTTATAAAAATAGGAACATGGTTTATTCACGGAGGAAATTGCTCTTTCCAATCACAGCAATTTCCTCACAAGTGACATCATCATCATTTCCAATCACCGACTGTTGGGTATAAGCCTTCCCCTTTTTTCTGCGACTCTTCTCTGTTCTGTTCGTCCCTTATCCATCTGTTTCCCGCGATCTTGGCGACATCGTCAACCCAACGCGCTTTTTGACGGCGTCTGTTTCTTAGGCCCAACCTTGGCCTAAACCTCTAAGTTCCTTTAACCCCATTGAAAGACTTTTTCATGAAATAGTTACAGAATAGGGTTAAATGAACTTAGACAGTTGTATTGATGATTTTGATTATTATAATTCTGTAACTACATACGTGTTACTGGCTACTGGCGCAAATCATTTTTCATCAACATACAACCTGCAAATTGAAAAAAACATAACAAAATTTGAATTTCGCGGGCTACCCTGCAGCTTCCACCTATAAGTTAATCTTTTACGAACGGTTTAAATTTTTAACTAGGTACTAAACGTTCCTTGTTGAGTAAGTACCTACTTATTATGCATTACCATTTACCCCATTGAACTATTGAGTTGAACTTAATTTGCGTACAAGGTACACTCAAGGTCACTCGCGCTTACGAGGGGATAAAGTAAGGGCACTGGAACATAATGAGGGAACGCACACATTGGTAGTACCAGTAGCATGCCGTTAGCACTCACACACATCCGATAGAGTGAATGGGTAAAACTTAACATAAAATTACGCCTGATGTCTACCCTGAAGGGGTAAGCAGAGATGAATCGTATACCCTCATTGTACCTGTACATCTCAATCCAGTTTGAATCATCGTGGTAAAAGAATTAGTCCGCTAAATTCTGCCTTGCCGAATGCTAGCTGTCCCAAGGTGCATCTCGCGTTTGGATTCGGAGTACGGAGGCCTCTTTTGGCGTCAGGGCAGTTTTTTTCACATAAATGTCTTGGGTCATCGCAGTTAAAACTGTATTCCCTACATTTTTGCTCCATTCTAATGTCGTTCCGTTTCCCAGGTGAGGACAACGTGGTGTCTGGCGGCGGGGGCGGCGACCCGGCTGTGCTGGCGGTGGGCCCGGCCCGCAAGCCGCTGCAGTACACCCGGGACCAGCTCATGCGTCTGCGCAACTCGCCGCTCGTCAAGCGGAACTTGGAGAACGCGTTCGCCGGTTGCGAGGCGCTTGCGCTGTGAGGAGAATATTGATAATTCCAAAAAATGTGTTACAAACCCTCAAACCTTTATGATGTCCCTTATTTCGCCACTTTAGTTATGATCCACAGATACTATGATGTGTGATATTTTGAATTGTTTGATGCTTTAATAATAATTATTAATAAACATCCTTATGGCTGCATCAGTACAATATTATGGATTCCATCAGACTATTGTCGAGAGATAATTAAAAAAAAATTTGGCGCAACGATTTAGGCGCTTGACAAGCGACTGCGAGGACCTAAGTTCGAGTCCCAATCGTTGAACTATTGTGAACAAACTCTTCAAACATAAGTTTTTTTGCCTTTGGGGAAGGGGGGAAATTAATATTAGTATTTGGAAATACATATTCCAGATTACTAGTATACTAATAATCTTTCTGACGGCTGGGGGCTAGAAAATCATCCCATGCAATAATAAAAGTAAATAGCTTTTGTTATTGCTAGGGACGTTTCCCTCAATGGAGTGCCTTAGCGCCAACATCATGGCAAGCTAGGGCAAGCCCTTATGGCAGGCTGAATGTTCAGATACCTTTGAATTATGAAATCTATACTAATATTATAAACCTTAAGAGTTTGTTTGTTTGGTTGAACGCGCTAATCTCAGGAATTTATGGTTCTAATTAAAAAAATCTTTTATTGTTGGATAGACCATTTATTGAGGAAGGCTATAGGCTATATAACATCACGCTACAACCAATAGGAGCGGAGCATCAATGAAAAATGTCTCTCTTATGTGACGCAGACGAAGTTGCGCGGGTCAGCTAGTGTGTTACTATAAAAGGGAACGCCAAGCTTAATGCTTGTATGATAGTGCCGCCACTAGACATTCCCTATGGCCTAAAACAAAATGGCAGATGGCAGGGAATGGGTATACAAGTTCAAGCTTTAACGTGCATGCTATTTACTCTTTTACAACAATTTACTCTTTAATTATTTTTTCGAACGTGCTTGTCGACACCTAAAAATAATTATATTGTTTTTTTTTCCAGTGTTTTGAAGAGACGTTCTGATTCGCCCAATGAGGAGGACCGAGGCGCGAGAGGAGATGCGCCCAACGAAAACCATAAGGTAACTAAAATTACGAATAAATTCTCATAAATAAACCCTTTGTATGTGCAACGTAATAATGGTGAAAATTGTCTTAAGCTTTCTTCGAGTTAAGCCAAGCTGGCAGGAGACCTCACGGTGATTTATTTTATATACGGGTAGTATTATTAATAAATACGTACGTAATGTTACAACTACATCCCAGAATTTGATTCTTAAATGCGACGCTATCGAATGGTGTAATAATACACTATGTTCTTTTTCGAAACCACCAGGTTCCATTCCTGACCAGGAAAATTGATTTTTCAGAAATCCAATGATGCCGTTTTAGTTTTCATCACAATCGGAGTGAGACTCCTTTGAGCATTTTTCGATATTCTTCAGTTTCGGATTTGGCCATCCACGCCCACTTGAAAAATTCAGCCTGTATAATTGTTAGAATGTTTTTGGTTCTGTGAGGAGACCGAGTAAAAGGATTATTTAATTTTGTGTTAATGGCTTCAGCTGTACTAAATGTAATAATAAATAACCTTTAGATTTACCAAGCATTTTTAGAGGTGTTAGTTTGGCATAACTTTACTAAGGGTAAGGGGCCCAAACAGCGGTTAACCATCGACTTAAAATGCGTCATCATAATGTCTCAATGTCGCCGATCAACCGTTGTATGGATGCACCCCCGGCGTACTTTACAAGGATACTCAAACACCTTTTAATCCTAACTCACCTTGATCTGTACTTGAGCATAGATCACCTTTAAGTTCAAGTTGTGCCTCATGCAGACGTTTCATATTGTCTGCGGATCAGTCTGCTCTCATCAAGCGTAAACAAAATAATCAATAAATATTCGTTTTTTTTTAAATGCGTGTATTTGTACCGAAGGCAGCTCTTTTCGCATACAGAAGCTTCCGAAGAAGACTTTTTAAGTTATTGTATATCTGTTGTTTATTTATTATGTTGTTTTAACTGTTTAATGCGGTTTGCCATTTTTCATTTTTGAATTCGTAGTATTATTGTGTTCGTTAGTAAATATTTGAATTTAATAAAGAATTCCGTTTGTTTCTGTCAACTGTGCTTTGTAAGCCAATTTTATTGTTTAGTCTCTCTCTAATAGAATGGTCGCTTTGTCAGGGCGTGTACGGACGCGACCGTGACCGCGAGCGTCGCTCGGCCGACCCTCGCGAGCGCGTGCGCAAGGAGAGCGAGCCCAGCGGCGGCGGCATCGTGCTGTCGCCGCAGCGCCGCAGCTTCACGTCGGGCTGCGGGGCGCCGGGCGCCGCGCCGGCCCCGGCCCCGCCGCCGCACCTGGCGCGCACCCGCCCCGAGTCCCCGCTGCCGGCCGCCGCGCCTGCCGGCCCGCCGGCCCACCAACCTGCTCTGCATCCGACGAAGCCTGATCAAGGTATGGCACATGCTGTTTTAATGTTTTCATCTAGACTAGGTGAGTGTGCCTCTTACTAGAGCCTATACCTATACCAAGAGTATACAATACATTGAATATATTGTAAAGTTTTGTATGTCATTTATAGCTGACTATGTTTTAGGAACCATAACGGCTTACTTTAAGACCATTACTGTACCATTACCTATTGCAAATAAATTATTATGATCGTGTTTTTGTAATTTGTAGCTCATTCTTAAAAAGAAGCCAAAGGGCCATATCAGTACAATATTCTTCTTCCAATCAGATTATTGTCATTCTATAACTTAAGTTAGTAACTTGAACCCAAGACCCAAGTTCAACTCCTGACCTCCAAATGACCAATCCTTCTACCACAAGCTTGGGTAGTAGTATTGAGGGAACATGTTTATAAGTAATTTGAAATACAGATTGCAGTGCTAGTATTTTCAGGGCGTAATTTTTATTGCAATCTTTTGGTGGATTTATTCTTCGCTCATCACTCCGCTCCCTAGCATGAGTTCTCACTAGAATGGCTGTCCACATCTAGTGAAATGCAGTCTTAATACCACTACAGTAAATAGTTCTTCATTAGTTTCACTTCTGCATTTTCTAATACCAACCTTTTCCACAAAAACCTTCCATTTCCAACACCATAACGCCTATTTCTTGTACAGGAGGTCGGCGCATCGGCTCTGGCCGCATCATGGTACGCGACGTGCCCAACAACGCGTGGGAGGAGGGCGAGTACCGCGGGGCAGAGCCCTACCGCCCGCCGCGAGAGAGGGAACGTGAACGCGAACGTGAACGGGAGCACACCAGGCCTAATAACGACAGGTACGGCTTGATCACCCGTTGTATTGTACGTAGCATAAGTATAGTCAGCCGATAATGTAATTTGAAGACCCAGTGCTGGTTGAAAGATCTCACATGTCTTTGATTTTTTAGTAAGTTTTTACAGAGCTGCCTATGGAAATCTGAAATTTCATAAATCCCATTCAAAAGCCTTCAGAAGTAGTAGTTAGTAAAATTTGTTCAAATTTATAAGAACTTTCACTCACTGACATTTCACTGCTAAGTAAAACAGCAATGATACTGACTTTACCATTTGATAAGCAATAAGTTGGAAATCTTTATTTTCTACATAAATGTGAAGTATTCAACACATACGAGGTGTAAACGGCCCTTCGCGAAGCCGGCAGCCAAGCATTCTGTACATAGCTAAGTATAACGTATAAGTACGCATATTATTGCTGGGAAACGACTTTTTGGGGGTGATTAATCACGTTTTACGATAGGACACAATGTAACGCACTAAAAACATTGTGCTGATGGATGGATTGAAAAGTATGGGAGTCGTGGAGGGGTTAAAAGTAAAAATCTTACAGTAAAAAAATGTATAAAAAAAAAGTTGGAACTTTGACCCTCAATATCTCCGTAACTAGAAGGTTCCCAGGTATGGTCTAGAACAAAAAAATGACCGCAATGACGGGGAGAACAAGTACATTTCGGCTTCGTTAAGGGTCTTGTTACACTCTTTATAATGGCCATTTCTGTCCTATATCTTGCATATCTATCAAGATATTGTAAACAGTTGTTTTTCGCGTCAATATGCCAATGACCAAGATGAGCACTTGGCCATTAGACTATTGAAGCGGAATAGACGGATACTAGTGTTGGTTCTCAGATGTTGGAGCTGACTAGTATTCTGTACACATACATGCGTATATATGGCCTAAAACAAAATGGCAGATACAGGTGATGTGCGTTTAAAGAATTTGCGTGCGTTGTATATTACTGACTACATTTAAATAGATGGAATTTATGATGAGACTATATGTGGAAATAGAAAAAAAAGGTTCTAATTGTTTTTAGATCTTTTCGTAAATTAAAATTCTGATTTAGCTTGTTTTATTCTCACAATATTTTATGGGTAAAAATAAGTAGTTTTTACTTTTCAATTAATTGAAAAGAAAAAAAAAATTGAAAATGTTTAAATCACATTAAAAAAAGTGACAAATTTACAATACCTGAAACCAGTCTTCCCAATTTTTCATAGGTTTTCGTGCAGTTCCATCTCAAAAACTAAGCCTCGTCAATTTTCTTAAAAATTAGTTATTTTTACACAGTTTTCCTATTCGTATTGCACAGGTTCGAACGGCGCTCGTTCGGTAGAGACTCCTATTCCTCTGACATCAAGAGGGAACGGGACGATCGATTCATCAACGAGAAGATGCAACATAGGTTTGTGGCTAAATATTTTTAGGTTACCACTCAAGTGAGTAAATCATGAATTGATTGTTAAGGGTTTTCCAAGGCTCATTTTCTTAGTATTAATTCGTGGGTACGGTATCTGTCTAAGGATATTTATAGTTTTAAAAACACCTGCAGAATCAGTTCCATGAGAAGCCTTGATGTATCGCCAAAAGGAAGCTTCTTCAAATATTGATGTACCAAAATTATGATTTACAGAGAGGACAACCGTAGATCTGGTGGTCGCTATTCTCAACGACGCCTTGAGAAGGATGATGAACCCGAATGGTAAGACTTAATTAAAAAGTTTTAATTCTTAACTTTTTTTGTTTATTTCCTGCAGTAATTTCTATTAGATAATTCTCGTTTTCTGGAGCACGCTTGCGACGTAGCCATCTTTATTAGATGCTTCTCGTTAACCTTAAAATGTATAATGTGTAATTAGACCAGCTCATCACGCTCATAATCCCCGAAGGGTTAGACAGAGGAGTACCTACAGTACACTCACATTACGCCGGTTATGTTAAGTCCCATGTAATAGGGGGCGAGCCTATTGCCATCATTCGGGCACAAATTCAGCCTCCATGGGTGTCAGTAAGAAATTCCAGATGAAAAAGCCCAATATAACTTTGCCTGACCGAATGTGTCATTAGATCGTTCCTGAAGTATTGATTTGTTCAAATTCAAAAAATCTAGTAAGAAATTGAAAGTTTATTTAAGTTGGAAATAGGGTGACAATTCTATACAGCGCGTAACAGAAAGGGTATAATCATATGGAAGACTGTAGTACGGACCATCAAGCTGAACAACTTTCTCTATGGGACCACCATCGAAATCGTAAAAAAATAATCAGTTGTCCTATACAAACTTTCAATACCTACTCGACCCAAATGTATGAAACAGCTGATTATTTTTTTACGATTCCGATGGTGGTCCCATAGAGAAAGTTGTTCAGTTTGATGGCCCGTACCACAGTCTTCCATATGATTATACCCTTTCTGTTACACGCTGTATAATGTGTATGTTTGTTTAAAAGTATAAATTTTTGCATGCCAAATGGTAGAATGTACCAGGAACAAATAATTACTGTAACAACTCATCTAAGTACCTACATTCAATGCAAATAAATTATTTCTATTGTATTCTATTTTAGGTTTAGTGCGGGCCCAACATCTCAGTTGGAGACGATCGAGCTGCGTGGTTTCGACGACCCTGTACCCACCAACAAGAAGAATGGCAACGCGAACAATAAAGAGACTGAGGTGAATCACACTACTATTTTAACCATATTTTTATCTTTCATCCATACTAATATTACAAAGAAGTAAGTTTGTAAGGGTGGATGTAGGGGGTAATCTTTGGAACTACTGATCTGATTACGAAATTCTTTCACAAATGGGAAGCTACATTAGGCCTGAGTGTTTTAGGCACATGCCTATCACACACCTAACACAAGCACACAGCCTTAGAAATTATCTCACGGGAACATTCTCTTGGGATAATTTTTATAACCACAGGAGCGAAGCCGCGGGAAATTGCCAGTATTTTATGTAAATGTAAGTTTAACTCCCGTAGAACAAAGTTATAGCAAACAGGTGATTTTAATGCAAACTGTCGTAATCGTGTTTCGAATAGCCAATTAAACGTGAAAGCAGAAGTTGATTTGGCATGGACGCAGAAATATGCAGAGTTATACAGGATGTAACAAGACCCTTAGCGAAGCCGTCAACCAAGCATTATGTACATCAAACTAAGTAACTTTACGCAAAAATTATTGCTGGGTAACAACTTTTTTTTAAGGGTGAAAAATCACGTTTTCCGGTAGGACTCAATGTAACGCACTCAAAACATTGTGCTGATGGATGGATTGAATAGTACGGGGGTCGTGGAGGTGTTAATAGTAAAAACCTTACGCTAAAAACATGTTTAAAAAAAAAAACTTGTGAAAAAGTTGGAACTTTGACCCCAATATCTTCGTAACTAGAAGGTATGGTCTAGAACAAAAAAATGATCGCAATGACGGGGAAAACAATTACATTTCGGCTTCGTTAAGGGTCTTGTTACACCCTTTATGGCACAAGCTATTTGCTTTACCTTCTTATTTTGACAAACTGTTGGGTCACCTCAGTGTTCTGTGTAGTGTATGAAAAGATATTCTTGACATGCATCTAAAAATGTGTTGGCTACGTGTTTTATTTAGTACTTCTTCCCCTCATGACGAAGACTATTGAATACACGCCGCATAATAGACCTATAATATCCCCATAGCTGGGTTACAAGCCTCTCTTTGTGAGAGTAAGAAAACTAATGTTGATTGTCAAAAATCTGATGGCACTATCACCAAGAATCAAGCCCGCAGAATAGACAGACCATTTTTGTTGAAAATCAAGCACAACCAACAAAAAATGTGTATGTCAACGTGTTGTTTTGTACCAGAAATGGAACAACAGCGGCGGGTCGCGGTCGCCGGCGCCGGAGCGCTGGCGCGAGACTTCATCTCCCGTCGCGCCGCCCGCCAGCGACTCTGCCAACACCAGCAATGTATGTTACACGAACCTGTTACTGTAGTGTTCTTAGTTTTCGTTTTTTAGTTTAGATTTTTACGAGGTTCGGTGCGTAAAAAGTCTTAAATTAACAAAACTCAGGTACATCTTTGCCTCTTGGTGTACCTGGAGTACCAACATCAAAACCCATATTTTGCAAGTTTAAAAGTAATGGGATATAATTTGCCTTCATATCAATGTTAACGAAATAGTCTGTAATCCGTCATTGTTTACAATTTCTAGGAAATATGTACAATTCTTAAAATTGATAGGAAATCTATTATATATTTTATAATATGCATTTTTCCTAGAAAATCTATACATTTCCTAAATAGCGATCGAAAATGTATAACATTCTTGATGTTCTTAAGTCCAGTGGGGGTAGCGGTGCGAGGGGTGACTACACAGTCGAGATCGTCTACGTACATACTCGTACTACGTATATATAGGATACATACTTCTATTTTTTAAATTACCTTAATACATTACACGCCACACCAACATAATCAAGGCTTTGTGGCAAGGAAAACTTAGGATGCAAGAGCGAGCGAAGCGAGCTCGGGACTTGGGGCACCCCGACTCCGGACAGGTTAGGTACGAAAGGGATGGCGGGGTCTTGAGGGAGAGCGAAGCGAGCGAACTAAAACCCCGCCATCCCCTTTTTGTTAGGTTACTTTAAACCTTGCAGACAGAAATAGGAGCCCTGCTACGCGGGGCTACGCCGACTACGTCTTTTTACAACATTTTGAAATTTACCTTGACGTTGATTTTATTCGTGTTTTATTTATTTTATTCACAGAGAGCATTCGTTGTATATATTTCCTAGTATAATTTCGGAATTGCCTAGAAAATACATAAATTTCACAGGAAATGTATCTTTGAAACATTATTTTACACATTTCCTAAGTAGGCTCGGAATTACATTATATTTCCTAAGAATTGTTTACAATTCCTAGGTTTCATTTACATATATTTCCGGTAACATCGATACTTCGTTTGGTAGTGTTAAGGCCCGGACTCACCAAAGCGGAGACCTGCGGAAACCGACCAATCATATTGGTTGAAATGGACATGGCGTCTCCCGTCTCTCCTGTGATTTGTCGAATCTTGCATATCTCCTCCCCGCTCCACTTTGGTGGAGTTCGGGCCTTATTCCATGATTGACAAAAGTTCAATAACAACAGTTCATGTAAAATAGAAAAAGAATTGAACACCAGCAAGCCAATCTTTACATATTTTTTGAAATATTAGTAACGCGATCAAGAAAAAGCTAGATCCCATTTATGACGAACGGATTTAAACGCATAAAACCGTTTGTTTGTCATCGCAATCTTACTAAACTCTCGTATTAATGCTTCATGCTGAGATAGGGGCATTTCATGCTGAGAGGATGCAGGAGCAATTTCTTTTAGTTTGTTTTGTTGTTATTTTAGTTTTATTGTTTGTCCTGTGCGAGTCCAATAAATGTTTTTCTTTCATTCTTCCTCAATGAAATACAAAATTAAAATCCGAATGTGTTCTCCAGGACAAGGATTCTGGCGTGGAGTCGAAGAGTGAAGAGCCGCAGCAGAACAACGAGCAGCCGGAGTTCAACCTGGACGAGTTCCTCAAGTTCGACGCCATACCCGACGTGCTCACCGTAAGTGCACACATGAAATGTTCATTCTGTATTTAATAAATATACAAGTCCATCATGTAACATAGGGTTCAGGCAGGGACCGATTGAACGGGTTAAATGTTACGTTTAATTAGCCATTATACAGGTTGACCCTTATACAGGGCGTCGCTTTGCATCCTGGTCAAATTCAAAGAGGTATCTATACTAATGATTCTCGACCCGAATCGATACTAAAAAAAGTAGGTTTTTTATTCTATTTTTTATGGAAATCGGTAAGCGTTAACCCACCCCCTTGTCCATACTGTCCATATTTATACTGTGGAATAAACGTTTGCGTTTGTGTGTGTGACGGCGCGAAACGCAGCCCGTCTGTTCCTATCTGTATGGCTAGGAACAGACGGGCTGCGTTTTAATACGGGTGGTTCTTTACAGTTACCGATTTCGGTAAAAATAAAAAATAAACCTACCCTTTTTAGTATCGATTCGGGTAGAGAATCATAAGTATAGATACCTCCTTGAATTTGACCAGGATGCAATGTATTAACCGGATATATTATAGACTGATTAACCTTACAATACAGGTTTTTCACCTAATCCCAAAAAAATAACCTCAGCAATATCCCTGTCAGGGCAACCTTTTCGGACCCTGGGTCTATGTAGGTTCTTTAACTTGCTGATGGGATCCCCATAATTCGTGCTCGTTATATCTTTTCATCGCTCTTCAGTCGATCAGTACACCTTGGACCTCCAGCAAAAAGGTAAATGTTTGGAAAATAAGTTGGTCCATCGGACTGTTTGGTGACAACTCATTTTAAAAGGAGTTATCTAGCTGTCTGAAGAAAGTGTAACCATTATTTTGCTTCGTTCGGCCTTGTTTTTGCCTTATTTCTGAAGATTTTCGAGAATAATGAAGTAAAATGTTAACAATAAAACTAAAACTGTGTATGTTACAGAACGGCGGCGGCGAGTCGGAGGGCGGCAGTCGGTTCAGCCGCTGGTTCCGGCGCGAGAGCCCCACCAACGACGCCAAGCACTACGAGCGACTGCTGCACAACATGGTCGATGGTGAGCATATACAACAGAACGAAGGGCTTGATTGTTTGATTTTAGGGGTGTTCTCATTACATACGCAGATATTACCTTCGGCTTCCTATTTACATGAAGTATAAATAAATAGGAATCTGTAAAATAGTGACATCTTTTGGTTTGGTGGTATTTGGCTACTTTTGATAATAAAATATTGAAGGATAACGTCAGAATCAATGAATTGATTCAATGATGGCACGGTTGGCGCAGTGGCTGAGCGATTGACTGCTGCGTTGCGTGTCACGGGTTCGATTCTCGCACGGAACAAATATTTGTATGGCCTACAGGTAGTTGTTCCGGGTCTGGCTGTTTGTGTACGTGAGTTTAAATGTTTGTAAACGCACCCACGATACAGGAGAAATTCATAGAGTGGGACAAAGTTATTAAAAAAAAAAAGTGTCCGGCAATCTTACGATCTTTGGCGAGAGTTTATGTATGTATTAAAGATTCGTATTCCCCTCCCAGAGCTGGACAACGGTCGCGCGTCGCCCGGCGGCGGGGCGGGTGGGGCGGGAGGGGCGGGCGCGGCGCACGTGTTCGCGCCCATCTCCCCCGCCGCGCGCGCCCCCTTCACGCCGCAGCCCACCTCGCTGTTCGACCTGCTACTGCGGGCTAACGCCAACAGCCATGAGAATAGACCTGGTGAGATACTACACTACAAATGCGACCCCAATTTACCCGAGGTTACCCGAGGTACTCAATCAATAAACTCACTTGTTGCAGAGGTGAACCACGTAAGCGGCGGAAAAGTGCACAGCTTGGAAGAGCTGGAGGCGCGTCTGCGGCCGCAGCACTCGCAGCCGCAGCCGCAACAGCATCACAATGTACCTGAACATGATCTCACTGCCTTCAAACGTCTTGTGAGTACCACATTTACGATTACCATAGTCATGCTTCTGACTACTTCAATTTTGATTCCATTTCAACAGCATGATCAGCTGCTTTTCCCAAATAAGTTGGGTCGGCTTCTGATACTCCAGATGTCAATAAGCAGACGTAACCAAACACAAATACGAAGGTCACATTCTACATTTCCATTTCATTTTATAAACAGCCTCCCTCTTTTTACCTCTTTTTTTTAACAGAGTCCAATAAAAATGAGCAGGTTCTTGTGGTTTATTGAGATGAAAATCCTACAATAACAAAGTGTGTATTGTGTCCAGTTGGCGCAGGTGTCGGGCGGGCACGCCGTGACGGCGGCCCCCGACCCGCCGCGCGCGCAGCCGCAGCCCATGAGCTTGTTACAGGTACCTAACGCACGACGGTTCATAAATATCTATATCATCATCATCATTTGCTTAGCCTTTTCTCAACTACGATGGGCTCGGATTCCAGAAAAACATCTATACATAGTGAGCTATATAAATATCTTGAAACAAAAACCCCGCTTTCATAGGAAGAAAAGCTTTGCCAAAATTGTGTCCATAAACATCATGGTTTACATTCGATTAACAGAAATTCAGCACAATCTAGACCCATCAGCGGTGAACATTTTCGTCGATTCTTAGAAAGAGAATTACCGTGGGTACAAATAGTGTGTCGAATCTTGCACCGTGTATGTCCACCAAACACACCATGGGGCAGTAGCCACCAGATGCAACCAAAATGGGCTGGCAAGTGGAATCTCATCTCCCTTTTCAACGAAAGTCTCACACCTCTATAACTATCTGTTGTCACATTTCTAGATAGCTAGAATACATACAAAATTTACCCATCATATCATTCACTTGCTAACTGTCATTCAGATGCTGAACAAGAGCATGGAGCAGCAACAGAAAGCACAGCAGCAGCAACAGCAGCAGCAACAACAACAGCAGCAACAACAACAACAACAACAACAACAGCAGCAGCAACAACAACAGCCGCATATACCGCAAGAGCTCCTTTACAAGCTTTTGCAAGTGCAGGTATTTTACCGTTATAATTTTTTTTAGGATTGTTGATTTTAGTACGCGACTATTAGCTCCCGAACTATGGAAGAAATATTAATTTTAATAATTTCTAAATGTGTCAGGTTTCAAACAAACCTGTTTGAAACCCTATTTCGTTTTTCTTTATGATTACCAAAAAAAAAGTTTTCATGTTAGGTAACGCTCCTATTAATTCGCCTCATTTTTTATACTGAACGGATTTGGAAGATGGCATAGCACACACCTGGGTTACAACAAAGGTTACTTCTATCCCTGTGGTGTGTCCTCGTAGGATAGTCACCAACTTCAACGCAGGCGAAGCCACAAGCAAAAGCTAGTTACTTATGTATGTATTAAATACAACTTATATACTTATTTGGTTTTAAACACAACCATTGTAATTAAATAAATAAATAAATATATCTGTTGAGTAATTTCTGCAATTAATTTTTGAAGATACTCAACATCGGATAGCCATTCTATGGCGCTGACAGAGTGGTATGAACATGTCCTATTTTTGTTGTGGTATGTGTGTTAAATGTCTGATTGTTGTCCTCAGCAACACCAACAGCAGCAGCAACAGCAACAACAACAACAACAACAGCAGCAGCAGCAACAAGCGGCTTCGTCAAACGAGATGGGCGGTATCGCGCCCGCCGACAGAGAGTTGTTGCAGCGACCTGAGGCGCAAGCTATTGTGCGAGGTCAGTCACTAAATACTCATTCTAATAATACTAGCGACTCGCCCCTGCTTCGTACGATTTTTAAGAGTTGACAAAATATCGATGTTAAAGTCGGTAGAACCCATATTTTCATTAGAAGTCATTGCAGCAGTTCATTGGCAGTGCCGTCTATTTTTGGCGTACTAAGCTCCTTAAAACAGCAGACAAAGATATTTTGCATTTTCTGACTCCGGGCCTCGGTATATCATTTCGATAATTTCCCGATTTTTTCTTCGATAATCTACACTAATATCATAAAGAGGAAAGATTTGTATTTTTGTGTGTATGTTTGTAATGAATAAACAAACTCAAAAACTACTGCGCCGATTTCAAAAATTCTTTCACCATTAGAAAGCTACATTCACCGTGAGTAACATAGGCACCCGTGCGAAGCCGGGACGGGCCGCTATTTCATTTATAAAAAACTCAGCACAACAAATAAACTATATAACTATAACGTAGTTATAGTTGTAATTAAAACATTTTAAAAAAAAATATGCAAAGAGACTTGAAATAAAAAAAAACGTAATAAATTTAGTTCCATATTTCCCCGCCGGCGTGCACGTGCAAGTGCGCTAGCTGAGTGACGTTACGAACTGACAGATTGACATCTCTATAAAGTTGTTAAAACATGCGTCATGGTGGTATTGGCGCGTGGTCATAATCGAAACCAACGCTGCAATCTTGTTTTTGCACAGACAATTTCACAAATGTCAAAAGAACCACCCTTTGATGGGGTGGATTCACCTGCTCATTATAAACACCACTTATATACACTGACCTGCGCGGTCACAGAATTTACATACAAGCTGTAACAAAGATGGCGGTATGCAAATGCCGAAGATACCCGAACGTCTCTCTCGTATTCCCGATGTTGTAATCCCCGGGGATTGCATTTGATGACGCGTTACCCAGCAGCGTTTAGTTCGTTTCAAACATTGTTCCGGTCTTCGTAATAAGATTTGGGTATGATTTTCTATGAGAATAAAATTTATATAAACATTTAAATGTTTTAGTTCGCTATTGATGTTGCCTGCATGGTTAAATGGCGCCGTGGAGTCCTTTTGCGTAGTAATTTTGGATGCTTAGCTCTTGATATTCAATGCACTTATATTTATATGGTTCAAGGCTTTGTTCAACTATTGCAATATGAACTTCTTTGTTTACAAGTTGATATCATTATCATTACATATTATAAAAAAAGTCGCTTCCCTCTGTCTGTCCCTATGTATGCTTAGATCTTTAAAACTACGCAACAAATTTTGATGCGTTTTTTTAAATAGATAGAGTGTTTCAAGAGGAAGGTTTATATGTATAACATTGCACCCGTGTGAAGCCGGGGCGGGTCAATAGTTCGAAATAAAGTAGTAGTTTGTCAAATGGAAATTTGCTTAAAAAATATTACAAGAAATCTATTTGCAGATTTGCTAATGTTAAAAGATTTATAATAGTCAATAATTTCAATACATTTTTACATTATGTTTGTATAAGAATGCGAACATACAGAATACATACGACATATTTTACATACTTTAGACGACCCGAATGGCGCAGCGGTAGTGAGGCTGCCTTACGTACTTAGGGTCCCGGGTTCGAATCCCGGTAGGAGCAAATGTTTGTGTGATGAACATGGACATTTGTTTCCGAGTCATGGATGTTTATATGTATAATAAGTATGTATTTACAAACAAAAAGTATGTATGTAGTATTATCAACTATCTGGTGTCCACGACACAAGCCTCGTTGCTTAGTGTGGCACCTAGATGGCGCTGTGTGTAATGTCCAGCGATATTTATTATATTTTTTTATTATTTTACATAAATATATTTTGGTGTATCTACGAATATTTTAATCGAAACGCGGTTACAAACTGAAATGATATACGTATAGATGCGTAGATGCTATAGGGTCGTCTCGTCTGGTGTAATTTGATTGCTTGCCGAACGATGCGGCGCCTCGATACTGGGGTATCTCCCGGGCAGCACCCACCTGTTGCTGCCCTCTGTAAAATGAACTTTTACGTAAGAGTGAGTGAGAGAGAAATAGGTAGTATTATGTTTACTGGTATTTATGTTTATAATGGAACCTATACTTGCCTGTTTAGTTGAAGCGTGTAGCCATATTCTCGTCCAACTCGGTTTAGACACGTAAAATGGATTACGTTTCTTCATGTATGGGACGTGCTTACACATATGCTCAGTCTGCGGTTTGTCGAGTGTTTTTTGGTGTTTGGAGCTTATAGGTAGATGATGTCTTCCTTTTTTACCCGACTACGGTGAAGCCAAAAGGAAGGGTTATGATTTTAAGCAGTCTATGTATGTGTGTATGTTTGTATTTATGTATGTTCCTCCGTAGCGCCTAAACTATTCATTCAATTTTGATGAATAAGGTGTCAATCGATTCGTTATTATGGCCCGGTTAACATAAGCTACAAACCGAAAAAAAAAACGATTTTAATTAGAGCGTGGTTATTCAGTAGTCGGATTTTTAGTGGTAGTATACCACACAAATTCTAGTTAAGTAGGGTTATAGTTTTTTTTTACTTTATTTTTTTATGGAAAGAAAGAAAAGATGTGACTGCTGAGATGACGAGTAATAGAGAAGTATGGAAGAAGAACACATGCTGCGCCGACCGCAAATAAGTTGAGATAAGGGCAGCAGAATGCTGATGATGTCTTCCTTTTTTGAAATGGTGTATTATGGAGAGTGTACTAACCTGACTGCTTTTTTCATGAAAATGTTTTTTTTTTTCATTTCCAATGGATGAACGGTACATACTACGTTCAATATACATACATCGGTAATCGATCCCCACGCACCCACTTAAAATAAAAACGTGTTTTAACGACTATACTTTTACTACAGGACTAAAAACTGGCGAGATTACGGCACAGCATTTAATGCAACAGCTGAGTAACCCGGGTCTTCAGAGTCGTCACCGCGAAGTGTTGCTCACCATACTAAGAATTCATCAGCACCAGAGACAGGTAATCTGTACTAATATTATTAAGAAAAATTTGTAAAATTTGTTTGTAAGTTTGTATGTAGGGGGTAATCTCTGGATCTACTGAACCGATTTTGACAATTCTTTCACTAATAGGAAGCTACACTATCTCCGAGCATAGCATAAGCATAATCAGCCTTTTAATGTTCCCACTGCTGGGACACTCGGCCTCCTCTATATGAGAGGGAATGGGCTATAATCCACCACGCGGGCCCAGTGCGGGTTGGTAGATGTCACATGTCTTCGAATTTTTGGTTCTAGGACATGCCGGTTTCCTCACGATGTTTTCCTTCACCGTTTTTGAGAGCAGTGGTGATGAAATAAATTATACAAAGTAATGCGCCTGCCTGGGTTCGAACCCACGACTTACTGTTCGTAAGTCGGGGCCGCCACCGCTTCACTCCCGCTGCTATCTCCGAGTGCCATAGGCTATATTTATAACGTGCCCGTGGGATAATTTCCGGAAAAAACCCGAGCGAAGCCGCGGGCAACAGCTAGTGTACAAGAAACTATATTAAAACACAGTAATTGACTTTTTAATATTAGCTCTCAATTAGGAGCTCGTGGCTAAACAATAACAGCCGCTCACTTGCCTAGGTTGGTCTGTGGATGGGTGACCACCCATTACATACCGAGTTTCCTCCGTTCTCGGAAAGCACGTTGAGCAGTTGGTGCCGGCTGTCAATTGTAGATCTTTGACAGTCGTTACAGGTAGTCAGTGGCCCAAAAAGTCTGACAAGCAGTCTTATCAAGGGATATCGTATTACGCAGGACTAACAGGGTTGTGGAGGTCAGATAGGCAGTCGCTCCATTCAGCTGTATCCTGTTAGACTGGAAGCCGACCCCAACATAGTTGGGAATAGGCTAGGCAGATGTTTAGCTTTCAATGAGTTTGACGAAGTTTGTGAAACCTCTTAATTTACTTCAGCACGTAAGGAAGACAGTCTAAATGTTCTATCCAAGCTTTTCATATTTGGAATCCTTCTGGTACTGAAATTCCCACTTTTAGTGTTGCTGTCGTCCGCGTGTTTATATCAATCAGACCTCAGGTGCCAACAAGCCGCGCGTGTTGAAATTTTCAGTAATATTTTGGAGATTTGAGTTGTATTTCCTATATAAAAACAAAAATACGCGATAAATTGATGTTTTTGAGGCTACCTTTGCCTGTGTTTGACGAACTTTATTAAAATAGTGGCAGCGTAATATTTGGAATTATGGTAAACTAACCTAATGCTTTATACCTCAGATGGGTGAGTCCCCGCTGCCAGGCCCTCCGCATCTAGTCGTCCCTCCGCATCATCAGCCGCTGCGTTTGTCGCCACTGCCGCATCAAGGTAACAATATTACCAGTGATCTTATTTACACATTACCAAACATGTCCCTTAATACTACTCGAACTGTCTCGGGAGTTGCGTTTTAAAAATATTATACTTACTCTGTTACATATTCTATTACAAACACCAACAAAGTTTTTTTTTTTTAATTTTTCACCTATCTATGTGTAATTAATGATATATTAACCCTTGCCGGAACGTAGATCTACGCAAGACACAATAGCTTTTTAATTGTGTCTAAGAGCTCTGTCGGAGTTTCCTATTTAATAAAATTATCTTGTAATTGAGATCACAGCACAGTATCATCATCGTTTAATCATCATCTGCCGAGGCTTTTCCCAACTGCTGGGGTCGGCTTCCAGTCTAACCGGATGCGCAACACCGTGTGTTTGAACACATGATCTGTTAAAATTATTTGTTACTAGCGACCCGCCCCGGCTTCGCACGGGTGCAATGTTATACATATAAACCTTCCTCTTTAATCACTCTATCTATTAAAAAAATCGCATCAAAATCCGTTGCGTAGTTTTAAAGATCTAAGCATACATAGGGACAGACAGCGGGAAGCGACTTTGTTTTATACTACGTAGTGATTTTCAAATGAGACTCCGTATTCTGAAAAGATCACCATACAATATCTCATAAAGATCGCAGCACACACGATACTCCCTAACAATGTGTTCCTGCTTATTCGCGTTCCTGACCGTAAACTTACCATTAACAACATTTCACTAATACGAATTTCATTTACTTTACCATGTGCATGACAATAATCAAAATTTTCTTACTAACACATCATTTCCTCCACGGACGCAGCGTTCTGTGTGTCGCCCATAATGGCCACCAGTCCCAATACGTTAGCTGTGCATCATCCAGGTAGTATATGTTTCATTACAATTGATTTAACCAGATAAAGCCAGCGGTGAGCAACATGTCGTGAGTTCGATCCTTACCTATTGCATTGCAGCACTCGCTTAAGCGGCTTAATTTTTGTAGTACTAGTGAATAATAGTACTCTCTGTCTGGTTCACTACTGTTACAGGAGCTAACTGGTATAATGTGTGGCACTGGCACATGTAGAGGCTATCTAAGAGTACCTTGAGCATGAGGTTCTGAGTTTGATTTTCTAGCCGGGTTTATCTGTTAGGAATTTCACAGTAACGACCGGAGTCAGCATGCTTGGTCGATGGCAATAGATTGGGCTAGTGCCTCCTCTTACATGATAATTAGCACTACTGGTGAAGTATGTGTCGCCTCTGCCTCTAACTCTCAAGGAAAACCAGACATGATGTGTGTCTTGATAATACCTACCATGTCTACACTGCTGATTTATGTCAATGTCAGCGGTATTTGCTATACGGAACCCTTGCTCAGGTAAGTCCTGCAATCCACTAGCAAATCGTATTTTTGCTTATATTTGTACCGTGAAACAGGGACGTAAGCCTATTATAGTTTGTTAATAATAATGAACATTCTATTGCTATTCCAATTGATTTTAAGTTATATGTCTCCATACTTAGAATATCGCAGTGAACTACCCTGGTCTCATGTTTGCGCTAGGCCATAAGATGCTATAAAACTCAACCGCTCCCACAGTCAAACTGTTAATACGGTTTTACAGTCATATCATAAGTACACATGCCTCATTTGTAGTAAATTACCGGGTAAAACTGGGTGAACAGGAACGCAGTGGTGAATCGAGTCAAAACTTTGAAAGGGATTTTAACATTGATTTGATATGATATGCTACCAAAAAGTACTCTATTTTATTTACTTAGTTACACTTCATTATTTAGAGACCTTGTTGGCAACATATCATATGAATTCAATGTTTGATAAAATTTAAATCATATTTATTTCTGTAAATTGGTTTTAGAAAACACTTTTATACGTCACTTCATGTTATGTTTTAAAACGATTGGGCCGGTGTTTCGTAACTGACTACTCTGAGAAGAAACAGCCGCAACAAACTCAGGTCACTGTCTCTTTTAACGTCCTGACATTGGTCAAGTCATATGAGGACCATGCAGATTAATGTCTGAGATGGTATTTTGAAGAAATAACCACACATATTTCGGTAAACCTGTCCAGTCAGTGCAAGCATTTGTCAGTGATAATTTAATAACAGCCTCTGAAATCCCGTCTGCCGGTTAACGAAGGCTTACACGTTAAATCACAACCTCGTTCCACTAAATTAATGAATGAACCCTTCCTGGCAGGCGTGCCGGCCCGCATCCCTTCGCCGCGCGAGTTAGCCGCGCACACGCAGTCCATAATGCAGAATGCCCTCATCAAGAAGAAGCTGGAGGAGCAGCGCGAGAACTACCGCCGCAGGCAGGAGATGTCGCAGCCCAAACAGTCGACGCCTATATCATTCACACCCACCTCGGTGAGTATTTTAGTAATAGTATTTTTAAACTAACTTAAATATCGCTGGCCAAGAGTGGGTGTACTATCTATACACCTCTGCCACACCTTTCGAGTATTACAGCCGTATTTAATAGAAAATATTGTAGTCCATTTTTATTTGATACATTCATGAAATGAAAGTTTAAACGCCTCTTAAGTCACTTTGACGTACAGTCACAAAATAAATAGTACAAGTAGTACAGTTACGAGCACCATTAAACACTTTCCTAAATTTAAAAGGTATTTTCGCGAGAAATAACGATTATAACTTGGAGATAGGATCTTTTTCACAAAAATTTGAGTACCAGAAACTATGTTCGTAACAACAAGAAATTTTAATTGGAACAGTAGGATAAAAACACTTTTAAAAGATGTTATGTGTTTACATATTGGTGCCACCAACTCAACTCCAACTTCACTGTCCATCTGTCTGTCTGGCTGTCTGCCACCAGGCTGTAACTCATGAACCGTGATATTTTCACAGATGATGTATTTCTATTGCCGCCACTAACAACAAATACTAAAAAGAGAATAAAATAAATATTTAAGGGGGGCTCCCATCCAACAAACGTATTTTTTTTATTGATAATAGTTCGGAACCCTTCGGTTTTTTTACATGAAGTGGCTTCCTATCTAATACCTATACAACTCAAACCGGTTACTGAGAAAGTGTTTTTTTTAGAAAATCGCAAAATAAATGCGTTCTAGTGGCAAAACGGCACTATTATCTGTTATGTATGAAGTACATGTTTTAACCCACAATATATTGTTTCAGGTATTACGTAAAATGACTGCAGAGAAAGAGTCTGACGCGCCAAGTCCGAAGCAGCAGCAATGGACTCAGCCACCCAAGGTGCCGCAGGGCAGGCCTATAGTTAAGGTAACACCGATCTAAATACACACCAAATTATGCCCACAATATGCTTTGTAATACCTACTGAGCTTTTGATGTCATGTATAGAAACCTGCTACGTATTTGACAAATGTTGCCGCTTCCTGCGAACAGACTTTACAAGTAATTTCTTGACAACTCTGGAATGTACACACGGCGACACATCAAGCTATACATTTCCAGTTTATCATGGCCTCGCTGTGTACAGATTTCCCGTACAATCAGAGATCCGCATAAACTAGTTAAACTTATCTGGAAGACAATTTCGTACAAATTTTGTTGGTGTCTGACTAGCTGGGTGATAAAGAAGCTTATGCGGATACTGAAGCAGCCCCTTATCGCGCATGATAGTCACTAATAAATGCCAAAGGATTTGTTATAATGCTGAATTGTGATGTTCGTTTCAGGGTAACCAGAGCGGCACAGCGCCAACGATGGGATATGCGACGCCAAATGATTACCAACAACATTATATCAATCAGCAGCAGGTATTATACTTGTAAATTGATGTAATAGGATATATTTTTGACTTGCATCGTATAATATCGCGGGGCCAACACAAATAACAGTGACAATCATAGTTTTTTTTTTTTTGATGATTGTATCTCGCAGTTCAGCCTATGAGGCTGGCTACTGCTTAACCGGTCTAATCCTGTGGATGCCTTGAAAGTAAGGCCTCCAGCCAGGGTGGATAATCATAGATCAAAATCCCTAAATTTATACAAGAAAGCGTAACCTAAGTAATTTATTAAACATCTCCGCGTCTCTCGGTGTAAATACTTTGATACATAAACGAAATAACTATTTTGTGTAATGTTACAGCATATGCTGGGTTCAGTTCGTCCCTTCCCTCATCCTCCTCAGAGGCAGCAAGTACCGACTTCGGTAAGTTATTCTTATTACATAACAAAATAATAATTCGTTTTTGTATGCAAGAAGATCCTCTATAAAGGATATTAAACGGTTTTAACATTTTTGCTGACGCTAATTTTATTTAGAACATCATTCTGTCTCAACGGTTAATACATACCGATTTTTGAAATAATTATTTTCAACGCTGCGTGCGCTTGCTTTAGTGGTGCTAGCGGGCGCCGGCAGCAGGGTGCAAGGGCGTGCACTCGCACCCCCCTGTTGGGAAAGAAAATACATAAAAATATTTAGATTTTTTTTTAGTAACTTACTGTGACGTCTAGGCGGCAGTTTAAATTTGTTCATCACCTTGTCAATCAATTTAGTGTCCTCTACTCTTTTCCTGTGAACACAAAAATTTTCGAGCTCGCTCGTACTCCTATTTTGTTTGTATGAACAAAAATGAACTAATTTTTCCGAGAATATCCTATATTATTCGAGCTTCCGTCGCTCAGATATCTTATATGTCCTATGCGTTCATAAGCTTTTCTTTATAAATAGGCAGAAGTAGCCCTATTTCTATAATAAAGGACAAAAGAAAACCCAAGTTTGAGATGGGTGCTAGAATTTTCAAGCTCAGTACGCTTGCTCTTGAATCCTAATTTTTTTTGATTGATAGACTTTTTTGTGTAAATCGACAAAGTAACTCCTTGTACGAATTGCCAAAACAATATATTGTATATTGCCAACATATCCGAGGTGGAGTGCAAAAACTTCGAGCTGTTTCCATGGAACTGAAGATGCACCCTCCTAGATATAATCCTACCGGCGCCCATGCTAGTGGGCCTAAGATTATCTTTTCTTATCGTACATCTTTACGCCAAGATAAGCATAACCAGCCTATAACGTTCCCACTGCTGGAACACATGCCTCCTTTCCATAGGTCTCCAAGGGCCTAGTGCAGGTTGATTTTAAAGTTGTTGTCATTTGTTTTTTTTCCGTCATTACAGTACAATAACATGAACAATATGGCCCGTGGCATGGCTGGTGGCACCTCACTTCATAAGCTACTCATCCAGTCGCACCAAAGGAGTCTCAATGGTGAGTACATGTTTGGATAGCTTACCAAAATCCTCATCGGAGCAAGTCTGTGAAATATTCAAGTGATGAGTTCACTTTAATATTATTGAGTACATTTTGCAAATATTTGTATAAATAAAATATTAAAATTATTATTTTATTTAGCAGGTGATTTGAGTGATTATTACCACTCCCAATGGATAGCTTAATGTACCTGTAACGTTCCCTCTGCTGGGATACCGGCCTCCTCTCTGCAAGAGGTGGCACGCGGGCTCAATGCGAGTTGGTAGATGTCTTCAGAATTCTGGTTCTTTGACCGGTTTCTTCACAATGTTTCCTTCATCGTTTTGGGAGCAGTGGTGATTAAATAAAATACCGAAGTCACGCGTGAACCCAGGCGGTTCGAAACCTCGGCTTAGAACTCAAAAATCGGGCTGTTTCTATTGGGCCACTATACACTTTGCTTTCACTAAAGAAAGCTGAAGTCACATATTGTTTTATTCCACGACACAAATAATGATCGGCGTTTGTAATTGGTCAGACATGGCGGGCGCCGGCGGCACCGGCGGCGGCGACAACCAGCTGGCGCGCTGGTTCTCTCCCGAGCTGCTGGCGCGCGCGCAGGCCGGCAAGCTGCCGTCCGTGCACGTGCCCAACGCGCTGGCGCTGGAGGACCTGGAGCGCCACCACCACCAGGCGCCCGTGCACAACTGAGCACACGCCGAGGCACACGACACCCGAGGAGACGTCTTCCCTATTAAACCCGAGTTATACATTACACGCTCAGTGCGTTTCGCCAGTCGTTGCGTCGAGAGACTCGCCCTAAACGACACATCAAATTATTTACAGTGAAACGAAGATTTCTCGGTCTATGAATACAAATGCTCAGTTATTCAAATCGACCCTCGATTCCTGTAATAGCAATAATGAATTTGTCAAACTCCATTTAGAAAGTAATATAGTATTAATCTACTCCCTTTGTATAAAAGCTGAGGTAAAACGTATAGAGAGTATTAAAACTCGTATTGTGCGCAAAAATTGCGTAATTAAATGACAAACGCGTCAAAGATTGCATGTATCGATAATTTTATGCAAACATAGTCCAACATTCTATTCGAGATTTAGATCTGAAATTAATTGTTTTCGGTTCTACAGATTTGTCACATTTTGTATTTATTTGGAACATTGAAAAGAAACAATATTACATATACTTACCTACTTTCAAAATATTGATGAGCGGTATAACATAGAACAGCAATCTACTGTAATATAAACTAAGATATTGAGCTCTTAATAATCTCAGACATCGAAATACATTGATAACTTACAAGCACGGACGAAGTATGAAATATGTAGAAAATAGTAGTATATCGTAAGACCTGATTTTGCCTGTTCGTAGTATATTGAAATTCATGAATACGTCCGCGACTTGTAACCGTAACGTTGTAGAAATCTCAAATCGATGAAACATTTTAACAAAATTAGGTTGTCAGTGTTCCCTTCAAATTGTATTACTGGACAGAACTAGTATTGACAAAAGATAGAAGCTGATGGCGAGTAACAATTTTGATGTATTAATTTGTCTAGGCTGTTTCGACTGATAGTCATTATTTTAACCCGCTGTCAGCTCCCAACTTCCAATTGACTTCATAATAGTGGAGTAGGAACTCCTTCCATGACACTCATGGACAAGCGCTGAACGCAAGAAATAAACTGCCAAATTGTAAAGTGAGATCACTCGATCTGGTTTTCTTGTTTTCGGTGCTAGTTAGGTCGGTCGAGATGCGAGCGCGTGTGGTCGGATGTGTGCGAGCGTGAGTGTGTACGTACGTCTACGGTTGTGTTTGTAAGCATTTTTGTTACTACGTCGTTTATGTGAGAAGGATTTTCGTTAATAAAATAGAAGTATTGTCTTCCCCGCGTCTGAACTCAGCGAGGCGGGGAATAGACATAGTTAGGGCGACCGTTTTAGTTCCGAATCGCGATTTCATTTTGTAATACGATTTTGGAATTTGGCACAAGTGTAACAAAAAAATAACATTTGTGTTTTAAATTCCTTGAATATATTTTTTTATGAATTTTACGATTCGCGTGCGATTTTAGCGATTCTTTTTTCATCATTGAGACCTGAGCTAGATGCATGTCAATTATCATTTCGGTTAGCCGCACAGTAGGAGCGTATACAGATTGACTCGGCAGTATAGATATTACCAACCTGTTTCAGTTAATGTTCCCTGTGTACGCCCTTACGACAAATGTAGAGTACTACCGTCCAAAAAGCGTATGTCAATCTCTTTGTTAGAAACTCAAGCAATTATACTACGCCTATGCCTTTTAATTAATGTTAATAAAATATAAAACCCTATTGTTTTAGACCAGCATCATGAATTGTTCAGGATGGACATTTTTACCAAAGTTTCCAGATGTTTTCAAAGATGCAATGTGTAAAATGTTTATTTATGTAAATTCAGTCTGTTTTCTGCTGTCAAATATGAAGCTGGTCCAGGGTCCACCTGAACGCACACTGGTCGTATAGCGCAGGTTTCAAAGCATTTTGATGACATTTTGAGACGGATTTGACGGGCTCTAATCATGAATTGATGGTTTATTTGTGAGGGGACGTGGTGCCGTGAGCGACGCATGAGATGCGTCACTGGCGGTACCAAGGTCCCAAGTTTTACTGGCGAAATTTTAGTTTAACGGGAATGTGAGCCGTGGCGACAGCACGGCGGCACGCAGCTGTGCCGACGCTTACTTGTAACAACACGAGAATGTCTGTAAGCTTTAAATTATTGATTAAAGAAAAAATTGAAAGTTCCTCTTTGTTTTATTGCTTCTAAGAACACTGGAATTCCATTCTTAATTCCAATCGATACTCTTCTTCAAAGTAACTGTTTTGCTCATAATTTTCAGATGTCTCGCAACTTCCTGTTCCATTTTTAAAACTCCTACAGTGAAGTTTGCAACGCATCACAGTATCTGGATGTGTGAAATGATCCGAAAACGATGAATACTTGCTTCAAGGATAGGTATGTACTGAATATAATTACATACAGTTACCTAGTCACTACAGCTGAAAAACTTTACACTAATAAATTATACAAAATTAAATTAGTTGAACACATAAAAGTATCCAAAATAAAAATAAAAACATTTTTGTTTTAACATCTTTATTTTTTCAAAGTAAATCAATAGTGATGCGCCAGTTACAAATCTAAAATGGAAAGAACATTATTCTTATTTCGCCGCCGATGATACCTACTAAACTAGAATATAAAATTATCAGGAACTCGACGAATAAACGTCTAACTTAAAAACATTAACGTAATACTGGTTGAAGGTCGACTGCATTATTGTTAGTATTAAGTACCTAATAATGCCTTATCTTATAATCGATGTTACATTCGAGTAGAGGAAAATAAATGATTTTTGTCCTTTAAGTATTATTATTTCACAGAATTCTGTTAGGGACACATCATCATCGTCCACAGGCTGTCTCCCACTGCTGGGTATGGACCAGTCTTTGCTTGTGAATTCTGTAAGGCACATACATGTTAGTTATGACCTATGTAAGTACATAGGTACTCAAAAAGTGGATGTTGGTAAGCTGATAACACTATATTATGTATGTATTTTGTAGAGAAAGGTCAGCATCAACTTGTTTACGACAGAATGAAGTTTGCTACATAGTTAGGAACATAATATATGTCATTTTGCAAAGTTGTAGCCAATTAGCATTTTTTTTAACCTCGTATACAGTGTGGTTCTATAATCTGAGACAGTATGGGAAATTCCTTACCTCTATGAGATACTCGGAAACTTTATTTTATATAAAAGTTAACTCCAACTATCACCCGCTTTTATTGAAGTTTGCTTCATAGATCAAACAAAACATGATTAATTCCAAATAAGCTAAAGCCTAAAGCCAATATTAACACTTCTTGACGTCAAGAACAAATAACCGCTCCGCTCCTAAATCCTTATTATAAACCACTTCCTGTTGTTCCACTCTGTAATTATAGTGATGGTAATCTCATTATATTATGTGATGAGCTAAAACTCGCCGTTTATGGATTAAACTGGCCTTGGTAACTTGGCCTTTAACAATGTAGCAGATAAGCAATTCATGAAAACAATCATTATGTACATGATAAAAAATCTCTACAACTCTGAAAGCTGCTTACGTGTTAAATAGAAAAAGAACATTTTCCTCAAAAAACGCACTGTTAAACTTAATAACTAAACAAAGGAAAACACTTTCAAAACTCGTCAATATTACATTATAAAATCTTGCAATCATTTAATTCTGAGGCGATATTCCGATATTTAAATGTCTAACACTACATCATGTTTACATACACTTTTAGATTATATCCACATACGAAATAAAACGTAAAACTCGTTAAAGTACAAATGCATTTTCATTTAAAAGTGCGACATGCCCGTTCTCTGTGTTGGTTGGAGGCACACTGAATTGCCGCGGGGCGGACGACCGCATTTAGTTCCAGTTCCACATAGTACAGCTCATTCCGCAGCAACCGGGTGTCGTCACACTGCCAAGCGGCAACAGACATGCGCAGTTAGCACAGTAGGTACGTACCTACTTGTTGGTTGGTCGATACAGAAATAGCCTTGTAGATAAAATGTTTTAGCGAGCAGTAATGTGTATTCAACAGACACGATTTGAAAATCTGACGATTATTTTGTTATAAGAACTGATTAGGAAATAAAACTAACCTTTTTTTTTAAACAATCTTTTGTTAAAATGAAAAGAAGGAAATTATACAATAGTATACAAAGTTTCGTGTCCGTGCTATTGACCGTTGAGCAGGTATTTCGTGAGGAGACGGTCTTGGGGGTCTACAATGGCCGCTTTAGCAGAATCATAATAGGACAATAATATGAATTACGTTTCAATTCGTAAAATGGTCACAGTCACACAAATGATCAGAATATTAATGCATTGTCATCAGAACCAAACGTATGCGCAAAATTTAAGCTAAATCGGTTGGGGACAACTGGTTTGAAATTCAGTTTCAAAATTTGACCAATACATACTAACTTAGTGACCAACCAACTATCTAACTTACCAACAAGGCAAGTTAATTAAAGGCTTATAAATAAAAAAATAGTGATAAGAAAAATATTAGTTTGAGTTCTATTTTAATAATTGTAGTATTTTACTTTTCTCAGATTGTTGCTACCGCTACTAGATAATTCTTCTATAGCCATAAAGTTATGTTTTCGAGTAAGAGACCAAGGTCAGCAGAAAATGCCAAGCTCGTCTTTACCGTGGAATCTAATTACACCGTTATTGAGTCACCTGCATAGTCGTTTCAAAAGGTCGTCTGTCTGAGTCTCAGCAGAATAAATGTTGTTTTGTTTCATAGTTACTACTACAGAAGTAAAACTTTAGAAATTATAGACTAAGGAAATAAAAAGCGGCCAACCAGCAAAGTAGTCCTGGAATGCGATTTTATAATGCTATGTGGACTTATATAGCTCCGATGATGGTTTTGGTATATGCTACTGCGCTTTTAACAGCATTAATGAATGCCGTTTTTACTTCAGTACGATTAATCCTATAATTTGAACTTATATCGGTATATAGGATCATATTTCGTGGCTCCTACTGGATTAAGAGTCCTATAAAAGCTAGGAACAAAACTAATTGCACTGAGGAGTAATTAATCCGGTAACTCAGACTTATATGCGCCTATAAGATAACATCTTAGGAGCATTTAAATCTTAAGACTCCTCGAGGAGCATCTACCAGGAATATATACACTGAGGCGCAATCACTCTTGTTATTTATACTTATAACCTCATATAAGCTAATATTTTATGGCCAATATAAGTAAATTCAAATTAAACTACTGAAAAGCATTTATATTTCTGGTCTGGTTTTACATTACCTTAGAAGTGTATTTTATATCCGCGTTTCAAAGATAGTAAAATCACTAAGATTATAACAGCACGCAGTAGGATAAAATGTTCCCTATATAGTTTTATCGTATGCCATTATAACCTTAGATACACTTATATAGGCATTCCATAGTAGTTTTATAATCTAAGTAATCTCAAACAATCCTGGTTAAAACTCTTATAAGGTCACTTTTGCTTGAAACGACCAATATAGGCTAAAACACGCTTTATATAGTTTCGCAAATTCTATTATAGGATTTGACATCAGCCATTAAGATTGCAACTGTTTTTGTCTACGATATTGATAATGGATTTAAATAAGTGGAAGCGGTTAAAAAAAAGTGGTTCTTATAAAAGAAAAGTTAAAAAAAAACTACCAAGATATGTTAACCGCAGTGAGCACTGATGTATTAAATTTAACTGGTGAAGAGCGCATCGCGAATTCTGGTGAGGGTTCCGGACAAGATAACTGTAGTACTACTTTAGATGGAAGAGGTTCGGACTACGAAAGTTATAATGAAAAATCATTGAGCGATTCTGAAAGCGATAATGAGACAGTACTTTCAGATTACAACAAAAATTTAGAACTGCGTTATTCTATTAAAAACTGGGCTTTAAACTCCAATATTTCTCATGCTGCATTAAACTCTTTACTTGAAGTTATAAATGTGAGAATAAACGATGTTTTGCCTAAAGATGCACGAACACTACTAGATACAAATAAAGAAAACCTACACATTACTATTTCGCCCCCAGGGCACTATTGGCACAATGGTCTGACCAAATGTTTGAAAAGAATTTTTGAAAATGTTTCCTGTCTACCAAAGGAGGTTTCTCTGAATATTAATATTGATGGATTACCAGTCTTCGGCAGTTCGCGATACCAGTTTTGGCCTATATTATGTAACATCTTCAAAATACCAAATTTGGCACCGTTTGTTGTGGGTAAGTAAAATAAATTAAACATCACTACATAGTATAAAACAAAGTCGCTTTCTCTGTCCCTATGTCCCTTTGTATGCTTAAATCTTTGAAACTACGCAACGGATTTTGATGCGGTTTTTTTTAATAGATAGAGTGATTCAAGAGGAAGGTTTATATGTATAACATTGCACCGTGCGAAGCCGGTCACATCAGAATGGTGTATATTAAAAAGATTTTGCCTGTCTAACTAACAACAATTACTTCAGATTATGGAATGTTAACGACGCTTAGGTAACATTGTGCACGTTATAAGTTGAAAAGGTAGGTCCGGTCGTTCCCAGGCAGTTGAGTATCGTTGTTTTTTTTACTATCTCAGTTTTATAATACTTAAAGAAGTCCAAAGGACTGAACCTTATAATCATTTCATGCACTTATATTGTGCTATCACAATTTGCTCCAATGAGAGTTATTTCCAGTTACTTCGTGTCGCTGAAGAAATGTTAACATATTTTGTTGAAAAATTTAAGTCCATTTATGGAAAAGACTATATTACTAGTAATATACATAACCTCTTACATTTGGTTGAAGAGGTAAGAAAATTTGGAATTCTCCAAAATTTTAATGCATATTGCTTTGAGAATAAACTCTGCTCCATCAAAAAAATGGTTAGGCAAGGAAACAAAGCACTTCAAGAAGTAGCTAGAAGAATAAATGAAATGTCTTCAGTAGATATAGAGAGACTTAAAGAAAGCAAGAAATGTCCGATAATAAAGAAAGGAAAATGCGGCAAATCTGGTTTGGTTTTAGATTTGGGGACGTTTATATTGTCAGCAAAGAAACAAGATAAATGGTTTCTAACTAAATCAAATCACGTGGTGGAGTTTATATCGGCAAATTATGACAAACAAGAGCAAGAAATAGAAATACATGGCTATCATATCAGAAACACCCAAAATGCCTTTGAAGAACCAATAAGGTCATCATTTTTAAACCTTTGTAAATGTGATTGCCAGGAACTTAATAAGTTCAAAAATGTGTATAAAGCTGTAGACATTAAGTGTAAACTTGCCAGTGTATTATTAGTGTAGTGTGTAGTGTATCACCATACTTTTATTTCGATCGTTGGCAACCTGAATATAATAATTAGATATTAATTATAACATAACCATTAAATTAAATAAAAACAATGTTTAAACTAATGTTTAACCTAGCACGCACAACAAACCCTTACAATATTCCTATAACATGCTAATCTATGAATATCAATTGAGTTTGTTTTTATCTGGGCAATGTGGAACCCTAATTGGTAACAATATATAATAATATGGCGAATCTTCTTCGGTTTTAACACTCGCCAATATAGAACCAATGTTACTTATATTGGCGCTAAGTCACACTTGGCAATGCTCACCGAAAAAAATGGTAACTGTTCATGATATTTTCATAATAAAATAAATAATATTAAAATGTAAATAAGTAAATTACAAGAAGCGCTTTAAATTTTTAATTAAAACCATGATAGAATTTTCAGAAAATTCACATTCCCCTACGAATATACACCAGACTAACAACAATAAGCTTTTGATTTTCTACTATGGTTGACATTTATTATTATTAAATTAAACTTAAGTAATATTTACATAAATACTATACTTACCCTTATTCAAAAAGTTTAAACAATTCCTGGATCGACACAACACAATTCGACTATTCACTAAATGTGAGCTTAAAGAAGCATTGCGAGGCGCGTATTCATCTCAAATTTTCCTATAATTTACTTATATTGGCATTTGCAGGACTAGTTGCATTGCCGTAATTCTATTACAGGAGCAATTTAGGCGTAAACGGCATTGAAGCGGTCTATTATAAACACGATATAAGTAAAAGTTTACTTATAAAGTGGGCCCTTTTCCGGACTTATATGCGGATATAAGTCTCATATAGTCCTAGGGAAATGATCTCCTGGAGATAGTTTAAAAACTACTTTTTGTTGGTTGGGGGATAATGCCCGTTTTTGAAGCCGAGCAATTGTTGCTGACTGGACTGCACCCATCAGTGCTTTTCCCTTATGTAGCTACGATTTCCTCTCACCGACCGTCACCCACCACCGGTCAGTCCAGCTTTCAAAATATCACATCTATAACTTAATATAACTAGCCTTAAAGATCAATAAATTTCTGAAATATCTTTGAAGCAAAGTTGCAAAGTCGACTTTGCTAATGCACACCTCAAGGTGTGCATTAGCAAAGTCGAAAAAGTCGTAGCAAAGACTTGGATTCCCAGAATCAGAAGACCCTCCGTTAAAACAGGTTTGAGCGACATTTTCTTGATTTAAACAATTATACAAAATATTATCTGTATTGTAGTTTGGAAATAGGATGTCTTAGCCAAAATTTTATCGTGCGAGATAATTTTTATCTGACGGTAACGCAAACAGCGTTTTAGATAAGTTAGAAATTCGAGTCCGTCCGACCGACTTTCGTTGAGTAATCGGCCTATGATTGTATAATACCGTATTGCTTACGACAGATTGAAATAATTAGAGGGAATCTTAGTTTACACAGGCAACATTCGGGTGGTAATGGAATTTGGACCAATTAAAGCCTGCGCAGACAAAGGACTTTTGTCGGCGTTAAAGTGTTTGGGGGATGCGTGTAAAGTTGTGTTGGTATTGAGCTCTTGTGATTTGGAGATGATTATTACTAACATCATGACGTATTCCTCGAAGGGTCAGGCAGAGGTGTACCCAAATTTCGCCAGTTATTGCCATTGGCAAGTCACTCTTCTGCGCAGGCCTTTACGGAACACTGTAATAATTCGGGTTACCTACCGATACGCTGGATCCCTACTTACAGACTTAGACAAACAAAAAAACTCCTCGTCGTCATTAATTTATACTATATTTACGATATTAAAAAGTGATCAACCAAGTTCTTGTCATATATCTCGTGAAACCTAATGCTTGGATTTCTACAAAGCTTTCACTTTTTGAAAATGGGCTAGTCACACGTTCACAGCGTAACTAGAGCTACGGATGTTGGATCGAATGCCTTAAATGGGTCATAGCTACATAGCTATCACATGCACAGTGCTACATTGAACGTTGAACCGTCGAACTTTGTGTCTCACATTTCATCCGTTCATCTACGAAAACCAAACATAGGTTGAGCTGGTTTTATTGTTACAAACAAGACTTAGTTTCTTCACGTAAGAGGCCCACTAATCGGAACTTATTTTTTAAAGATGCTGCTTCGTGTATCCAGCTATTGAGGTCTGGAATTGGCGACGTTTTTGGGTCAATACAATTCGAGACACCATTGTTCCAGTAAATCGAAGAAGAAAAAGATAACGGGGGAGGGTGTAGTCTCCCAGTTTGGGTGAAACCGTATTCAGACGAAGAGTTATGAATCCTTAACAAATAAACTAATCAGTCTATATCTGTCTACTGGCCCAATTTGTAACGCGACCCAGCCACGTACTTTTGTATTTACAAAATGTTTACTGCACTCGATTTTGTTCGTTTGATGTCAGCAAAATTTATTTTTATACCGAACATGAATGTAGGTTGATACGTGCATAATCGCTTCCCAAATTAAGATGAGTTAATTCGTGAAACGATATGTTTGTTAATTTTACTTGTAATGTAAGATACACTCGATGGCTGATACGCGGACAGAGTGGCAAGCATAGGTAGTATATAGCGGAAAATATTACCAACTAAAGCTAGAATTGTAATTCCTAATCAATATTATTATTTACATCGTAGCAGGTGGCGTCGTGTAGTTTCTGCCGACATCCTTAAGAGGATAGGAGTAATCTAGGACGTATATTCTGTGGATATATTATGTACCTAATAATAACCATTTATAAAGGGTGTAACAAGACCCTTAACGAAGCCGAAAGGCACTTGTTCTCCCCGTCATTGCGATCATTTATTTGTTCTAGACCATACCTGGGAACCTTCTAGTTACGGTGATATTAGAGGTTAAAGTCCCAAACTTTTTTTTAAATACAAGTTTTTTATGTAATATTTTTACTTAAAACACCTCCTCGACCCCCACACTATTCAACGCATCCATCAGCAAAGTGTTTTGAGTGTGGTGCTTTTCCACCCCAAAAAAAAAGTGGTTTCCCAGCAATAATTTTTGCGTAAAGTTACTTAGTTTGATGTACAGAATGCTTGGTTGACGGCTTCGTTATGGGTCTTGTTACACCCTGTATAATAAACTAAAGCCTGTCATGGGATAAGCAGTCCAAAATGGGGATCTATGAAACTTATCTTTCATTCACGACCTGCTACGAAACTTGATTCATCCAGACACCAAAATGAAATCACCTTCCTGCAATGGCGAAATCGCTAATTGTTTTGCCCTAAATAGGTGTTAGTCCATGTATACTACTTATAATATTATAAAGAGGTAAAATTTGTTTATAAGTTTGTATGTAGGGGGATAATCTTCAGAACTACTGATCCGTTTCCGAAAATTATTTTACTAACGGGAAGCTACATTATCCCAGTGTTATAGGCAGGCATTTAAAACGTTACCATGAGTACATTCCGTACATAACGGGAGCGAAACCTCGAGCAAAAGCTAGTCTATATATATCTATACCAATATTATAAAATTTGTTTGTATGTTTGTATGTAGGGGGTAATATCTCTGGATCTACCGAACCGATTTTGAAAATTCTTTCACTAATAGGAAGCTACATTATCCCCGAGTGCCATAGGCTTACAACGTGCCCGTGGGATAATTTCTGACAACAACGCGAGCAAAGCCGCGGGCAACAGCCGTACTAATATATGTATAAAGAGGTAAAATTTGTTTGTAAGTTTATATGTAGGCGGTAATATCTGGATCTACTGAACCGATTTTGAAAATTCTTTCACTAATAGGAAGCTACATTATCCCCAAGTGCCATAGGCTATATTTACAACGTGCCCGTGGGATAATTTCCGACCAAAACGTATCATTAATAAAAAGAATTCTCCAAAACATACCGCCTTTTACTGTCATCGGCTAACTAAAGGCTCAACACTGCGAGCCTTCGGAGGATTATAGATCGATGCTGCGAGTGCCCAACAACGCTTCGAGTCTCCACACCACCGGAAAAGTTTTTTAAGCGAAAATGATTTTGATTATTATTGTTACCTCTATCACTCACTTTTTGTCTATATCGTTACCATCGTTACAATGAGACTTATTAATATTGCAACTGCTAACATAGCAAGCGTTGGCACACCAGCAGGGCTATTGCGTATCTCTGATGATAGTTCATAGTGATCATCACTTGGCGAATTTTGATATACAATTATCAAACCGTTCTTGTTGGTTTCAACTGACGCTACCCGTGCAGAACTGTCGTTGTATATCAAAACTCACCAAGTAATGATCACTATGAACTGTCAACAGAGATACCTACTTATGCAATTGCCCTGTAGGCGGAACATATTTGGCAAAATGCTTTTTTGAATGCAGCAAGTGATTAGGGGGAAGCGCCAGGGTAAATTGTCTTAGGTTTTTTGGAATTTGCAAGTCATTATCAGGTTAAATGTTGATGATAAATAAGTTGCGCAAGTAAAGAAATATAATCATTAAAATCATCAATACAACCCTCTTAATTTCATGTAACCCAAATGAATGTTTTTTTCATGAAATAGTTACCTTGAGTTACCTCGACTCTTCGTGGACGTATTAAAAGAGATTACTTACAAGAGTAGGAGGTACCTAACTGACGTAATTCACTAAGAAGAACAGTAGGTACGCCATAATTTCGATTTTTAGTATACTGTACTTACATTTAATAAGTAGGTACATAAGTAGGTACTTTCTCTGTGAAACTTATCTAGGTTAATTTCCTCAGTCAAAACCGAAGACGGCACAGATAGTTAGATCTCAGGAGAAATGCTGGCGACTCTTATAACTAAAATGAGTTCCTTCTAATTAAAAAGGATTCGTGTTCAATACCTACTTACTTAAAAGTACCTACTGTTTTGCGTATAAAATATCCTCTTACGCAAAAAATCTCGTAAGTAATCGAAAAAAGGTTTGCTGTTGGGGAACCCAATTCTGGGTTTAAGCTCACCTTTGTACCTACATAACCTATATTTTTGCAATTTGTATTATGTAGGTTTTTTTCTAATATAAGAATAAATACACGGCTACACATAAAGCTATACATTTGCAGTTTATGCTGATCTCGCAATGTATAGGATTTCCGTACAATGCAAGGTCAGCTTAGATTGGAAATTTAAAGATTGATGTGTAGCCGTGTGTACCAACTTAATCTTTGCATCATAGTTTGTTGTCTCATCGCATAACTACTTACCTACCTACTGCTTATCCACTAACCTATATTTTCATGCCTCTTCTTATCGCAGTAAATTTAAGTTCGACCAGGACCTTTTGGACATTACATTTTTGTGCTCGCTCATTCACATTGGTGTAAATATTTTTTAATTTAGTAAACAGGGGCGACTCCGTGCGACACGGCATGGGCTCGGCACGGGAAATTATGTAGATATTTAGCGCGTCGACAAATTATATAATTTGGCAACATAATTAGGTATTCTGCAAACTGCAATTATATTTTACTATCCACAAAATCGTTAAAACCAAAATATGCCACATTATTCACTTTACTATCACATTATTTCGTAACTTAACTTTATCAGATAATATTTTACTAAAATAATGACGCTCACACTTGACAGGTAACTGACAATTAAAATACATAGACTTTCTTCTAAACTAAATACCTGCGCGAGGATTGCGCAGTTTAGAACATTGATCGTTGATGGCATTTAAAATTTGTTTCTGGCTGGTCGACGACAAGAAACGACGTCACGAAAAAAAAACTCGCGTACATTCTAGAACGTGTCACTATTTCTTCGAGTCTGCCTGAGTGAGAGCACAAAAATGTAATGGCGACATGGCGGGCGGAGGAACAACACAATAGAGGACCTAAGTGAACGAGCTACACACCCAGTGTGCCAGAGCGGCGGCCGTCCGTCGAATGATGATTATAAAATCGACGCCGTTGGTGGAGCCCTAGTCAGCGCGGTGGGGCGTGGGTCGCCGTCCTTGCACCGCCGCTACTAACCCGCCAGCAGTCGCCATCCGCGCCCGAGACACGAACAAAGAAAAACAGGAATATAAAACTAGTCAAGGTGTTAATGCATAGGTATTGCATTCACACTAAAATGACAACAAATCCCTGAAGGAGTGTGTTATAGAAGCCTAGGATTGTTGATTTTGTATTGATTTTTGGAAAGGTTAGTAGTGCTTCTTTAAATACGTAATTTGGCCAGATACGCGTTGTTAATAACACATGCATGATGGCGCCGCCGCCGCCGTGGGTGGATATTTCTATTAATTGAAGTATGGAATATTTTGTAGGCCAGTGCATGACGTTATAAAGTGTAACGCCAAGTGAGAAACGCATAAAACACGATATGGTAGATGTTGTGATAAATAATACCTCAAATATTTAGTAGAATAATACCAACATCGAACTGAGTAGGTAAGTATTGATAAGCTCGTCTATAATTCCATAATAATACCAATGCTAGAAAAAGTAGGTGTAGATTATCAGGTATCAGATAATCATAACTGTTACCTAATTATATTTTTTGCGATTCAATAGCTGCTCAAGTGGATCAAGATTGGCCATCGGCCGTGTAATAAAATGTCTTGGATAAAAAGGTATGTTGCAGATGAAATAGTATTCGATGTTTTTATTTCCCACGATCTGTAATTAAATCTAAGCACATTTCTTATTTAAGCAAATCTAGAGCTAGAGGTTCCAAATCATGACATAGCACCACTCGTATTATTAGCTACGGATGTGATGTGAGTGTGACGTAGGTAGTAGGTACTGCGACTCGTATCACAACGCCATTTTTCTGCTTAGGTGGTAGACCTGATAAATATTAGAAGCAATTTTACCTACATAAAATACATTTAAAAAAAATGTGGTAATAAATTCCATACTTTTATCCACATTAACTTTAAAATTGTGTAAAGAACAATGAGTCAGTATGCTCATTGATTTACACTACAAAGCAAGAGAGTCGCCATTTTGTTTCGCGTTCATTTCTTGCGGCGGCACGACACGAAGGGGACGCGAGCAAGGGCGCGCGGCGCAACTGCTGCGTTGGTGTATGACGCCATTATTGTTACGAGGAATCACGTTTGGTTTAGAAGAGTGTGCGCGTGATGTTGTCAGTATTTCATATTGAAATAAATCGTTTAGTTTGTTAATATTGATGAGTGATTTGATAACTTTAGGTGTATTTGAATAGAAGGTAGGTCAATAACTTTTTATTTTGATTGCGTGGAATTTTACTAGTTTTATTTGTATACGGTACCCCATTATGCAACTTCGCCGTGTCTTTGTTATTTAAAAAAAATGACATCCCCAAATACTGCGTGGTAAATATAAACAAATAAGTAGGTACCTAGAGATTGGTATGTGTTCACATATCGTGCACGGTACTTTTCCTCTGCAGTCTACTTGGGCATAGTGCACTATGGATTAGATTACCTACCTAAAACCGCTTTATTTTCGAATAATGCGTAATAATGATACAACACTAATGAAGAATAAGAAATTTCTTTCGGATGAACCTATGTTAAATTAACAGGATAAGTAGTGGTGTTGATTAATATGTTATTGGTAATGTTAATGTGATATACCTACTCGTGTATGTGCTTATTTAGGTACATACCTATAATTTTCCAATTTTACATTGCAACGGGACTTGTAAATACCACGGTAGTTCATGGCTTTTTAAGCTTAGTACTATGTACTTATGTTATTCCTGGTAGGTTTTGGAAGTTTTTTGGTTTTTCTAAATTAGACAAAAAACATCTGTTTCGAATGCATGAAAATCTAGGGTACTGTCAGTGCAAAACCAAAAACACCCGTATTTTTTTTATTTGACTTTGGAACATAAGTAATGATTCTTATTTTTTTTTTCGTAGTAATAAAACTTAAAAAAAAAGTAATAATTACAGCTTACTTACACCATGTTTAGAAAAAAAATGTCTATGCAATCGTTCAATCGATGAACTTGGATGCGTCTTGAGCACGCCTTTGATTTTCCTGTTTTGTTTTTGAGTAAATATTTACCTTTTATTAATTTTTATTCCTACTTGTACAGGAACATCTACGACGCTTTTGTATTAGTTGAACGATAAAAAAATTTAAGACTACTACACACTTTTTCAAGTGGCAACATTGCTGGAACGGCTAGTGAAGTTATGGTGGAAATCGACTAATATTTTTACTCGTTGACAGTATTTTAAATATTAAAGTAGTGAAATATTCGAGTCAAAAGGGTCATCTTTGATTTAGGGGTGGGCTAATAATAATAACTTGTTCCTTTCATAATACGGTGAGTATTTTTTTACGACGTGATTTTTGCATTGGGCTAGTTGAAATATTCTTAGCTGTGATGAATATTTTCGTTGCATAAGTACTTGAAAGGTCAACGTTATGAAGGAGACGAAAAATACAGTTGTAAGTTTTAATTTAACTCGGTGACTGCCCTTTCAATATTTTTATTTTTTATTAGGACTCAATATGTTTATTTTGTGCACAATCTAACTCGTTCATTTTGATTTGCATAACCACCACGTCAGCAGGGTTAATCTATGGTTACCATACGTCTTGATTTTCCCGAACTTGACCGGCTTTTTGGACCAGAGTTTTTGATTTTGTGCGGCTTTTTTATTTCTCTAGACTTTTCCACCTAAGGTGGAAGCGTCAGGGTAGCCCGCAAAATTCAAATTTGTGTTCCGTTTTTTGCAATTTGCAGGGCAGTGTCAGGTTGTATGTTGATGAAAAATGAGTCGCGCCAGTAACACATACGTAGTTATCGAACTATAATCTTTAATACCATCAATGCAACCCTCCTTAGTTCATTTAAACCCATTGAATTACTTTTTCATGAAATAGTTACAGAAATGGGTTAAATGAACTTACAGGGTTTTATTAATGATTTTAACAATTATAATTCTGTAACAACATACGTGTTACTGGCGCGACTCATTAACCGACTTCCAAAAGGAGGAGGTTATTTTTTTATCAACATACAACCTGACACTGACCTGCAAATTGCAAAAAACGTAAGAAAATTTGAATTTAGCGGGCTACCCTGACGCTTCCAGCTTATAGGAGTTTTCTGGAAATTAAAACAATGTACCAAAAATAGTTTTTTTTAAATTTTATTTCGACTACTCTGATTTCCAGTTTGTATCAATAGCTGGCAGCGATACAAACAAGTATTTTGTGAGACAAACACTTCGACAGTAAAAGTTACGACTTAATTACACCCACCACCGACAGAGTACCTATTGGCTACCGTCAAATGTATTGACAATTCAATGGATTCAACCAAGGATTATTTCTGCCACCACGCTTCTGGAGATGGCATTGTCAATACTTTCCATACTATACTTATACATACTTTGAAAATATACTTGTCTTGTATACTTTTGTCATAATTATAATTTGAAAACCAAGCGTGTTACCGCGTCATGAAATATATATGCGCCATGGGTGTAGAAATAGGACGTCAGTTTACCGTTACGCCTGCCAGTGACGTATCTATGTAGCCATATTGTATGGCGCTACAGTGGCCATACAATCATAATTATTTTCTTAAATCAAACCGCTTTTTTGTTGTTAGGGATAGTGAGGATTTTCAAACAATGATAACAGGGATTAAAAAAATCAGATATGCCTGTATTATTTGCATATTACATAACTGCTTTACGTAACTGCTACGTGGTATTTTATATTTTCATTACGTAGGCATTTTACCAGGTACATCATTTTTATTGTTAATGAACGGGCGAAGTTAATAGGCCGGTTGTGCTACACCTACCTAAATAATATGATACGGTATGATATGTTACAATAGTGTGGTCCGGGTGTGGCGTGGCTTGACTTATTTCTCGGAACCACTCGAGGCTAGGTTACCCCCTAGTCTTATTTCTAAATTTCAAAAGTCCTGACATGAACCCGGGCATTTTACTTTTAAATCTTTTTGTTTTTATTTAGGTAACTATATCGTTTTGTATAAGACACTCTGTTGAAAACTCCGAATAGATGACAAAGCTGGACAAATTTCGGAGGCGGGGTCATGTCCAGAGAAATTCGGACGGATATTCCCGCCTCTCCTACTACTCGAGGCTATCTTCAGACCTTACCTTTGTATATTTCGATTATTTACGTATAGCTGTGTCCTGGGGTTTCATCCACCGTTTCTGTTATCACTCGGCTCATAAGGGTCGTAGCGTGATGTTAAATATCTCTTACCCATCGTTAAGAATCGGCGAATTTGGCTACCAAATCTGACTGCAAACTCCAGTAAAAATGCCATTTGTGTTTGTGCCTCATCGTATGATTTGTGTTGGTAGCATGACGTTGACTACATGCACATTTTATTAAATCTTTGCTAGTTACGATGGCGCCGGTATACCACTGAACTGACCTATGCTACGTGTCGGTTTAAGTGCTGTAGCGTCTTTCTTCTAAGTAATAATCAGTCTGGTATAGCAAAAACAAAACTTTTAAGTATAACATCATCTCGTGCCTCGCGTCACCTTTGTGAAGCTGTTTCCAGGTCGGAAAATCAGACCAAAAACCACAAAAACCAAATCTAAAAACGAACATTGAACGAAACGATTAAAAATCTGGAAATAATGATGACGACTAGATTAGAATAAGAACCGAAAATGGCCCAAATTTCGATTTTATAATTTAAGTGAAAATCGATGAAAATTGCTCAAGGAGTAGACTTCTGTTATTTTCGATGCTTGACTCGACTTTGGCTAGCGGTATTTTAGAAGAACTTCTGTTTATTTGTGCGTCGTCAAGGCATGCATGACTTCGCCATATATTTGATGTGAAATATTCCAAGATCGTAAAGATCGATCTATAAAAGATCGCTACACCACTAGCTTCTAGAAGTCTTGCCAAAATGAAATGTGTTTTTTAAAAAAAATGGAATGGCCTTCAAATTAGATTTCCGTTACGCTATTCTACTTTAAAATGGCTTGTGGGGTCAAAAAAAAAATTGAACTTCTACAATTTTCTACGATAGTTCAAACGTCCGGGACTGTGCGGCCATTCGCGTCATGTTAGGTGACGTCATTTACCCTCTATCTGCTTTGTTTAAGTCTAATTTTTTACCCTTACCGCATATCAGATGAATTGCTTGAAGATACGATAACCATTGCGAATGTTCTATTATCGTTTATATTTGCAATGGAAAAATGATGACAGTTGAGGCTTCTCCATAACGCTTGTAGATAACTAAATCGAAACGCCTTAGGGCCTTAGTAACCAGGCCCTGCAGTCTCGACATAGATAGCAATCGCAAAACAACCGGATTCGGTTGCAAAGCCATAACGATGCGGATTTAAGGTGAGCCAGACGCGACTCGCCGCCGGTGTCGGCTTCCACTTTAAATCCACATCATTGTGACTGCGACCGAATTCGGTTGTTTTGCGTTCGCTATCTATGACGACACTGCAGGGCCATTGACTGAAAGCGGTTACAGTTAGAGGTTAAGATACCTCATAAATCGGTACCGCTTTAAAATAAAAAAAATATTGAGCTATACCGATACCTTTATAAATAAAGGTTGGGCTATACTGTTATTTAACCCTTAGGCTGTTGGTCCCGATTTTTTACGGTCTAATGTGGCATAAATAACGGATGACTGGCTTGAGCACTTGTCCGTCTTTTAAAACAAAAATGTATAACTGGCTATAGTACTTCTACCGAAAAATACCGCTATGCATTCTAAAAAAAAACGGTACCGAAATATTTCGGTAACCTTATTTAACGGTATGACGTCTTACTGAAATTTAATGTTACCTTAATTTTTGGGTAATTCAGTCCCTGTTAGTAACATTGTAACTTTACTCCCATTGTTTCATCTATCCCTTGAGGATGGCTCGCGCATGTTATACGATATACAAACATACTGGTGCATCCGTGCGGGGACGAGTGAAGCGAGGGATTGATTAATAGTTTGTTTGTTTGTTTGTTTGAAATGTTGCAAGTTCACTTTCATTTCTTATCAATTGTCTTTGAAGATGTTACTAAAAATAAGTTGTGACGAACAAAAAAAAAAAAAAACGATAGGTAACGAAAACGATAAAAAATAATTGTAGTGTTATTTGTTTAGGATGTCGTTTAGTCGTTTTAGGGGGTGGCATGTTTTATTCAAACTATTTTATAATTACTTGCTTTTGCCCGCGCCTTCGCTCACGTTAATTTAGAATTTGACAATCAATTCGGGTTGTACTATGCTTGTATATAACAATATAATCATGATTCGAAAGACACGTGGCGCCATCTATAATCTTAAGAACGTTATTAGGGTTTTCTTCGGGAAAAAATCCTACAATGCGGTACCCGGCTTTATTTTAATATCCGTTAGGGATACCCGATATCCGCCTGAATCGATTTGATCTCTTCAAACTACTTGATGTCCACACTTCAGCTATTTCTTGTTTACTCAAGTTTTCCCAATGAATTTATGCAAATCGATGTTTCGAACTTGATAAGCGATACAGTACATGCCCGCATATAGTTGGTTTGGATGTGGAAACCTGGCCCCAACGGCGAAGTGAATCATCTCCCGTGCTAACAATTATTATTATGTAGATATGGGTGCATTATAGGTGTATAAAAACCCTTAACGAAGCCAAAAGGCAGTTGTGCTCCCCGTCATTGCGATCTTTATTTTGTGCTGGACCATACCTAGACTTAACATTTAAAATGTAAATGTTGACTATTGTTTGCGCTTATAGTTAACACAATCTCCACTTACCAAGGCATGATTGAGACACTGCTTTATTTAGGTATTATGTTATTACATTAATTGGTGTAAATATTATAAAAACATTATAAAAGTAATTGTTTTCCAGCCGCCAAAATGGATTCCGAATACGACTTGAAGTTCGAGGAGATGAAGAAGTATATACCATTTCTCGAGAGCATGATCAAAAGACTGGAAGCTACCGGCCCTGGGTCTGCGAATCCTCGGCAGGCGCAGCTAGATAAGATCCGATCTCTAAGAGACTTGCTATTAAACAAGAAGAAAAGGTAATTCTTTTTTTTTTTTCATTGCTTTTATTTTCTGAGCTTATTTATAAAAAGTTTTCATTATTTGAACTAGTTCCTATTTATTGTGTCAGCTTTAGTAAGTCTTAAGTTGTCTATCTTATTGGTAGTTAATTGCGCCACGTAATTTTTGTTCACTCACTTTCACTTATTTGTGGTTGAGTTTTATTGAGATGACCACTGAATTGATCACAAATATTTCTGTATTTGAATGCAATAATTATTACAATAAGACCTTGCAAAACCGCGAGGTGTGCAGTCTCCGGGAATACTTCCTTGAAGTCGACGTGGGGATGCACTGACATCTGGTCTGAGTGGACAAGAGCCTCACCCTTAGCTTTCTTTAGCTAACAAAGACAAGTAAGCCAGTGGTATTGGATACTAATAACCGCATGGAAGTATGGCAGAGCAAGGAGATACATGGATGTTTTACTGGGCCCTTCACGGACCTGGTGAAGACCTCTTAGCGTCTGTAGCCGTGCTACGTTTCGGTGACCTCTTTGGGGAAACCGGAGGTTTTGTTTGTGCGATTATGGATGAAGTTACCATGACGAATAACACTTAGTTTACAATGTTTTGCTTTGAACATGTTTACGACGTGCAAGATTGGTTTATAAACATTTTAAACTACCAAGCAAGGTCTAAAAGTGATCAGAAATATTTTATCATGTAAAGGAGATCACCCAGCCTCCATACATTTTTGGGCTATTTTCAAAAGCCGGCCAACGAAAATAAACATAATAAAAAATGTTTATATCCAGAAGCTCTATTTAATTATTGCGTTTAATTTAAAGAACCGGCAAAAAAAACTTGCTCAACCTGGGTGATCTCAGATATTTTGAGGCTGAATAACTTCTCGGTGAATTGACTTACGACTTAGGTGTAGTAATAAAAAGTGTTTATTATGTTTACTTTTGAAAATAGCCCAATCTGGGTGATCTCCTTTCTATTTATTGTCAAATTATATTTTTCTGCTACTCCTTAAGGAGATTGTAGTTTCATGTTCATTTATTCGACACAAACAAAAATAACTTGCTTCAAGTTTTATTCTAATTTATAAAAAAAGCAGAAAGTGTTTACTAAAATTCTGATCTCTTGCCCTACATCGGTGGACGGTTTATAATTGCAAAAATGAGAAGACCCATTACAGATTCGTTAAAAGGTGCATATCTACATTTATTCAGGATTTCCGGATTTCCTGTTGTAAATCAAGATTAACACTGGGTTCCCAAGCGTTTTGTGAAAGTTTTAGAAACGTTTTACTGCATTGGTCAGTAAAAGTTAACGATAACTTGGAAGTATGAGTACTAACTACCGGGGGGACTTACCAAGATTTAAAGACTACTGTAGATTACCCATCAACGATTTTGCCATAAATTTATGTTAGAGGCTGACTGTTGGCCCATTATAAGAGAAAGTAATCCGCAATACGAAAAAGTAGACGAAAATTTGCCATTCTTAATTCTTTTTTCAAAACCAGACGTGACGGATTTTTAAATATATTTTTCTGGATAACAATTTCATCATAATCAGCCTATAATGTTCCCACTGCTGCGACACTCGGCGTCCTCTCTATGAGAGAGAATGGACTGTAAGCCACCACGCGGGCCCAGTGCGGGTTGGTCGATGTCACATGTCTTTGAATTTCCTCACGATGTTTTCCTTCACCGTTTTTGAGAGCAGTGGTGATGAAATAAATTACACAAAGAAATGTGCCTGCCTGGGTTCGAACCCACGACTTACTGTTCGTAAGTCGGGGCCGCCACCACTGGGCCACCGCTGCTCTCAACAATTTCATAATAAACAATAATTCAGGGGCCTCAGTCTGCTATTGCAATAGTGTCAGAATGGTCTATCATTGATTTAATAAGGCCCCTAGCCCACGGCGTATTGAAGCGCGTTCGAAACTCGTTTGACGTGCGTACAAAGGGTAATTCGTCTGCGCGGGGCCTTATTAAATCAATGATAGACCATTCTGACACTATTGCAATAGCAGACTAAGGCCCCAGCTGGGGTATCAAAATCGTGTAAACTAGTGTAATTATCGGAAATACATTGTCAAGGACAGTACGATTTACAACTGTCGGACATGCCACCGTCCCGGTGAACCGATCCGAAATAATGTTTCCGGTAGTTCTCATCTTGCTAACGGCGAGTACTTGCACAGACAAAATCTAGTAGCTAGGATTATCCACCAGCAAACTGCCTTGCAGTACAACCTTGTGAATTATGAAGTTCCATAGTACAAGCATGTGGCCGACCCAGGTGTCCAGAACCGGTCATTCACAACGGTCACATTGTATTGGGATCAACCTATTACCTACCAATAAGATGGACACGATTATTATAGGAAATAAGCCTGATATTGCGTTGATACATCGCAAAGAGCGCCGTGCAATGATTGTTGACATCACTAGCTGTCCCTCATAATGAGAATCACGTGAAAGCTGAGAATGATGGAAAAATCAAGTATCTTACACACGAAGGTTGTTGACATGTGGAACGTGGACTGCAGTCATTGTACCCATAGACTTTACGGTTATTGGACTAGTAGCAAAGAGCCTCGACTAACACCTTAGCACTTAGGAGGCTCTCATTGCGCGGTTGGGTCAAGGGTTTGATTCAGAAAACAGTACTCCTGGACGGCATGTATAATGACGAGGTTCCTCTCTGCAGCCCTGGCCACCGGCAGCCTGGACCTTGTTCCTGATGCCGATGGGCTACAATTTTTTTAATACATGTATTTCAACGTTTCTTTAAAATGAAACTGACGATTTTATTTTTAAAAAAAGGTACAGAAAATTAAAGAATGAGAACAATATTTTACAATAAAATCGAAAACTTAATTCCAAGTCTGAATAGCAAGCATTTCATGTCAGTTATTGTTATCATTTGGCCAATTATAAAAAAAATATAGTAATTTCTAGTAATATCAGGCTTACTTTATTATTAACAACCGATCTATTCTTTTAGATATCATTTTATGACTACATTGTGATGTTGTTTATTTTTTAGGATGAAAATGGAGAACTTACTGAAATGTGAACAAGTTCTGGTTAATTTGTACGCAAAAGTTGAACAGGTACGTTTATTTACGCAAATTAATTTAAATAAAAATTATTAAGTTAAGTCATTACATTCTTTTAAAATTTTGCAGAGAGATTCGGCTGTCAAAAAGGCACCAGATCCTGGATTTTCCATAGATCCTCCTACACCACAAGAGAAGTCAGATTTAGAAGCTGTAAGAAGTAAGCTCAAAACCGTGGCCAAACGGCAAGAGGATGTCCAGGAGACATTGCCCGAGATTTTGAGGGTCGATGAAGTTGAAGAAATGCACACTGCAGGTTCCAAAGAACCTGCACTTTTTCAGAGGAGGCCAAATAAATCATCAATATCGCCAACACACCGCTCTCCAATTAAAATAAAAGAAGAAAAACTTACATCTCCATCATCAGCTTCGAAGCGAAATTACACTAGAGTTTTAGTGTCACCCGATTCTTCTGCACGACTTTGGTCTACGCCCGATTCAGCGGAAGAAAAACCTCTTTTTATCCGGCGGTCACCCCGCAGATCTCCAAGAAGGTACTCTCCTTCGTATCATAAAAAAGAAAGAAAAAAATCTTTAAAAGAATCAATAGCACGTAAATCCAAAGATTTAAACATTACTTTGAACGTGCCTGAAGATAGTTTAAGCACTTTGAATACAAAGGATATATTCACCAGAATTATTAACTGCAAAGATGGTGACGTAGACATCGATACATTACGGGGATTGCGAAAGCAGATACTTACTGAGCTAAAGAAGACAGGAGCAAGAGATGACATATCTGATTTAATATTAAAGTCTTATAGTAAGAAAAAGGGAAGAAGTAGCAAAAAGGACGAAGTAGAAGAGGGGGAACTATCAGACAGTGAAAGTGAAGTTATTGAAAATGTTTATGGCAGTTTGAGCGGTAACTTGATACTTAAAGATCAAAGTGAAGCGCAAACTTCTACGGACACAGACAAAGCTCGTAAAATTCAAATTTGTCTTGTGATAAATTCTGATAAAAATAAACATGATCCTAATAAAATTGCTAATTCCGACGTGTTGGAACTAGAAATGTACGATAATGAGAGCAAACAATTTGATAAAACTGATTCTAATAAGGAGAAAAATGATCAGGACATAATAAACATTGGCGATGATGATGATTCGAAACCGATACCTGATATGCAAAAGAATAACAAGGAGGATGATTCTAATGATAAAGTAACAAGTAAAAATAATTCCACAGACGTAAAATTACAAACAGCAACAAAAGAAAAATCAGAAGGTAATACACCAATAGAGTCGGTTAAAAATACAGCCAACTTCTATAAACCTATGAATAATAATTCTAAACCTGTAGAGGCAAATAAAATAGAAGGTGGCAAAGACGCCAAACTTGCGCTGGTTGAAACTCGAAGAGAAACAGACATCAAAACCGATAGTAGAGCTGAAACTGCTGTTTCAGAAGTTCCTAAAACTAACAAAGATGTGTGTTTGATTGAAGCGGAACTAGAGAAAATGGAAAAGCCTGTTGAAATACCATTACTCAACGAGCCAGTACCCAAAACACCAACTCATAGTACGCTTTCAGAAATTGACATATTACAAGCTCTCAAAAATGAAATATTGAGTGAGTCTATTACTATCCCCGGCTCCGAAGCAGGCACACCACTTTTACACCAACCTAAAATCAACAAAGTGGCAAGTGCCAAAGAAATTATGCCCAAGAAAAGGATATCTATAGAAAACTATAAACAGAAGGCAGACAGAGATAAGGTAATAATGGAAACTAAGATAGTTAGTTCGATTCGAACGTATTATCGTGAAAATATTGATTCTATAGACGATCTTGTCAAGAAACCCAGTCTTAAATTGACAGAAAAAGAATGTGAGCGGTTTAATATACAAAAGAAAATGTCTTTCGATGATGACAGTTCAGACGTCGACGATGGAAGTGAAATTCAAGCAAGTGACCTTTATAGCGATCTCGCTCCTAAATCACCCGACCGTGATGAGTCAAGTAATATGGAATCAACACCTCCTGTCATAATACCTGGTGATCCAGTGAAAGCGGTGCCGGTGAATCGCAACGCAGATGTCGATATGAGAACTTTACCGATTTTATCTCCGAATCAAAACAAAGCACCTACGTCGTTCAGTAACATTTCAGGACTATTGACTAATGACACAAAAAGTGCTACAAAAATGGATAAAATCAAAAGTCAAAACAAACCCGTGCTGTTGGACCCTCGTGTAAGAAGGGATGTTAATTCAAGCCAAAGTCCTAGTCCGCATACTGCTAATCCTGATAGGACGCCAAGATCAACATTTTCTAATATTATTTTAAGTCCAGCCTCAAATGCATCTATGACGCCTAATGTAAGGTCTTACGAAGTAACTCCTAACCACCAGTCTTTTGACATCGAACAATCAAACAAGAAGCACGTATATGTTCCTTCGTTTGCTATGATTGATTCTAGAGAGGGAGAAAATTCAGTGGCAAAAGAATCGAAGATTGTGCCATCTGCTGAAAGAGAAAGAAAATCGCGGTTTGAAGATATTGGGGATACCAGTAGTTGGAGTTCAAGTGACGTGTCGATTAATACACGTTATACCGATTCCTTCACTGGAGACAAATACAGTCAAGGACAAAGAACTGAAAGATATAATGGCCTCGAAAATCGAGACGGCTTTTCTTTTAAAAGATCGGAATGCCCCAGGACACCTCTACCGTCTTTTGGAAGATCCGATGTGCCGGTCACGACGACCCAAACATTTAGTAGATTAGATAACCCCATGACCCCTCTGCTGTCATATGTGCGGGCTGAGTGCCCTTCTACACCAATACACCACTTTGGCAGGTCGGAATGTCCACCTACTCCCACTCATCCGTTCGGAAGGGTGGATTGCCCACCCACTCCGAGCCACCCCTTCGGAAGGTCAGATGGTCCGGCCACCCCGATCCATCCTTTTGGGAGTGTTTCATTTAACATTAATGAGCTCCCTGTTACTCCAAGTCACCAATTCGGTGCGACCGAGTGTCCACCAACGCCATACTATGGAAGAAATGAATGCCCAACTACACCAAATCACGGATTTGGTAGGTCCGACTGCCCATCGACGCCCAACCATCCGTTTGGAAGATCCGATTTTAATGCACAAAAATATACTAAAGATCCCAGACTTAACAGAAAACCTGAGTATGAATCAAATTCTCAGCTAAACGAAAGAGACCGTGGTTATTATAAAGAGAGTGGCTACTACCGCGGCAGTTCATATCAATCTCAAAAATCGTTTAGCGGATCAGATAAATATACAAACCAGGACAGAGAACAAGGCAGAAATAGTAAATACAGATACTATGCGCCAGAATTAAGTGGACGTCAATTAAGCAAAGATCCACCAAGACGTGAACTTACCGCTAGTTCAATGCCAAACGAATTTGAGAATGATCGAGTGTTCTCAAGAGATCGTCGAAAATACAATAACGAGTATGAAGATGCTGCCTTGAGTCGTGGAAACCAGCGCGAGAGAAGTGTTGGGCGTAGCGTGCATCCAGAAGATAAACGTGAAAGGAGTATTGGGCGGCATGCTCACGCCGAAGATACACGGTCTTCGTCTAGAGGACCTGGTATAAGAAATTCTCCCATTGAATCGAAAAATAAGTCATTAACTATTAAATCAGACGCCGGCCGCTCTTTCAAGATTGACACCAGTGTTAACGAAACATTTCAAAATTTCCTTGAGAGAGGCAAAGGTCTTCAAGTATCTGAGTGCAATTTTGATGCGAGACGACAAAGAGCTGCTAGTGTTGGAAGATCATTAGTCCAAGAATCCCGTTGCGAACCTGTGTCTGACAGTGCCAAATGGAACACTGAAACTCATCATAAAAAAGAAGTGTTTCGAAGAGCGTCAAGTATGGGTAGAGATTTGGCAGATTCTGCAGCTGATAAAAGAAGCTTCCAAGAAGTTAAAGCTGATTTTAAAACTTATAAACACCCTGGAAAAGAATCGAGCCTATTTGACACTGGTAAAATACGAAATATTGATACGAAATCTAAAACTAATACCGAAAGTATTGCCCGTAGTAAAAGAGAAAAAGAATACTATGCAAAACATAAAGAAGATCAGCGCATTCAAAGTTCTTCGAAGCTAACTTATTCTCCTAAAAAGAACTATAGAGATCCCAGAATGCGCAAAGAAAATAATACTAAAAGTAAATATGAAGATCCCCGCGCAAGGAAAAGTGGTATTGTATACTCTAATGACAATATTGTGAAGGGTGCTATTTTGACTTCCGGTTATGGTGTCAAAAACTACAAGATTCCTAAGATTAAACGTGTTGTGGAGGAGAAACAAGTGGAAGCACCTAAAAAAGAGAAACCTGTAAACAAAAAGGATGAGAAAGAAAAAGATAAGCGAAAAAATGTCGACAAAAGAAACGACGAAGAAATAACTATAAATGAAAAAGCCAGCGATAAAAGTAAAGACAAAAATAAAGTAACACAGAAACAAAAGAACAAAGAGGCACCAAAAGAAAAACTCAATGAAAGTTCTAAAAATAAAAACAAAGGAAAAAATAAAGAAATAATAAAAGAGAGCGATACTATATCAGATAATGAAACGGAAAAACTCCAAATGCAAATCGATGATACGAGTGAGTCTGATGAACAGATTGGAAGAAGATCAACAAGATTAAGCAGAAAACTGGCAGTGACAAATGCTGTGAAAGATACAATTGCAAAAACTAAAAGAGGCAAGAAGTCAATTATAAGTGACTCCGATTCCGAAATGGAAAATAGTGCCTCAGATATACTTCCTCGAGTCGCTGACACTGATTTACGTATTACGACCTCTACAGAACCACCACAGGCAACTGTCAAAGAGAAAAAAATACCCAAACAACCGAACGCTATCGATATGCACACTAACTTTGGCTTAGAACTAGAGATGTTTACCGATAATGTTGTGTCGGACCCCGTACTTGATAATATTAATGAACTGATTGCAGATCTGGATAACGACCTTGATGCTACTAAAAGCGAAACTAGTAGTAATTTTACGAATGAAATTACGCTCGAAAATATGATGCAAAATATTACATCTCTTTCATCTTCTCAGGACAACTCAAGTGGAAGTAGAGATGAATTTTCTCTAGTACTTAAGGCTGTTGATGAGTTGTCTAAAACAAATTTGAATGAAGCCAATACAGTAGTTTTAAAAGAGCTTAAAAATACTGAAGATTCAAAGTCAAACAAAAGTAAGGCTGAACAAAGTTTCGACAACCTGCTTGCTTCAGTTAAATCTTCTCAAAGTGCACCGCTACAAAGTGATGCAGTCGAAATTAAAAACGATGAAGATTTAAATTCAAAGAACCTTCCTTTAAACAAACCTACCAACGAAGATATTGTTTCCACTACCGAAATCGAAGAAGATACGTTACCCGGTGAAGATAAACTTACAATAGATGCTCGGAGTATAGATGGTTGCTCTACTCCGGACAGTACCATCAATATTGATGTCTTAGACAAAAATAAAAACGATGACTGCGTAGCTGATAGCACAAATGAAGAAGTGCACAGCGAGACGAATGTTACTTCTACAGATTCTGTTGGACCTAAACCCAGTTTAACAAGCACAGAAACCGATTCGGATTTAGCATTAGGTAATTTGCTAACAATGTTACAAGACAAAACTAAAATAAAAAAATTGCTTATTATGTTAGGTGATCAATCTGGTGACAACGATAAAATTAAGAAAAAGCTTGAGAAATTAAGCGAAATAGTGTCCGATGATGAAATTGAAGAAAAAACAGAACATCCAGAGCTGAAACCCAAAGCTGTCACTGATGACAAAAAACCCGATGCGAATCAGACAGATGAAGTAGCAACTAAGGAAACAGAGTTACAATTACATGATACTGAGAAAACGAAACTGAATAAAGACGATGAGGAAAATAAAAGGAGTGAAAATGATGGGAAGACCCAATTTGATGAAAACAATGAGAAGACACAATTGAATGAAAATGAAGAGAAGAAGCAATTGAATGAAGACCATGAAATTGATGCTCATCAGGATGAAGATGAAAGCTTTGAAGATTTAATAGGCGAAGACGCCAATAAAGCCGAGGGGACAGACCTTCAGGTAACAAAGCCTAAGAATAAAAAGAAAATGACCGGCAAAAAGTCTAAATTTTCTAGAAAAGGAAAAGGCCGGTGGGCTAAAAAAGTAACGTCAATTGCAGAGAAACGTGTTACTCGAGCCACAGCTGCGATTGAGATCATAACAAAACCTAAAAAACCAACACGCGAGTTACAAAAACTCCATGATGATATTAAAGAAATGTTTATCAGAGATGATATTTTAAGTGCTACTGGCATAAGAATGTGTCGTTTAGCCAAAATGGTCGACGAAAAACCCGTACCAAAGGAAGAAGTTGTGTTGCCGGAGTCGGAAAATCACTACGGAGTGATTTTGGAAAAGTTTAAAAACTCAGCTGACAAAAGCCGTGATATCTCTATTCCTGAAAAAGTAAGAAAAAAACCTGGACCTAAACCTAGACCTAAAATATCTAATGTTAGTTTACCTGAAATACAAAAGCCAAAATACAAACCTGGACCTAAGTCAAAAACTAAATATAAAAAAGAATTAGACCCTTACGCATTTGAGCCAGAATCAGTAGCAGACACTACTATTGAAAATGCGAGCGAAGTTGATTCTGACAACAGTTCTGATTCGGAAGTTGGTTCACTCGCATCTTCGAAAAGCTTTGGTAGCACCGAAATTCTGGCTGAAATAAAGAAAAAGCATAAACGCAAACGAGGACGGGGTTGGCAAGATGGGGTGATAAAGCCTAAGAATAAAAAGAAAAGACTCGAAACTAAACTAGAAACTAAGGAAGAAACGGTTTCTAACTTGGATTGTTATACTGACAAAGAGTACTGTTTCCGTAAAAATGAGTTAATTTATTCCTGTCGTCTATGTGGGTTTGAGGGTACCAACATCGTACATCATTACATTAGTGAGCACCCGCACGACGAAATCCCACTGTCTCGAATGGATCCGAATCAAGCTGATGAAGCCATTGCACAGAGTAAAGAAATTAATATCCCAGCAATAAGAAAGATGCCTTCCGAGAAGTACGTTTGCATATTCTGTTTTAAAGAATTCGCTTATAACTCCTCGGTTTTGGAAACTTTCTTTTGGCATATAGTGAGTATGCACACTGGTGAATATAAGCACAAGTGCTGTGAGTGCCCACTTGAGAAGTCATGCCCACCTAGTTTGGATATTCCACCACCTCCAAAACAAACTAAGGGTCAACTCATTGGCTACATTTGCACAAGATGTAATTATACTCAATTATCTCTTGAAAATCTTAAAAATCACGTCATTAAACGCCATGATGATGAACAAACTCCTGTTTATACTATTAATTTATCAGCAATGTCTAGAAAGACATTAAAGGAGTTTTTACGTGATAAAAAAATACTTGAGCCACCAGCATTGCATGATAGTAGTCTAAAAGACGTAACTGCCAAACTAACTGAAAAACTAACTGAAAAACTAACTGAAAAACCAAGTGATATCTCAGAAAGTGTTGAATCTGAGTCACTGCTATGTAAACCTGCGAAGAAGGTTCTACTAGCAAGTATTAAGTCAAAGATCACCTTTGAAGCTGATGACAATGTTAGTGAATTATCGGAAGTCATTAGCGAAGAACCAATTGAAGCTAAATTAATAAAAATTGAACGGGTTGAAACGGAAAACACAGATGGAATTTTAACGGACGAACCTCAGTCTGTTCACACCGCTGAAATAAGCCAACTTGCAGAGGTAGACCATCAACCTATTCAGTCAGCACATCAAGATGACCAAAAATCTAGTCTTGGCCTGAGACTAGAAGATCTAGCCAATCAGCCTTCTAATGACATTGTAGACTATCCACATTTCAAAATCCATATCACTGAATCGGGTGCTAAAGAATACATTTGTTGTATCAATGGGAAAGACAATCACTTTAAGACGACCCTTCTGATTTCAATGAAAAAACATGTACAACTGAAGCACTCTGAGATTTGGGACGGATATTGTTTCATTTGCAAAGTAATAGTTACTCCACAAGGGGCACATACATTCAAGGACTGCTTCCAACATTATCTTGATAAACACATGGATAACTTTCCTATTTACCAAAAGGAAATAGTCCCTGAATCTACAGCTGAAGAAATTCTAGATAAACAAGTTAGGCAAACTGACAGTCCTGCTTCTTCTAACTCATTCATCAATGTTAGACCCATCTGTGACTTGATATCTACAGCGGCAGATGATACGCCAAGCGAAACTTCAAGTTTCCCGATAATCCAGAGTGTAGTGAGCCTCGGAGCGGAGTCACCGCGGATAAACCCTACCTACCCGTCAGTTAGACAAGAGAAACAACCTACCGAACCTATCTTTAAATACGAGGAAGTGCAAGCCAAAGTGATGTTAAATAAACACCGAGTGGTTCTGGAAACTATGATGGCTCTAAACAAACTGGTTCAGGTGTACAAATGTGCGGGTAGATTCTGTTCGTTTACATCCGACTCTGCCGAGGACGCGCTACTGCACGCCTCCACGCATCAGCGCATCGGAGGCGTCGACGCTTTAAATTGTTCCTATTGTGATTTTGATGCTCTTGGGAACGCGATTGATCTTGTGATGCACGTGTTCAGAGTGCACGGACACTGCCAGTATTCATGCGGGCAGTGTTTCTACCGAGCGGCGGCCAGCCAGTCGGTGGGGGCCCACGCGAACCGCGTGCACGGCGTCGCGCTGTCCGCGGCCATATCGCTGCGGACGACCGTCGCGGCTTCTGCTGGCGATGGGGGCGGCATGCTGACTCGAGAGCAAGCCGTGCCATATTATCGTTGTTGTCATGGTAAGTAATAAAAAATGAATATATTTAAATCTTGAGCAGAAACGGTAGGTAGGTATATACTAAAACAATGCACCGTTTTGTTTATGAAACTGGAACGCAGGGGCTTCTATTGTTATGTAGGTCGCGCTTACATTCTTCGAAGATATCACGCTTGTTGCCTAGCCACTCTGTGTTTTAGGCGTAGTGGCATCAAATTGCTTAAGCAAGACCCAGAACCTCGATGCCCTGCCTTGCTTGTCATACGACTTATTACTTAAATTTTCATCGACTCGCTAAGGAAACATTATTACCATTTTATCATCTAAATAGCGGTGGTTTTTCCTAAACATTTTGTTCGTGTTGTTTTTCAGCGAAAGGCAAATGCAAGTACCAAACTTTCACCCCGAACGAGTTCAAAGAGCATTTACAACAACATGCTGGCGCCACCTCGCATCCTTGCTATGTAAGTTAATGTTAAACAAATCAAACCTACGTAAACCATCAGCTTTACCCCCACCCCCGTAGGGTTGGCAGACACTTTGATATAAGCTTAAAATATTTATCTCAGTTTTTAGTTTCCTTCATCTTGCATACAATCCATTTAGCTTTACTGTGGGCTATGAGGTTAGTTTTAATAAAATATTGATCATTTTGCAAATTATACTGGTACTTAGTAGTCGATCAGAGAGCCACATTGGATGGTTCTTTGAGGCTGATGTTTTGAGATTGAGTAACATTGTGGGAGAAGATGGGGGTAAGGTAGGCGTCATATTGTGCTTTATTTTAAGAACGCCGTCTGTTACAACGCTTTACATAAAAAAAAAGTTTAAAATTATTTTGTATCTGTGTGATCTAATTTCGTCTTTTTTAGACCCCTTTTTTATCCGACTACGGCGAAACCAAAAAGAAGGGTTATAATTTTAGCAGTCTATGTACGTGTGTTCCTCCGTAGCGCCTAAACTGTTCCGATTTTGATGAATAAGGTGTCAATCGAATTGGCCATCGGGCCATAATGACGCAGACGAAGTTGCGCGGGTCCGCTAGTGTATGGATATGCCATTTTGCAATTATAATGTCCTCATATTTTTTTTTAATTGTTAGTAAAACATTATCTAGATTTTAATCGATTACATTTCTATTATTCACTCGATTACAGATATGCAAAGAAGACGCGCCATCGCCATTAGAATTGCTCGCGCACATGACGTCTCACGGGTTGAACTTGTTCCAATGCACTTGGTGCGTGCTAGGGGCTGACAGCGAAGCAGAACTCCTGGCCCACACGTCTGCCGTACACCCCAACAAACAGCCACAAGCTTACTTGAGAACTATTACTGACAAAGTATGTGGGATTTGTAGATAATTCTTTGAAATCAAGCTTCGCTTTGCCTCAGCTTTGACCACACTGAAGCCTATGGGAGGTCTCGACTACTCGTGTCAGTAACACCCCATACAAGTTAGTTGACACAATAGATGCGAGCGAATCTCTTCCCGCATCCTGTGAAGGATCCGCTTCAGTTTTGCCAGAGCTTTAAGCCTATTTCTTTAAGCCATTTCTTCTTTATGTTTTTTTGTGAACGATCGGGCTTAATCGCTTTTTTTTTTTGCTTCTTCTTATAATTAGTTTTTTGTATAAAACTATCGTGCTGCCATCTGGTTTCTAAAACGAATCTAATTAAACCACTTAACATGAGTTTTATAACCAGGTGGCCTACCGTGACATCTTAAAGCAGGAGTAATTCCTGTGTGAGAAAGAGATGGCGCTAGACGACCTGTATAGCTTTCTCTTTCCCACACTGGAATTACATCTGCCTTAAGACGTCTTAGTAACCCCTCAGGTAGCTATATTTTGTTGATAAAACTTTTATAGACGGTACAGACCGAGTATTAATAAGTTTGGCTATAATTTCTGTATGCTCATGGTCAATTTCTATTGCAGCAGAGGGTCCTTCCGCTAACTTACCTGAACATAATCGAAGTCCCGAGCGAAGATGTGGCTCCGAGCGCTGTCAGGGAGAACCCAGTTCGTGAAGCAGAACGCTCCATAAGTCTGGAGAAGCTCATCGGTGTTAATTTGATGATGGAGATACAGCAGGAACTTAGCGAACCCGCCGCAGTACATACGGAGCCCGCCGCAGTACATACGGCACCCGCCCCAGTACATATGGAACCTGCCTCTGTGCATACCCAACCACTTAAAGACATCATACTTGAAGCTGTAAAGCAACCAGCAGCTCCAATTTCACTTGTGGCACCAACTGTATCGGTTGCTGAACTACAGGCTCCAGTTCCAACTGTTGTTGTTTCAATAACTGCTCCTAACAAGACAGACGTTACAAGCCCACCCTCCGAGCATACACCAGTCGCTGCAGTTAAGTCTGAACCGTCGCTAACTATAACTAAAGTACCTATTAAAGCTGAGCTCGAAACACCTAAGGAGCTGCCCAGCGACGTAGTTGTACTGGACAGTGACGACGACGAGCCCAGCCTGCCCGTCATAGACCTCTCGGATGACGACGCCACTACCTCCGCTAGCGACAAGCACACAGTCCCAGTGCAGATTACATGCCAAAAGGTGCCAATAGAAATCCTCAGCACGTGCCCTAAATGTCAGCAAATATGCAAATCCATAAATGGCTTGAAAAAACATTTCTTCTACTGCTATCCCAATAAAAGTGAGGGCTGCAAGTGTGCGCACTGCCCTTACATGGCCAGCAGCAGAGATCAGATCATGGACCACTACATGTTCGACCACTGTGACAAGATTACATACCAGTGCGGCGTGTGTCGCACCAACCAAGTGAGCCTCGCCATGGCCAAGCGACATCTCAAGGAGGTACACAAGGAGAAAGACCATGTTGTCACGTCCATTATTGAGAAGGGAATTCCTTGTTACGTCGTTAATCCAACGAAAAGGGACAAGAAAGAGCTGCCTAAGAGGAAACATAGCGCAAATAACCCTGAAACCTTGAGCAAGCGTCGATTTTGGCCTGGAGAAATAAATCAGCTACCGATAAATCCTATATTGGAGCACTTGGTGTATTGCGAGATATGTGAGTTCAGCACAAAGGTGCGCCTGAACATGGTGCGGCACCTGCAGCTGCACGCCGAGCAGCAGCCCGCGCCGAACACCGCGCCCGTCAACCCCGTGCCGCACCTCGAGACCAACGAGATGCACTTCGACCGCATGGTGAACCTCGCGTCCTCCTCGCTCGCGCCGCACCGAGCCGAGCGGCCCGCGCCCGAGCGGCTCGCGCCCGACCGGCCCGCGCGCTCGCTGCCCGTGCCGCCCGAGCGGCTGGGCCGCTACCCGCGCTTCATCCCGGCCCGCCAGCGCAACACGTGCGGCGGCGTGGGCTGCTCCTACACGGCCGTGGACGAGCCCACGCTGCGGCGCCACTGGGAGGCGCTGCACGGGCCCGGCAGCAACGCCTTCCGCTGCGTGCACTGCCCCGACAGTCAGACCACCGACACCTCCAAGCCTATCACCGCCGCGCGAGTGGTGCAACATCTGAAGATGCACGACGACACCCTGTATGCTTGCCCACAGTGTGACATATATTACTACAAGCGCGATTACTTGGAGAAGCATATGCTGGAGTTGCATCAGAACGCGCCGTACTACATAGTGCGTGAGAGCGCGAGCGCGGCAGCGGCGGCGGCGGCAGCGGCAGCGGTGACTGCGGCGGCGGCGTCTCCCAGCGCCGCGCCCACCATGGACCTGAAGCCGTGGCAGTGCGGTTTCTGTGAATTCAAGAGCATGTTGCGTCCCGAAGTGGCCGAGCATTGCTTCAAGTTGCATCAGTCTAAGATGCAGTTCAGATGCGGCTACTGTCCGTACAGGGCGTCCGCGTTGGAGAATGTGAACAACCACCTGGCGCACTCGCACCCCAACGAGCCGGAAGATGTGATCTATTACTACTACAGGGAAGGCTCGCTGCCCGACGAGGTGGACGGCACGGCGCGCTGGATGAAACAACGGCAGAAGGTAGGCCCGAACATGCCTCAGGTGAAGACTGAGGAGCAGGAGACCCCTAACGAGGCACCGGTAGCCTCCCTTCCTCCCGTCAATATCGACCTGAAACTGGTAAAGAAAGAGGTCAACGAGTCGACGGTTTTAGAATCAGCAGAATCTATGGAGGAGTTGTGCAAGAGATTCGGGCAGTTCTGTGCGCCGAATGGAATCCAGTTCAAGTGCCCGCTATGCAATGTTATATCGGAAGACACCAGGGAGGCCATGCAATCTCATTTATATGAAGAATTGCAGTATAGGAAGTAAGTTTACCAGATTATAAATATTCTTTTTTTTAAATACAAATGGTACTTATTACAAATACTACAATTCAGTGGTAGATTTTCTAATAACTCTAAAATAAACTGTTGGAATTTCTGTTCTCAATGTATATCTATACTAATATTATCTTTAATTAATATTATAAAGAGGTAAAATTTGTTTGTAAGTTTGTATGTAGGGGGTAATCTCTAGATCTACTGAACCGATTTGGAAAATTCTTTCACAACAAGAAGCTACATTATCCCCGAGTGCCATAGGCTACTTATTTCAACGTGCCCGTGGAATAATTTCAGACCAAAACGCGAGCGAAGCCGCGGGCAACAGCTAGTGCTATATAAAAAACTTACAAATACTTTGGAATTATGCAATAGATAAATTACAAATCACGCCTGTAATACCTGAAGGATTAGGCAGTGGTATACGTAATAGTGCCTTAATAATGTGAGCTTTCTTTTAGTTGCAATCAATTGATGTACTGAAACACACAAAAAAATACTAAAGTAATAACTAAGTGCTTCAATATTTTAAATTCATTGATCAAAACAAAAAAGTCCGTAGCATGTAAAAATTTATTCATATTTAACATTCAATCTTCCAGATGGGGATGCGGCCTCTGTAACTACAAGGCTTTCCACAAACTCGGCCTCACGGAACACATGACCACCGAGCACTTCAGACAGTACGACCACATCGAGCTGCCCAAGGACGTCAACAAAGAAAAGTGGGTCGCAGGCCATTTGGACCATCAAGCGGCTATTATAGATAAGCATAAGGCCAACTTGGCTAGTCAGAAAATTGTTGTGGAGAGACCGAATAAGCCTGCACCAATCGCCACGCTTCCTACCGATGACGTAGTTGAAAAATTCTCAGTGAAACAGTTAGAGGAAGCTTTCGGCGAGTTCGGAGCGCCCAGCAACATGATGTTCTGCTGCCCCAGGTGTGGCACGCTGCTCAAAGACGAAGGGGCCATGAGAGACCACTTGGAGATGGAACTTAATTTGATCAGGTAAGCTGGTTTATACAGGATCAATATTTTATTCAGTTCGCAAACTGACAAATTAAACTTAAATTACTTTTTATTAAATACCTATTTTTTATTTTGATAACTTTATTTATAACGATAACTTTATTTAAAAAAAAAATAAAGTTATCGTTAATGAAAAATGTTTACTTTGAAATTGATTTTATGGCCACCAACTCGCGGGCTGCGGCACTTCACGCTAGTTTGTTTATCATACACAGGCATCATTTACGTGGGTTACAATGGTTGAATGATTTTATCTGGTTCCAACTAGCCTTTTTTTAAGATTTGGCCGTGATCTGAAGTTATTTGAAGAGTAATTCCAATTTTTTCCTTCATACTTTCGTGGGCTTAGGACTATCAAAATGCAGAAAATAAAGCAAACTGAACGTGATCAACGGTCCTTTCATTAGGGGCTGCGGGGTTAAGGATACCTTGGGTTCGCATTCGGGGTATGCTCTCCGTTGCATACATTCTGCGAGCTGCTCGTAAACTTTCACCACTTAATAATACACCCGCACCATAAAACTCGCGGTTACTTAAGTCCGACATCGTGACCTGTAGGTACGAGTACGATACACGTGTGGCGCAGGAGCTGCGCGGGAAAGATTGGACGCGACGTCACGACAGCGCATGCGATGAGCGAATGTCGGGTCGCGGGCGTCGGCACCCCGCCCCCTCCCCTCGGGAAGGGATTTCACCCCCGCTGCACAACATCGCCGCGTGCGCCGCATGGCGCGCTCCCATTTATATTATTATGAATAGATAGTGTCCATATTTTGCTGATTTAAAGTCGGATAAAAAAATATAAAAAAGTTTTGAACAAATAATGGAAATGTGTTCTATTACTGATACTGAACCACCAAATTTTTTTTGCGCACTGCTTAAAAAATATTCCAGTATAGTAACATCAGTGAACAAATCTGGCAGTTTATTTTAAGTTAAATTTTTGAAGTGAAACATGTATATGCGCGCCCAGGCACGCCTAGTAAAACCGACTCGTATTTCGTGACGGCAGATGGCATGACGCTGTCATGGCGTGATGCCTTCTCTATGGCACGTAAAATCAAGCTTTTCCTATTAGAATAGTTTCTTTTGGAACGATTATTGCGAGTAAATAAAATTAAAAATAACGTCTCCCTTAATAAAATAATCAAAATAATACCTAACGACCGCAGGAAGGTATGGCAGACTAAAGAGCTTCACCGACGCTTTTTCCGAGCCCTGCATGGGCCCGATATAGACCTATCAACGTCCGTAGCCTGGCTACGTTCCGGGGACCTCTCAGTTCTCGAAAATGGCAGTATCACATTGTACTGGGATCAATCCATCATCACTGACAGGACTATTGTAGCCAATAAGCCTGATATAGTCGTGGTGAATCGATCAGTGCGGCGCGCAATGATTGTTTACATAGCGGTCCCGAATGACGAGAACCTTGTGAAAGCCGAGAAGATAACCAAATCAAGTATCTTCACTTGGCTCACGCGGTTGTCGACATGTGGGATGTGGCCTCACCGATCATTGTGCCGATAGTCGTGGCCAGTGATGGCTCGATCAACCTGAGGAGGTTCTCGTTAGGCAGCTGGATCAAGGGCGTGATTAATTATGAATTCTAATACCGTTCCATGACGGCCAATTTTTTTTGGCTGCTTTTGTTTCGATTTTATTAAAGTAATTTTGTGCACAACTCTTTCTGTTTAACATACTGAAGTTTTAATCATTTATTATTTCAACATTTTCAGGTGGGGTTGCACTAACTGTTCTATCAAATATCCGACGTACCACGAGGCTCAGTTCCATTGCAAGGGTCACGACGGCCCGTCCCGGCCCAAGGAGGCCGTACGAGACCCCACCATGCGCACCGCCTGGGTGACCAACACGATACAGACACAGAAGAAGACCCTGCAGACTGCCTCCGCTACCTCAACTACCTCGGAGCCTTCTACTCCTGAAAAGAGTTTCACAGAAATCGATAATTCTCTGCTCGTCGTCCGCTACGAAGAGCGCGTACCCACGCCCGACCTAGTGCCAGTCAGCCGCAAGAGACCGGCACCGGAGAGTGATGACGAACGACTCATCATCGACGAGGCTGCCGGCCACAAGAAGACGATCATAAGGCACTGCCCTGTAACTGCCTGCCCCTTCAAACATAAATATTACAACCCTTGGAAAGAACATGTACTCACTCATCATAACTTGAAGCCTTTTTCGTGCTACTACTGCGACTACTCCTGCTCTAATAAGGGAAGCATGGTTACACATTTAAACAAATTTCACCCGGATGCCCATCAGCAGATAATAATGAATGCAATACCCCCCGCAAAATCACACGTCATTGATCTAAAGAAGAAGTCATCAGCAGGGCAGGAAACTATGGCATTACCTGCAAGGAGGAGTAAGGAAGGAAACAGCATATGCTTGTTCTGTGAAAACTCTATACCAGAAACTGATGTTGACACCCATTTACATGAAAATATCAGACCCGACTTTGCTAGAAAAGGCGACGTGGTCTACAAATGCTGCATTTGCTTAGTTCTTCGCCTTGATGTGAAGTCTCTATATGAGCATCACAACCTGGCGCATCCGCACGTGCCGGTCAACTACGCGCTGTTCAAGCTGCATCATGACACCCGAGAAACGCATTACTGCGGTCATTGTGAACATACAGGATTTAAATTCCTAAGAGACCTGAAGAGTCACCACAACGCGGTTCACCCTACGCTTCTATTCAAATACACAACTGTGCCGTATGTGTATTCGGATTCTAAAAAGGAAAGGAAGAAAGAGGAGGCTCCTCTTCAGAGGAGATGCGCTAGGAAGTCGACGACCAAGCTCCCGGGCAAGAGTGTCGCCAAGAAGTCCACCACCAGACTACCTTACAGTGTTCCCGGAATTTCGGACGAAGGGTATTCCTATTATAAGACAAAGCCTGAACCCCTAGAAAATTATGCCAATGCCACTACTCTCATGTCATTCTGCAACAGAATGGTGCCGTTCACTCTTAAGAAGTTGAGCGAAATCATCAACATTGAGCCAAAGGTTATTGTGAAAGATATGCGAGCTGGCACCTCCGGAAGTGATAAATAAGTGTAAAGTGCGGACAAAGTGTTGAACGATCAATTAGTTGTTAAACTTAGTTTTATTTAGGAGTCGTATCGTTTTGAGACCAGATTTGTGTTAGTTATAACAATGCTTAGCGATTAAAAGACATTCTCCTTTACTTGAGACTGATATACATTTGAATTAGTGCAGTGATTAGGTTTATAAATAGACTAAGCACAGTCACACTAAATAGGTGGTTTATCAGCCATATATCTAGCTTTCATATGGGTGAAATAGCCAAATTGTAATTGCCAATCATTTAGCATACTTAAGTATTTACTAAATATGTGTGAAAACTTTCTCTGTCTACGGTATGAATAGGTAGTTATGTTATTAAGTAACACTTCACTACAAAGTTTTGATGGACGAAGTAGCTATTTTACCCTATTGCAATTATGAATCACATATTTCCTCTTTAATTAAGCAAAACAAAAAAATGGCACGATTAACTTATAACGATATTAAACATTTAATTAGTATGGGAATCTGTGATTTACGATACATTCTTGTAAGTTTTATATGTTAGTAGTAAGTAGGTATGTATATGTAATAATTTTGAGCATTTAAAACACCTTAAGCGGTCGAGTTCCTTTGTTTGTTTTTGTCAAGCTGTGGATTGGATCCTAAGTAATTCTGTATTATAGTGTAAGTAAAAGTAAGCCTTGGTAGTCATATATTATCTCATGAGAAGAATTATGCTACGTTTTATGATACCTAGTTCATATTTTTAGAAAACTTTAAAATTGTATTCATAAATGAATAATTCGTTAGTTATGATTAAATGTGAATATTCACGTTGTAGAAATATTAGTCAACATATTTTTTCTCAGGTCCACGGCTTGGAATATAACTGAGTTGTCTTTTTTTGTAATTCCAAAACTGCTGAATGTGAACAATTCCTACCATTTCTTTCTTGATCGAACATATTGTGTCAGACACAGGGTCTGCACTATTGTAATTTGTCTTGCTATAGTTTAGGAAAGTTTATTTGCCAAATTATATTCCCATTCAGACAGAATAAATGATTTTCGTAAAAACTTGTTTTAATAAACAATTTTGCAATTGGTTTCATGGAAATTACATCAAAATCGGTTCAGTAGTTTGTTCTTCTGTTTTATGTTGACATTATGGGCCTTAATAACTTTTAGTCACAATCTAAAATTGAGTGGTATACTATAATATTAAAAAGTAAATTAAAAACTGCGAAAAAAACCGACTTCCAAATAAACACTTTTTTTTTAATAACTTTCGGAAGTCAATGAAACAAACAAAGACAGACTTCCGAAAGTGTTTGTGTTTTCTGTAGCAAATGACGGTTCTCAGCGACAGAAAAGGTTAAAAAAACATTTTGCAAAAAATAAAAGCCGACTTCAAAAACACAAAATGGCTTTTGTACAAGCGTGATACTCTACGCCCTAAAGTGCCCACCTCCCTACCAGGCCAACTCCCTCCAGAAGCCAAACTTCCCCGGTCTTCTCAGGACATCCGCAAGGGATCTCGGTGTTCCAAGTCTCCTCGCGGATCTGGGTGACGCCGGTACACTCGAGGAATACATGCGCTACCGTTTCCTCCGCCTCTATGCACGCTCTGCACAGGGGGCTATCAGTGAAACCTAGGGTGTGGAAGTGTTTGTTCAGTGGGCAATGTCCAGTGATGGTTCCCGCCACCAGTCGCAGGCTATCTCTGTCCAGGCGCAGAAGGCGCTTGGTTAGCTTCGTGTCCAGGGATGGCACAGCTTCCTTGGATTGCCTGCACCCTGGTGTCGAGGTCCACCTTTTTCCCGCTTGCGTTTGAGTGTGATTCTTTAACCAACTCCTTAGCTGCTTGAAAGGAATGGGCACTATGGGTTCGGGTCCGAAGGCTTTTGTGTGCTGGATCCCCTTCTGGCAAGTTCATCAGCCGCATCGTTTCCAAGTGATCCGCTGTGCTATGCATTTAATTTACATTGTTAACAATATACACTCGCGAGCAAAAGTATGGAATCACTTACTTGTAATTGATTCCGCGTGATCTTGAGTACTTAATAACTATAGTTAGGAATAATAAAAATGGTACCATTTAAAGGTTTAACTGTTAACTTTACATTGATACCAAATTCATTCAAATCACGCCATTATTTAAGAAGCTATCACGGATTACGTGAAGAAGAAAGAAAAAGATACGTTAGCTCCACATAAGCTAAAAACAGTAACTTTTTACTAAAAGTTAGGTACACTAGACTTTCTGATAGTCCTCTCGTCTAGCGGCTAGTACATGCACATTGTCAGTGGACGTGAGGATTGAGGGACCAGTTTTAATAATCGCTTTCTTCAAATTGCGTCGTTATTTTTTGTCCATTTCTTTTTTACAAAATGTATTGAGTCTTTTACTAAAACTTTATGTAGAAAAAGAAATGTTTTATTAATTTGATTCGGTAATATTCACTAAAATATTTATCTTTCTTGTGTGAAATGAGGGACCACAGTTTAGTCAAAAAAGAAAAGATCGAATCGAAGATCGAAGAAAGATCTAATTTTTTTATCTTTGAAGCTTTGTGGTCTGTTATTTAGTAACTATCTTTACGAATTCTTTACTAAATGTCTGTAGTCACAAAACCTTAATTTTCCAGATACTTTCTGAGATCGGGCTGATGGTATGTGAGGACTGAGGGACCGCACTTAAAGGGCTGTAGTTTTTAATATATTTATTTACAAATTCCCAGATTTTTTTTTACAATTGTTTTAAGACTACTACTAACTCCTACTACTCCTATTTTGCGAAATACCAGTGTGGTCCCTCGGTTCACACGCACATAATGAATTTGGTATCAATTTAAAGTTAACAGTTTAACCTTTGTACTCAAGATCGCGCGCAATCAATTCCAAGTAAGTGATTTCATACTTTTGCTCGTGAGTGTATTTCATGGTTAGGCTTATTAATTTATCCTCAATAAAATGGAACTTAACTTACACTGTCAAAATCTGGGTGTACTGTACACATCTGTGTAACATCCTCAAAGCATACAGGCGTTATGTTATGTTACGATATTGTACAAACAATAAACATCCACGAGATTGCAGCAATCACGGCCGATTTGCGGTCTATTATTAAATAGTTCCATTGTTTGTAAAAACAAAACGAATTGATAACCTCTTCCTTTTGGAAGTCGGTTATAAAAATGGTCCATTCTCCTCTACGAAATGGTGATGAATGTTTTGAAACAGATTGGGTTCGTATTTCCAATACAAAAAATGTGATCAAATGAAAATATTAATGGAACGAGATGGAACGCCATGATATTGCTATGTCGAAATGCGAACTTTTAAAACAAACTATGAACATAGAAGACTGGTCGAATGTCGTTTTCACAGACGAAACATGGGTCAATGCTAATCATACTCTGTTGTCAAAAACCTGGACTGGAAATGAAGAATGGAGAAATGAAGTTTATGCTATCCGCTGTTATGCAAAATAATATTTAATGACATAAAAAGTTCTGATTTAGAGGATAGACCCGGTTCCGAGGCATGGTCTAGAACAAAAAAATAACCCAATGATAGCAGAACAAGTTACGAAAAGTAGGTACTAAGCTCTACGCCCCTCTAATATAAACACCAACAGATTTTTTGTAAGTTACAGCAATGGCAAAAGCACCAGACAAGCTATTGGCAAAAATAAAATTAGCGCCATGCCAAAAGAAATTGCAAAATACTTGAAATTGCAAAATCCCGAGCTCTACACGGGCCATTCTTTTCGTAGAACATCGGCAAGTCTGTTGGCAGATTCAGGTGCAGACATGGCCCAGATAAATGACACGGTGGCTGGAAATCGGATGCAGTAGCGGAGGGCTACATAGAAAATACATACATACAATACAGAACAAGAATAGAATAAGCTGTTGTATTGGTGAAAACATAAATCTAAAAACATCGTCTAATAATGATGATCCTTGGACACCTTTGCCATCACAGCCATCCACCTCAAAACACATCACATCAAGCCCACTGCCTCAAGGACTACCTTCCCCAACCTTTACAGTACAAAACAACCCTCAGACGCAAGTTTCTGAAGCTGTGAACAATACTCAAATAAACTCTACCTCAACGTTGATAAACGTACCAAATAAAAATATAAGTTTGTCTTTCCACAACTGGACTCAAACATCAATTTTCACTTTTAATTTACTATTATTATTATTTATTTTATTTACGCTGTTTTTAGTAGTCTTGCTTTTTTTTGTCACGCAAAAGGTGAGAAAAGTAGAGTACACTCCTCGGGGATAAAGCTGTTTTTGTCTTGGGCGCGGACTCGTCTTAATGGGGGCTATCGCGTATGAATTCGTTGCCAGAGGCGCTAGTGTAGCGCGCGGGCACCGAAATGCCCGATGTCATAGATTGTACGCGCGTTGTGTGCTGTTTTAACGCGTACTATTACAAATATTCACGAGATTGAGCCATTCCTAATTAATTATGACTTGAAGATTTTAAGTAGAAACTTAGAATCTTAATTTTCAGTACTTGGAGGTAAAATGATATTTAAAAGTTTCGTGCTTGCTAATTTTAGGGAACATATTCTACATATATGAACCTGAAGTTTACACCATGTCGTTAAACGTAATAAAATAAACTTTTTATGAAGTTATTGGTACTTTAAAGTATAAAATAGAATTATTGACAGGACCTTACTCGACAGTGGCGCCATCTGGTGAGCTCAAAAACGATAGCCCTCATTCCCTCGCTTCGCTCGGGAATTAACTCATAACACCCTCGCTGTGCTCGGGAGTTTAATCTTGGAGTCCTTCGTTACGTTCAGAATTCAATATCGTGCCCGTGACATAAAACAGTGCTTTATCCCCTCGGTGTATACTGGGCTGTTTGAGTATGTCACATGAAGGAAATTAAAAAAACTAATTACTTTTTACTCCCTAGAGACTAAAGTGGTCACTTTAGTCCCGCTTCGTAGGGCCATATTGGCGTACTTTTAGAGCATGAGAAGTGAAAAACTTAGTTAGTCACACTGGCTAACTTGAGTGGTCTGCCCTTTGGTAAGAGCGAGCACGGCACAGAACAACACTACAGCTCGAAACATCTTACCTTGCGGGCTGGCTGATTTATTAGTGCAATCAAATTACTTATATTTAAACAAAATCAGTTATCTGTTTACTCATTCACAGATATGCAGTGATGCAGCAGGTGTCAAATACGTAGTACGTATCAATGATAAAAAAACAATTAGGAAGATTAAAAAAACCCCGACACAGAAAACCTCTAAAAATGAAATAAAAAATAAAAAAATTGTCCTTTTTGAACAAATAGATGGTGAAAGCTAAGTAGAAAGGGGGTTTAATATAAGTAGAATCTAGAAATCTGTACAGGGTGGAAACGAAAACTGAAACGGTTACCACGTATTCAGAACATCATTCTAAATATAATTCCACTTAATAGTATATTTTATAACGAGGGACTAAACGAAGCCATAATATACCAGAGGTGGTTTGACTCGCGAGGGAGTCAATAAAACCGAGGGTATATCAAGTTGGCGTTTACGTCTCGAGGTGCAAATTGTACTTTTCACTTTGAGTGCGATAAAAATAGTCAATTTAATATAAAAACATTTAATAAATATTCTTATTCCTCCAGTCCATAAAACTTTCGTAAGTTTTTAGGTAAATCATCCCCGATTTCGGCGGAAAAAGATTATCTATTAAGTCTTTTGTTCTTTGCTCGACGTCAAACTCTTCGCTGTCACTGGACATTCTTAATTTTATTTAAAACCGACTAATTTACACTAAAAAAATCTGAAATTTTGACGGTAGGTTTTTTCTTCTAAATCACAGATTATCAATTTAAAACACATGGCGCCACCTTCCTTGCGGAAAAACCATGGAACTAAAACTCTCAACATTTACGCAATGCAGATGGTCCACTGGTCCACACTAGGGCATCGAAAATCGGCCATTTTTCGGGACCGGTTTTTTCGGTTTCGGGTTTCATAATAACCGGGTACCCGGGTTTTTCGGTCTTTTCGGGTTTTTAATTAATTAAATAAAAAAAAAAAACGAAATTGTTAGTCAATAAATATACCTTAGCTCTATTTATTGATTTACAATTACAAAGGTTATAATATTGACCAGGCGTTCGACCAAATAGTTAAAATTAAGGAGACTCTGGAGCTTCTATCCATCACTTCAGCAGAACTACAGGCACTCAACAAAACAATAAGAAAATTGATACGACGCGACTTTCGATGCTCCAGCACAGCAAAACCGGGGTTTGAAAGTGTTCATCAAATCACTTGTCGAAAACTTCTACGGTCAGTTGTACGCATCGCATGCATCTCCACCTGATCCCATTTCACAGAAGACCTGCCAAAAGTCAGCCAAGGTGAAATCGAGGCGGCTCTTAGACAGCTTAAGAATGGAAAAGCCCCTGGTGAGGATGAGTTAACGACTGAGCTTCTGAAAGCGGGAGGAAGTCCTCTATTAAGAGAGCTTCGGGAGCTTTTATTTATTTATTTATTTAAACTTCATGTACAATAGTGGTACATAGGCGGACTTAATGCCATTAGGCATTCTCTACCAGTCAACCTTTGGGTTCAATAAGAAAACGCTGTGGTAGGGTACAAAATAACTATCTAAAAAAAAAAAAAAGTACTGATAGTGATACTAATACACATAATACATACAAGAACTAAGAAGAGCATTTCAACTCGATCCTGTTCTCTGGGAGAAATCCAGAAGCGGAGAACGTTGTCGTTATTTTCCATAAAAAAGGGAACAAGACCCTATTAAAGAATTACAGACCCATTTGGCTCCTTAGCCACATGTTTAAGCTGTTTGCAAGAGTCGTTACATATCGTCTATCAAGAATACTCGACGACTTCCAGCCACCGGACAAGCCGAGTTTAGAAGAGGATACAGCACCAGAGATCACATTCACACAGTGCGGCAAATTATGCTAAAGTCCGAAGAGTATAATCGGCTTTTGTCTCTATCGAGACCTGCAGTTTGTTCTGGAGTCTCTGCAGCGATGCCAAGTAGACTGGCGATACTTCAAGTGCTGAAAAGTCTTTAAGAAAACGCCATAAATAATGATCGTCCAAACTCAGAACCAGCAAGCTGAGCCAGGGCTTGGAACCGGTTTTGAAATACCGGTTAATATTGTTCATAAAACTGTTATAATATCGTTCATCGATTAACCGGTTAATTACAAAAACGGTTTAGTCTAAACCTAAATCATTTTGGATACCGGTTTTAACAGTGAATATAATTTTAATACTCGCGCTAACCTGAATAAACCGGTTTTACACAGAATCAATTAAAATGTTTTTTTGCACACACGAAACTTAGAACGAAACTACGAGCACGGCCGAATACTATCTCCTTGTGAGTGCGGTATTCGTTGGCGTAGAGCGACTAGAGCGTGAGCTTTGTTATTATAGGTGTAAGAGAGATGGCGTAGTTGGTAAAACTCTGATATACTTACCGTCGAAACTCAAATTAACCGGTTAATTTCGCTCGTCAGAATCGGAATTTGAAAAAAACGGGTTCTCACATTAACCGGTTAAAATACCGGTAACCGAAACCTAAACCGCAATCGATTCTGGTTTGGGGTCAATGACCGAAACCGGTTTGGAAATTTAACCGGTTTCCGAGCCCTGAGCTGAGCATATCCCATTGTGTCGGGGGGTGAGGCAAGGGGAGGTAATTTCACCGATATTATTCACCTACGAACTGGAGGATGTGTTTAAGACGCTGAACTGGGAATGGCATTAAGATCTACAGCAAGTACATTTCACACTTGAGATTTGCAGATGACATCATCATACTGACTGAATCGCTGCACGACTTACAGCAGATGGCCTAGTTGATTCTTCAATACGCATTGGCCTCAGGGTGAACTTGACAAAACCCAGGTTGTGTTCAACGAACTCGTCACCCCAGGATCTATTGTTGTCAATGGCGGTCCTCTCAAGGTTGTTCGAGAATATATTTACCTCGGGCAAACTCTGCAGTTTGGTAAGAACAACTTTGAGCGGAAAGATAACAGAAGGATCCAGCTGGGCTGGGCAGCATTTGGGAAGCTTCGTCGAGTCTTTTCGTCAAAAAATTATAAAACGGGTACTTTAGAATGAGAATTTTACCAATTATATTTATTCTTGTGAGAATAAATAGATGAATAAGTCGTGGGAATGTTGTGTGTCTGGTCTGCGAAGTTCGCAGATCAATAATGAATGGATTTAAAAAGAAACAAAAAGAACCGAAATCCCGAAAAGACCGGGTTTTATATGAAACAACCGTTTTTTTTACAAAGCTAAAACCCGGGATTTCCCGGTTTTTTCAGGACCGGGAAAAACCGGTCCGTATGCCCTAGTCCACACTCATTACTATATTTACTGGCTGTTTGAGTTTGTCCGTGTGTGTGTACTCCCTAGAGACTAAAGTGGTCACTTTAGTACCGCTTCGTAGGACTATAATGGCTATAACTTTAGAGCATGAGAAGTGAAATAGTAGATTATTAACCAAGGGGATAAAGCAATGTCTTCTGTCGCGGGTGACGATTTAAATCGCGAGCGTAACGAAGGACTCGAGGTTTAAAAACTGTTAAAAACTTAAATCACGAGCGAAGCGAGGGATTTAAGACGAGTCCTGAGTGTAGCGAGGGATTTAAGTTCACCCAAGACTAAGACAGCCTTATCACCGAGGAAAATACTCTACTTTTCGTAACATTTGCGAAAAATATTAACACAATAATAATATGAGATAAGCATTTATTAAAAATAATAATGACAATTAAAAGTAAAACTTAGCATTCGAAACATTGGTCCAATTATTTATAGAGAGAGTTACATTTTTGTTTGGTATATTTATTGTTGATCAGTTGATTTGAGTATTTCTCTGTTCTTGCGTTTGAGGAACTTGCGTTTCATTGTAGATAGTATACGTCGGAGATAGTGGTGGTGGTACACCGTGAGTTACGGACGAAGATAAGATGCCGGAAGTTGATGGTTGTGGCTCTGATGGATTAAGCTTTATATTTTTGTTAATTTGACTGCTTAATATGGTTTTATTCGCCATTGAGCTTTCGATATAACCCTCAGCTACTCTATCAGAGCTCCAACCACCGTGTCTTTTTATTGACGTAATATCCGCCCCTGAATCCGCCAAGAAAGTCGCCGAAGTTCTTCTAAAGCAGTGTCCGGTGTAGAGTTCAACATCTTTAAGTTTTAAATATTTAGCAATTTCCTTTGGCATGTTGCTAATTTTATTTTTGCCGATGGCTTGTCGATTACATTTCCCATTCCGACAGTTTATAAAAAATCTATTGTTTTCCATGTTGGTGGGACGTAATGCTTGGTATTTATGATTGATTTTAGTATATTGTCCTTGTACAATGAATGATCGATTTTTCTTTGTCTTAGTTTCCTTTACATTCGCAGTAACTCATTGGAATGATTTTCAACGTCCTCCACCTTTAAGTTTACAAGTTCACATCCGCGGCAAGCACCATTGAGTCCAAAAATTAAGGCCACCTATAACAAAGATAAAAAACAGGTAAATATATAGAATAATTACCATTACTAAGATACGAAATATTCATAGTTAAATCATGTATACTTACTTTTGTGGCCAGAAAAATTTCGTCAGGAGCTCCATTAAGAAATTTTTCCACATTTTGAGTCGTAAAAATTTTAGACTTCTTTGCGCCCTTCTGATTTTCTTTTTAAAAAAGCCAGTAATTTCGTGAATCTATATATTTCAATGCTGTGTTTGATGCTTATTATAGCTTTCAGTTTTGAGTATATGCACCAAAGTGTATCGGATTCTTTGTCTTGGATAAATAATCAAAATAGACCAGAAGTACTGATTCTGAAATTGATAGGCCTTTCGCACTTCTCCAGGTTGAAAATTCTTCATAAGTTTTTAAATAATTTTCCTTGGATTTTGTTGGAAGCAAATTATTTATAATAGCGGCAGCATTTGCACTGATGGAATCCGACAATTCACTGTCACTGTCGATTTGATTTAACATCGTAACGTATTTTGAGAACATTATCTATACTAATATTATAAAGCTGAAGAGTTTGTTTGTTTGTTTGTTTGTTTGTTTGTTTGAACGCGCTAATCTGAGGAACTACTGGTTCGAATTGAAAAATTCTTTTAGTGTTGGATAGCTTATATATCGAGGAAGGCTATAGGCTATATATCATCACGCTACAATCAATAGGAGCTGATCATCAATGAAAAATGTTGCAAAAACGGGGAAAATTTACTATCTTTGAGAGCTTCCGTTGCGTGCGCTGGTTAACCGGTTAAAGTTGCACAAAAATAATGTATGAGGGAATTATTCCCCTTAAAAATGTCTAAAAAAAAGTCCGCTACAGCACATGCCTATCTTTTAAGGTTGACTAACAATAACCATTTTTATGATTTTAAAATTTGGTCAAAAATAGTGCTTTATTTGCAAAGGTATTTTTACCGACATAGTATTACTCCTTATCAAAATAAATATGTTAGTCATCTTTAGCACTCAATTGTGACCAAAATTGTCCTTTACACCATTCAATTTAGATGAATATCTTAGGAGATATCACAGTTTTAAAATAACTCCGCTTCAAAATAATGAACCGCGCGCGCTGCGAGGCGGGCGTTCATGTTGTTGGGTAAACCAATGTGATTAGATTCAATGCACAAATATTGTGGGGAACTGAGGAGAAGGTTTTAGTTTTTGTCTCATTGTAATCAGTGCTCTCTATCAAAAGATTTATGAATTTAAAGTGTTCAAGAAGAACTTACCATCATTGTGTAAGATACATGCAACGACATCTATTGCACCAAAATGGTACTAATTAATAAAAATGTGCTCACAAGATAACTTTTAAATCGGTTGACCAGCTTAATAAAAAAGTTCTTATAGCAAAAAGTACTCTAGATTAGTCTACATGACGCCTTTAACCCTGTAGAGTGTGTGTTCGATCGCTTTAAATGCGTTATATTTTAACGGTTTAATTTCGTGCTCGATAGATGGCGCTATTAATTTCACTCCATTTTCTGAGTCGCGGTGTTAAGTTTTCCGTGAAAGAATGACCCTCGCCCGAGTCAAATGTCTGAAGCTTGGTTTATTAACCAACGAAACAAAAAGAGGAGATTCTCTATTCGACGCGTCTATATTTTTTTATTTCATGTATGACCTGACCACGCATAACTTTTTACTGAGAAGTCCGTTATGCATGATCTTTTGTTTTTTAAATTGAGAAATCATGTTTGGGCTCTTTTCCTGCACCTTGATGAGAACTTTAGATCTAGCTGGAGTATGACGTCATCGAAGGTCTGACGATGGAGACGGAAGGCACTTGCAAGAGGTCCTCAAGAGTTTGCAGCAACAATAACGTATTTGGGTTCATTTCATGCACCTTGATGAGAACTTTAGGCCTTGCTGAAGTATGACTGTCATCGACGGTCAAACGATAGAGACAAATGGCTGTTGCAAGCGGTCCTAAACAGTTTGCAGCAGGTATAATGTTATTGGGCTCATTTCATTCACTTTGATGAAAACTTTAAACCTAACTCAGTATGACTTTCATCGAATGTCTGACGATGGAGAAGGAAAGCAGTTGCAAGAGGTCCTCAAGAGTTTACAGCATCTATATCGTGTCTGGGCTCATTTCATGCACCTTGATGAGAACTTTTGACCTAGCTGGAGTATGACTGTCATCGAAGGTCTGACGATGGAGACGGAAGGTAGTTGCAAGAGGTCCTCAAGAGTTTACAGCATCTATATCGTGTTTCGGCTGATTTCATGCACCTTGATGAGAACTTTAGACCTGCCTGGAGTATGTCTATCATCAAAGGTCTGACGATGGAGACGGAAGGCAGTTGCAAGAGGTCCGCAACAGTTTACAGCAGTTTTATCGTGTCTCGGCGGGCCTGTGGACGGTGAGTAATGGGCTAGCTCGCCATCCGTCCGTCTTAAGACGACAGGCCGTGGTGACGGCGTTTTCGTGTTCCACACGCGCCTCAAAGAGATGTCAGCAAACGGGAAGGGATCCAAGAGGAGCGAGGCCTGCCAGGGTTGCGGGACTGTTCGAAAAAGATACCGCGGCCCTGGAACGCAAAGGGCAACAGAAGAAACGTGGATGGATTTTAGTCAGTACAAGTCTGACACTCCCTTCCGCTCCGTCCAGAGTGGGAGGGGTCATTTGATGATTATCCATCGGTAATAGTATATAATAGGGATTTACTCCTTTTGAGAGCTTCCGTTGTGTGTGAACGGTTAAAGTTACGCAATTATCATGTATGTCGGAATTGTCCCTCTTAAAAAGCTCTAAAAAAATATCCGCAATGGCCATATGTCTAACTTTTAAGGTTGACGCACACTATCTCTAACCTCTCTTTCTTTTATGTACGCACGCACGCAGACGAAGTTGCGCGGGTCAGCTAGTCTTATTTATAAAAATAAATTAAAATAAACTTAACGTTGATGTATTTGAAGAAAACAAAAACGCCGCAAATTCCTAGACTAATATTTTTTTGTCGGAAAAGCAAAGGCATCAAGCTCAATAGGTCCTCGTCGGTTTTCGTTATTTTATTTAATAATCATAACTGCATAATAAATGCGTATTCCTTTTTCAAAAAGATGTATAATGCTTTATATACAAACTCAATGGTGTAAACACAGATGTAGTTCAGTATAAATTTCGGTAAGTATTCCAAATTTAAATCACATTCTCCCTCTAGAGGATGAATGAAATTCAGTACAATTTTCTTTCCCTGTTTTTAACAGATTAAAAATGACTACCCTTATGTTCGCTTTCTGTGGCATAGAATGTCACTTTTTTGAGCAAGTGGTACGAAAAATATATTTTTAATACAGTTGCTCAAAAAGTGGTGTATTGCAGGGACGTATAGCGTTCGGGATGTGGGCTATTACATACTAGTGCTTTTTTTATCTTTCCCGAACTCGTGCGTTCTCTTTCCCAACTGTCAAAATGATATCTATTAAAAAGAAAAACCAACCGTGAAGTTTTTACTAAAGAGTTTTTGTGATTCATACAAATACGTATATTTCTAAAAAGAAGCTACTAATTTATTTCCATATCAGATTTAATGATTTAATTGAATGAGTTAGGTTAGGTTTCATTTAATTTCATCTCATTAAATTTCATTTTCATTTCATATCAATAAAAAAAAACTACTGAAGACTAAGCTGTACCTATGGATAATTCCCTTTGCCTACCAAAATGGGTAAAGAAAAAAAAACTACTTATATTCTACGGCTGGCGCTATTTTCCAGTTCTTTTTTTTTTTTTCAATTAGTTTAAAAAACTGTACAAATTTCAATGTACTACATGTGTACTATAACTTTTATAAGAAATAAATGATTAGTTAGTTGAGTTTATTGTGTTTTTATTATTTTATTAAATTGCTTCATTTTTTCGCAACTGTATTTAAAATAGTCGTTCAGTACACCTGCGGAACCGTCATTGCAAAGAGTTCCGACAAATGTCTACCCGAGCCGAGGCGCAGCCGAAGGCGAGGGTTGACAGTCGGAACAAGTTGCAGAACAGCCTTTCCGCACTTGTAATAAAATATACTATTATCAGTTATTTAAAAAAAAAAATGATCCCGTACATTTTGACCGTGTTGCGGCTTTGTAGGAACAGCATTTTTTTTTAATAACCAACGAACAATTTTTATGTGGGGAGTTTAGAATGGTGTACTGATACATTTTTACCGTTTTAGCATCGGCGTCCCTTCCACACTATATAAATATATACATATATTGGCTTACTATAAACCTGTCTGAAAATAATCTAGTTTACCAGTCCCATGGCCACGGCTAACCGACAAAGTTGATTAACATACACATACAAATATTATAAGATGAGTAAATCATGCAACAAGAGCAGAGAACCACGTATAGTGAGTGATGTTATGTGTAATGTATGTACTTTTAAACGGTGGACGAAGAGAAGCCGTGATTACAGTAACGACAACATTAATAAGTTTAAAGGCTATCTGCAAAACCTAACTTTTTCAGACGTATATGCAGCCAAGGACCCAAATGTAGCATATGAGGAGTTCTTAGATATTTTTATTTTGTTATACGACCAGTGCTTCCCCGTAAATCTTATTTCAGTAAATGTCTATAATAAACAAAAATGGGTATCGCGTGGTATTAAAAAATGCAGTGAGAAGAAACGTCAACTATTGTGGCAGTATCGAATAAAACCTACTCAACAAAATAAAACGCGATTTAAGAATTACTCAAAACTATTTAAGAGAATAATACATTTAACACAGAAAGCACAAAATAATTACAAAATAAAGACATCAATAAACAAATCCAAGACAACCTGGCAAATTATAAATGAATCAAAATTAAATATACCAAAGAATAATATCCCTAAAATTAAAATTAATAATGAAATTATATCGGATCCAAACCATATTTCAAATTCATTTAACGATTATTTTATCGACAAAATTCAACCCTCGCTCAATTCAGGGCATAGAGTAACAAAAAATATCTTGAACAAAAAGGATTCTATGTTTATCGCTCCAAGTTTTCCGAATGATATATCGAAAATCATTCTAGCGCTAAACAATACAAATAGTGTGGGTTATGACGGGATCAGTACAAAAATACTAAAAGCAGTAGCTGATGAAATAAGTCACCCGCTCAGTCATATAATAAATGTATGTATAAGTGAAGGTATTTTTCCAGACGCATTAAAAAAATCGGTAATAAAGCCATTGTTTAAAAAACAAGACAGGGAACTAATGGAATGTTACAGGCCAATTGCATTAATACCGATGTTTTCAAAAGTAATTGAATACTATATTTATAATAAACTTAGTTTTTATTTAGAAGTGAACAATATACTCTGTAATGAACAAAAAGGGTTTCGAAAAAAGAAAACAATCAATATGGCAGTTTATGACTTTTTACACTCGATTATGTCAAATATGGATAAAAATACTCCAGTCTGTGCTATATTTTGTGACATGACCCAGGCATTTGATTATGTCCAACATGATATTTTATTAAAAAAGCTTGAAGCCTACGGTGTTAGAGGGAATGTTCTTGAACTTATTAAATCATATTTGCACGACAGAAAACAAATAACTGAAATAAATAGACTAAACACTAAAACAAAACATGAAGAAAGCATTCTATCGGAGGAACGAACCGTTACCTACGGAGTTCCACAAGGGAGTGTTTTAGGACCTCCACTTTTTACCCTTTACATAAATGACTTTCCAAAGTCAATTGATCATCCTGTAACACTTTTCGCGGACGACAGTACTATAACTATACCCTGTAATAATAAAGACCTATATAAATATGACATTAATAATACATTGATCAATACTATACAATGGTTAGACAATAATAATTTGAAAATTAATTTAAGTAAGACAGTAATTGTGCATTTTAGCCAGCGTTTATTGACCTTTTCCAATCTTGACATAACATATAACAATATTACAATTGACACGGTTAGTACAACTAAGTTTCTGGGACTAATTATTGACCGACAATTAAATTGGAAGGATCACATAGATGCTCTAAGTAAAAGAATTAGTAGTAGCGCCTATGCATTGTACTTACTTTCACGAAATGTCAATAGGGAGGCGTTATTAACAGCCTACTACGGTCTGGCTGAATCCGTTCTTAGATATGGTGTTATCTTTTGGGGTAACTCGACTAATAGAGAAGTAGCATTTAAAACACAGAAGAGATGCCTAAGAGCAATGTTTCATTTGAAAACCACGGACAGCTGCAAACCCTACTTTATAATGCATAAAATTTTAACATTGCCATCTATATATATTCTCGAAACTGTTATGTTTGTCAGGAACAATCCTAAATTATTTCCGCGCAGAGCAGATCAATTTCCCAGGAACAGGCGTGACCAAACCCAATTATGTGTACCTCCCTGTAGGACTGCACTTATGCGCAAAAGTGTTTTCCATATGGCTCCAACTATTTACAATAAGTTGCCTAAAAGTTGGAAGGAGCTTAATAATGTGCACTTGAAAAGAAAACTTAAGACATATTTAGTAAATAAAGCATACTATACCATTAACGAGTTCCTAGAGGAAAGATTTGTATTGACATAATAGCTTATTTGATTTGATTATTATTTTTTATTTTTTTTAATTTACAATGGAATAGTTTAATTATTTTTGGATCCTTTTATTATTATTTTTTATAGTTGACATGTTTATTGTATATTAGTCTTAATAACTTATTTTGTTTTTAATGTTCTGTTTCATTTTTGTTATTTTAAATTTATTATTATTTGATTTATTTTTGTTTTGTGAGAATGTTTTAAGTAGTAATATTTCTGGACATTTGCACGTCACATCACGTGGCAAACATGCCTGTATCTAATAACGTTGTTCTTTTTACCATCTAGCATGCATGTATTTTCTTGTATGTATGACACATGTTTAAGCAAATAAATATTATCTTATCTTATCTTATGTTGAAGGAGAGAGGCAGTGGTTTTTAAAGAAGACAAAGTGTTGGTCCCGCGTTACTGACACAGGTAATTCATTCCCCCCGTTCCATATATCCCTACTGACATATCCCCACTGGTAGGGATACTTGGAGTATTTTTCCAATTATCGCTACCGGTTGGGATTTATGGAACTTTCTAGTCCATATACCCCTACTGATTCGCACTGGTGGGGATAGTTGGATTTTTTTTTCATTTACCGCTACCAGTAGGGATAAGTTTTCAAGGGTTTCTATAAATGTTTAGATTAGTTAGGGGTTACTGAATTAATTGTGATAAAATTAAAAAAAAAAAAACAAAAGAAAGTCGCGAAAACGATTTTAGTACAAACAAACCCACACTAAATGGGTGTTATTTTAATGGTTAGCATAGTATTCGTATTTTTGTGAGCAGAAAAATATAATCTGTGAGCAGAAACAGCTAATTGATCAGCAACTCATGGCCAGCAAACATTCTCCATAGCTGTACTGCTGTGACTGTAAAAGATTTCGTAGCAGTTGGTAGAATGCATCGGCATCTCTAGTCTCAGGCTTTCCGATGACCTCAGGTATCTATTGTGTGTCATGAAGGAACTTGAAACGTTCTTTAAGACAAGAGGGGGTTGTAGGATTGAACAGAACACTATAGAGCTGAAACAAGATAATTATGAGAATTCCGGCGAAGACGTAGGTATGGGAAGCCACTTGACCTTTGTATGAATTTGAAGTCCTTCAATTTAAATTCAACCAAGCATTCTGTACATCAAACTAAGTAATTCAAAGCATTTTTTTTTTTGGCACAATATCGCGTTTTACGGTAGGACTCATTTAACGCACTCAACAGATTCGTGGAGGTATTTAAAGAAAAGTTCAATAAAAAAAAACACCTAACTTGTGAAAGAGTTGGAACTTTGACCCCCAATATCTCCGTAACTAGAAGGTTCCCAGGTATGGTCTAGAACAAAAAAATGATTGCAATGACGTGGAGAACAAGTGCCTTTCGGCTTCGTTAAGGGTATTTTAACTCCCATTATACAATGACAATATCTAACGACGATAATTCTAGAAGTTCAAGTTCGTTAGTCTCATATCTGCAAATTGCTAAAAACCATTAGTTTCGATAGATTCAAACAGGCGGCCTTAGCATATTCCCTTATCAGACCACTATGGTATATTGACGATGGGTTAATACCCTGAATAACTAAAGTCTTAAGGGTCTCTCTAGTTCTATGCCCATTGCTCTTGCCGGAACCATATATATCGATCTGTTCCGATTTCCAGTACCTCGAGTCGCTTGTTGGTGAAGTAGAGCAGAACGTAACGCACCGGATCAACTCAAGACGGATGAAATGACGACAGGTCACTGCAACAACTTGCGACCTACGGATCTCAAGTTAAAGGGAAAACTATACAAGTCCGTGATTAGACCTGTCGTACTGTATGGATCGGAATGCTGGGCGGTGAAGAAGATGGATGAAAAAAGATTCTCATCTCCACTGCATGGAGATGAGAATGTTGAGGTGGATGTGTGGAGTGACAAGAATGGATAAAGTGAGGAATGAGTATGTTAGCGGAAGTTTGAAAGTTGCGCCCGTTACAGAAAAGTTGAAAGGCACTGTCTTGGTATGGACATGTGATGAAGTGAGTTAGACATTGACCCGGAATTCTTCAAAATTAACAAAAAAATCGATTGTTTATTTGTAAAAACACCTGTAGTGTGAGTCATATAAGTAAACAGATATGTTCGCAGCAGGTTGCTTCCTCGACTAATAACAAGCACTATCGGTCTGTTCATCGATTACACATTTCACTTGGTCATTAATACATTATCTTATACTTTATCAGTTTAATAACGTCCGGTAACTGGTAGGTGACGAATTAACAAGATTAGTACCTAATCTATGATTAACACAGTCCAATTTGCAGTGGCAGTGGGCGGGGAACTGATGATCAACGACACAAAAAAGTTCTGGAGCTGCGACCGCGTACCGACTAGTGTGTGTAGATACCTGCGATGTGCACGGGTGACCTGGAAGGTTGCAGTTCGAGACCTATAGCCAGTATGTAAGCCTAGGCATCAAAAACTTCGCCGGTATCGAAATCAATGGGAACAGTGCCCAAGAGGCTGGTAGTAATAGGTACCACGTTGAATGACAATCATGATTCTTTGGCTTAGTGGTATACCCTATTGTTCCTCTTTCCTCTACAATATCACATTGCAGTTAATTGACGAAATCATAGGCAGAGATTGACAAAATTAAGGACTTGAGTCATCATTTTTGATTTCAATATTAGTTCGGATTGTCTGATTAGGAGTTGAATCAAACCAGGGTTGTAGGTATAAGGACACCTGCAGTTTATTTATTAGGCAAGTTGACAACAGATTATGTATTTAAATATAAATCAACCCACCTTATCCCTATTACACATTTAGTCACAACTGAAGTGTCATTATGTTTCGTGCTGCGGTGTTGCTCTGTGCCGTGCTGGCTCTTACCAAAGGGCAGACCACTCAAGTTAACCAGTGTGAGTAAATAACCAAAACATATTATGTACCCCTGTGATTAATTTTGGTTGACTTGCTCGATGCCCGGCTGCAAGCATCATAAATTCTTGATGACTACGTGATTACTGATCAAGAAGGCTTCGTGTGAAATTACTTTTTGTTTGCTTGCAGGCCTCCATGCCTCTTCTGGTCCCCTGCCGATCAACGCATACATAGCTGGGTGTGACACGCAGCCGTGTGGACTACCAGTGGGGCAGGATGCTGCCATTCAGGTCGTCTTCAGAGCACGTAATTATTTTGTTTTTAATTAAATCTCGCCAGACCTCCATCAGTGGCTTTTTATTATGGTATACAAACTACTTGCATTTGTATGCTTAGGCAAGCATGCCTGCAGTACCGGTGGCGTTAGGGTAGCATGCGGTTTGAAGACCGACCAGGGAATCAAATATGAAAGGTGCCCAAGGCATAGAATTTATTTTCATCAAGTCCCAGCAAGCAAGACACAGTTGGAGTTGGGACTCCAGTTCTATGGGAAAATTAAACGTAGCGAACTCGTATTTCAGAAATAGCTCTCGCATCATACATTTTCTTATTTCTCAAGCTTCTCAGAACAAATCGACAAGGAAGCTACTACTGTTAGATTAACGATCAATAGAAAACCGCCGTCAATGTTCGAATGGGTAGAAAGTACTCTTACTATTGAACTTTAATACCTTTAGTCGAGAGAGTCGTCTATCATAACTTATTTACTTTTCAGCCTACGTGATACACCGGATGAGGACTACGGCTTGGGCTTACTTAACCCCAATTCCCTTCCCGTATGGCCTCGGCCAGAGGGCAGAGACCTGTAACTTCCTGAGTAACACATACTGTCCTGTGGTGAAAGACGAGGTCATCCTTTATACGCTCAACATGCCTATTGAGGAGTTCATGTCTGTAAGTTGAAGTAATAATAATATCCTCCCGACCGCATTTCGGCTAGCCAATCTCAACGGATATTGGCCAATTACGCAGGAGATATGCGCGTAAAAATCCAATGTTCAAATGTTGCACAAATATTCCTCATAACCAGTCTCTCTAGACCAATATGGTTGATTGTTAAAAGATATCAAATGCAACGGTTCCAATCATAAAATATAACTAAAACTAAAATGTAACTCAAGGTGTGTATGTTACGATGAGTGTTAGTTTGTGTGTGTTGGTGTGTAGGATAATACTCAATTGCAAGTAGGTGTTCTGTTTCCTTTCGTCTCGGAAGGACATTTAAGTAAAACGTCCTATGAGCACAATAACCTAAAAATTAGAGGGACACACAAACACACACATTTTACCACTTTGGCAGTGTCTATCTTTCAAATGATTGACTTTGAGAAAAACGGTTTTAGGAACCTCAATTTCATTGATATAGGCCTATCTACAGACACCGTACGTAAAGTATAGGTTTGATGAAATAAAATATTTTTTAGTTCCAGATCCATGTATGGGGAACCCCCCCTCCCAACTAGCAAAGTAATCCTATAAAAAAGACTATAAGTCTATCATTACTAATAACGTTCTTATAAAGGCATTGCGGTATACTATTTAACTTGTAATAGAATTTGCCAAGCCTTAACATACTCAAGCGCATTAGTTTTTATATCTCGGTCTTGTAGTTAGCTACAAGACTTACCTATAAAACATGTATAGGACACTTTTACCAGTAATAGCATTTCAAAAGCGTAGATATTCTCAAGTGCATTTGCTTTTATATCTCAGTCTTGTAGTTAGCTACAAGATTATCTTATAGGACACTTTTAGGAGTAAGTCTCTTATAATTAATAATATCCATTAATATCCAGGCTTGTAGCGTATTATAAACAATTTATAAGTAAAAATAAAAGTAGTCTTGAGAGCGTTATAAGTACTGATTTTGCTAGTTGGGCTTAATCTTTGAATATTTATTTTTGTATAAAAGTCGTAAAGCGGTTCACAGAATACATCTACTTACCAAGTTTCAACTGTGTAGTCCTCATAGTTTCGGAATAAAGTGGCTGTGATTTACGGACAGGCACACAGACAGACATGACGAATCTATAAGGGTTCCGTATTATGCCATTCGGCTACGGAACCCTAAAAAAATCAGATGTCCCTTACAAAATTCAATACCTACTCGATCCAAATAAAATGTATGGGAGAGTAAATTATTTTTTTTCCTGATAAGTTAATATCGGCGTCGGTCCCATAATACGGAAGAAGACATGCTGCGCCGACCTCAAAGAATGATGATGATGTGGCTCCTATAGAGAAAGTTGGTCAATTTGATGGTCTGTATCACACCATTAAATTGGACATGTAGCGGGCAGATATGCCCGTTCATGAGCCCAGGCGATGCTACTTGCGACGCAACAAGCGTCAAAAGTCACGCGCATTAGTCATTTGTTTTCTCCGTAGTCGCCGTCGCGACGAGATTTAAACGACTTAAATATTTGAATATTCGCTCGTAATTTGAATTAGAGGTCGTGGCCAAGCGATAATAAGTTGAGTCCAGCAGCTTATCAATTTGTTAGGTTTATTCATTTTCTCCACATGTCCTGTATTTACAAGTTTGTTCGTTTACAGGGAAATCAGTTGCCCATCGAGTTCAGGATCCAGGACGACAACAACCGCAATATCATGTGTATCAGGGTACAAGTTGCTGTCTTGCCACCAGTTAACAACATGCTTGGGGCGCAGAACTCAACGATCACCGTTAAAGTATGAAATGCACTGTGAAAAATGTAATTAAGGAAAACTAATTATATTCGTAGTAATTTCCGTAATTAAATGCGTTGTAGGTGCTTTTGGTGTTTATTTATTACTGCTCAACTTCTTTTGAAGAAGCACGAACCTTCACTTCACTGTCAATTGCCACCCTTTTTTGTAAAGCCACTAAGTGTGAATTACTTAAAAGTCCACTTCCAAGACGTGGACTAACGCCTTAAAGTTGACGTTGGCAGGTCATGTTGGCACGTTGACGGCGCTTCACACCGTCACAAAACCGTCATCAGCCCGAATCGATACCTTATTCAGTCACGGGTTTGCCAGCGGGGGCAGTCATGTCCGCGACCACGCTAGCGAAATCTCCAGGAACGTGTCGAGATTTTGCAGACGCTGTAGAAACAGTCAATACAACCCTCGTATATAAGTACGAGTAATCCCATTGAGTGACTTTTTCATGAAATAGCTATTGAATGGGATTTTATGAACTTGGAGGGCTGTATTGATGATTTGAATGATTATAATTCTGTAACTCCATACGTTTTACTGGCGCGATTCATATTTTCATCAACATACAACCTGACACTGACCAGCAAATTGCAACAAACGTAAGAAAATTTAAATTTCGCGGGCTACCCTTGCGCATCCACCTTAAGTTTTTTCCTGTTGGACCTGGACTACGATAACAGCTTACGATGTTTTTATTTTGTGTACTACAAAGAGACGTTGCGTTGGAAGGCCTCCCACTAGGTGGACCGATGACCTGGTGAAGGTTGCGGGGATCCGCTGGATGCGAGTCGCACGGGACCGGTCAGTGTGGCGACACTTGGGGGAGGCCTATGTCCAGCACGTCTTTCGGCTGAAATGATGATGATGATTACAAAGTTTAGCCCCAGTCGTGGAATTGTATACTGTGATACAGTAAAAGTAAGTATACAAAAGTAATATAATAATAATAAACATTTATTTTCTCTTCCACAAAGGCGCCTTAAAAATATGAAGACACACTACATCTGATAAATCCTTTGTTCCGACTGGTATCTGCACTAGGAAAAACCTGTCACACAGATTACCAGCCCCCCCCCCCCCAAAAACAGTGATTGTATATTAAATCTTAAATTAATGATATCGAATTATACCTTTGGTAGAAGAACACAGTAAACAAAAATAAAGGGGAAAAAAAAGCTACATTAAAATTATTATTAAAAACGTACTTGTGAAGTATATTATGGTGTGGTGTGGTGTGGTGTGGTGTGATGTGATGAGATGTGATGTGGTGTGGTGTAGTGAGATACGGTGCGGTGTGCTGTGGTGTGGTGTGGTGTGGTGTGGTGTGGTGTGGTGTGGTGTGGTGTGGTGTGGTGTGGTGTGGTGTGGTGTGGTGTGGTGTGGTGTGGTGTGGTGTGAAGTGATGTGATGTGATGTGATGTGATGTGATGTGGTGTGGTGTGGAGTAAAGTAAGACGTTACTACACATCCATTTTAATAAATGAAGTTGAAAAAAGTTTGGCATCTTTAAATCATTATTACTGCATCTGTAGAACTGGCCACATGACGTTAGGATGATGCTTCGCTCATGTGATAGTCATTATTTGTTTTTTGAGTATGGCAAGGTAGGAAGATATCATTCAACGACCGACACTTTCTCTGGACTTCATAATTAACGACCCAGAAGCTTGAATAAATTAAAATGTTTTGTTTTTTAGTCTCATGAGAAATCAAATATTTTTTCTTTCTCCTGCTCTTAGCCACCAATCCAAAAATTACATGGTGTATGCGCTTGCGCAACATATTTTTTTTCTTTCACTTTCATACTTCTCTATTAGTCGTCATCTCGGTAGTGTAGGGTCTGTGGCAGTAGTGGGACCAGCTAGAGCTACTAAGTATAAATTTTTGCCCACTATCTTTTAGTTTTATTGGGTTTCTTTTACTCTTATTAATAACTAGCTGTTGCCCGCGGGTTCGCTCGCGTTTAGGTTGGAAATTATCCCACGCCCACGTTATGAAACGATAGCCTATGGCACTCGGGGATAATGTAACTTCCTATTAGTGAAAGAATTTTTAAAATCGGTTCCGTAGATCCAGAGATTACCCCCTACAACCTCACTAACTCACAAACTTTACATCTTTATAATATTGATGATGAATTCTACAATTTTGAACTTTCGAACCACTTTAAAAGTCAAGACATAAATGTACCAGATATAGACGAGCAATATGACAGGATAGTTGGTGGAATAAGGACAAGCAGTAGTAGCTTAAAAACGAATGTGAAGAAGAACATAAAGCTTTCAACAAATACACGTTGCTTACTTGAACAGAGAAAGATGTATGTTATAGAATCAGAACAGCATAGATTAATAGATAAACAGATCAAGAGAGTTATTTAAATAGATCTCAGAAACTTAAATACCCAAATACCTTAGTCAAAGTAGCACTAGCAAAACACCGTTCGTTAAGAGTAGCAAACAGGGAATCTCTCGAACCAAACCCTGGTTATATAGCACACAGGGAATCAAACATCATAACTGACAAAAAATCATAGATATTTGCAGAGAATTCAATAACTCCCTATAATCAGATAACTCAACTCAATTGACATTATTTACAAACTACAAATCTGTATTATCCATTGACATGTGACCTGGTCAGAATAAAAATATGTACAAGTATCAAAAGGGTTACAAAAAATTCGTCCACATCGCTGTCAACAGGAATAGTGCCCAGAAGCCTCGCAGCATTGCCACGTTGTATGGCAATGCTAATTCTTTGGCCAATAATAGGCCCGCCCTCTGGTCGCGTGAAGAGTCGACTAACCGCTTGGCGATTTCCCGAAATACTAGGTGGGCACTCGGACCCCAAGGCCCTAGTGTTTCAACCCCAAACGGCTCAAACACGTAACTACCAATTAAATTATTGTATTAGCGCCGTTTGAGGTTTTCAGCACCTGCAGCAGCCGCCCCAGCGCAGCTCACTGTGCTAGGAAGATGGGATGGCGCAAGGGTGTCGACGCAAGTTGCATCCCTCACCAAAGACGGTTCTAAGACAGCTGGCACCCCGGCTGTGGCAAGAGCACGACGGATGAGATCATTAATGCTAGCGTGCCGCGCAAGCCGACCACTCTTACTACAAGAAAACTCATAGTGTCCGAGGCAGTCGACTGCTTCACCACATTGACAGCGATATGGAGCCCCACAAGGAGCGCCCAATCGCAAACATGTAGCGAGCCGGTACGGCGGGCACGCTCAGTAGTATTGGTAGACGTATTAATAAGTTTATTCCTGCAGAGCGGCTCATCCCACTGTCTCTGTGAAAACGGGTTCTCGGGCCGATCCGTATCCGGGCAAGCCACTCTCCAGGCGTCCTCTGCGTCGGACAAGCACGGCACTGCCGAGTCAACCAGGGACAGAGTTAAAATTTTCCTGGTTAGCTTTTCAGTGCTGTGACAGAGGACAGGAACTTACACTAGAAATGTTGCGTTTTTTTTTTCTCTTAAATCAATTGTAATCAGAAAATAGTTACAACTGCCCAGAAGATATCCCTTCCATAACGGGATACGAAGTAGACAGAGTGCTCAAGACAATGCACTATGATAAGAGCCCTGGTGAAGATGGCGTAACCACCGGAGCCCTAAAATTAAGATCTGCCACACTGCTCCCTCACTTAATATCTAACTTAGTCAATGCAATCTTACAGGTAGGTAAACTCCCATTCGATATGTGCCACTCAATTAATATTCTTTGTTCTTCTTTATTTGAAAGGTGAAAAGTGCAATATTAATAACTATAGTACATGCCCATTAATTTAAACACTTATATTTATATTTAAGGTCTATCTATTCATACACGAAATATCTTAAGGGGTCATTGTCATTGTAAATTATGAACAACTTTCACTATGGGACCAACCAAGAAATCGCGAAAAAAAAAATCTTTTAATTAGTACCTACATTTTGTCGAGTTATGCGCAGAGAGATATATGGGGCCGTCGATTTTTTTTCGCGATTTCGTTGTTGGTCCCATAGTAAAAGTTGTTTATAATGATGAGTACCCCTTATGAGATTTCGTGTATGAATAGATAGATCTTATAAAAGGCGTTTATTGAGGTCATCCACCATCTCGCACCAACCACCGGGACAGGCCGGGTTCCGTCCAAGTTTTTCTACTACATACCACCTTCACAATCCAAATCAGTTACTAGATAAATATTCAGAATTTCATAAACCTCTATACCTGGCTTTCGTGGACGTTTGTCAGGAAAAAATCAGCGTCATATTCTCAGCTCTACGAAGCCAAGGTATAGTGAAAACTTATATATGTAGAACTCTTTAAAAATATTTACAGTAATAGCACAGTTAACGTTAAATTCGATTCTGTAGGCTCAACATTTAAAACTGCCAAAGGAGTAAAACAGGGTGACCTGCTCTCTCCTAAACTGTTCACCAGCACTCTCGTGGAGGTATTCAAAAACGTTTCTGACACATCAACAACGCAAAGCGTTCCAATCGGTGATAAAAAACTATCAAACCTTCGTAAGCAGATCAACTGCAACAAATGCTCTAAGACCTGAACACTGCAAGCCTTGAGGTTGGACTGATGATGAATCAGTCATAGACTAAAGTCATGACCAATGCCGCTAAATATAGGGTCGAGGTCGATAGGCCGGAAATACACTATGTCGACGCATATATCTACCTGGGGCAGCTAGTTTCCTTCAACAACAGACGGGACGAAGAGATCGACCGTTGCGTCGAAAATGCCTGGAGAAGCTACTTGGTCCATGAAGGCGTTTATGGAGTGCGACCTTCCTATCTCACTTAAGGGTAAGCTCGTCGTCTTAGTGTGTATCCTGCCTATTATAACCTATGGCACCCATACTGTGTCTTTGAGGGAGGCTCAGAAGTCCATACTCAAGGTTTGCCAAAGAGCGATGCCGATGGAGATAAGTCTGCGAGGTTAAAATTGGACTGAGTGGGTCACATTTCCAGACTGATTGGCCAGAGAAGGCAAATCACCTGGAGAGTTGGAAAGGAATGGGTGAGGCCTTTGCCCAGCAGTGGGACAGAATAAGCTTATATAAAAAAAAGTTAAGAACATAATTCACCAATGCATTTAATGAAGAAGATATCCACTAATTTCATAATGACTCAACTTTCTGAGTACATTTTATACTTCAACAGTGATCGTCGAGTTCCGTGCCCCTAGCTTGTTGTTAGCCGGCGCCACGATAGCAACTGTCGCTCTGAGGCACATGATGTTGCGGTTGTTGTCGTCCTGGACCCTGAACTCGATGGGCAGCTGAGTTCCCTGTAATTAACCAAACCAACTGAAAATACAAAGGATGTGGAGAAATTAAAAATAGGCACAGGTCTAGACCGCGCCGTGTTTTTTTTTTTAAATTAGTGGTACCAGCTGCTAGCGGAGCTCCAGACTATCCTTAGTCGGTGTTAAAACTTTGCCGGCGACTATCAGGCCAAGCGTTCTCCATCCTAACTTACGTATAGAAGTCAGGCCGCCACTCAAATTACAAGCGACCGCAGCGAGTCCCCCACTAAACAACCGACTGGAGTAAGCCCAACCTTAAAACGAGTGAGTGAAGTGATCCCACCACGCTAGAGTGACGCACTTTTGTTGTGAGTGCAAGCATACTCCGCTCGCTGGCTGTGAGAGCGAGCTGGCTCAACTCGCCTCTCTAGGGGGGCTCACTTCACTCGCTCGCCGCTCGCTGGAGTAAGTGCGCTTTGCTTTTATTGAATGTGGGCACGACAGATCACAGTTTTCGGTCTTGTTTGTGGAGTTGAAGACACAGCCTCCTGAGAGAAGTACTTAAAGTTGCCATTAGCAATGTGGTAACAAGAAAATCGCACCTAGCGGGGGTCATTTTAGTGCGACCTTATTTTGTAGACTGTAACTCAACCGTTTATACACCGCTATATTAAACAATGTCTAAAAGAAAAAGTTCGCGTTTGCTTTACCGCTTCAACTTACCGCAGGCATGAACTCCTCGATAGGAAAGTTGAGCTTGTACTGTATGATCTCGCCTTCCACCACAGGGCAGTATGTGTTACTCAGGAAGTTACAGGTCTCTGCTCTCTCGCCGAGGCCATACGGGAAGGGAATTGGGGTTAAGTAAGCCCAAGCCATAGTCCTCATCCGGTGCATGAGGTAGGCTGAAAAATAAATTAGTTGTTGAAAAATAACTAAGTAACATCAGGCTACTCTCCGGATAAATGTAGAAGTAATCTTCAAAATGAGTTTTCTTCCGCTCCAAGCTCATTCAAGGTTCCCACCATTTTTTTTTTTCGGTTGTGAAATCATCAAATAACCCCTCCCGCTCTGGGCTGAGCAGGAGGGAGTGTCAGACTTTTACTGACTAAAACCCATCCATTTTCCTTCTTTTGCCCTTTGTGTTCCAGGGCCGCGGTATCTCTTTCGAACAGTCCCGCAACCCTGGCAGGAAGGTTCCCACCCTTTAGATGTGTTATGGTTTTGAGTCATGATAGACAGGCGATCACCAAAAGGTCGTTCTAAACCAATTAGTATTATCCTCAAGTGCCCAGGACCTCCAACAGATTAAATTGTCGTCTCTGACCAACGTAGAGATGAGCATTTTATGGTTTTATTGCACTTAATCAGTGACATAATGGTTTTCATGGAAAAAGAGCTGATGATTCTTACCTAAGACAGCTTACTGATGCCTCGATAATCCATAAGGATTCAGATTTCCCCAAAGTGGACCAGTTATCAAGAGGCGATCTGTTTGTAATTGCGTAGTGGGGGGAATGGACCTGTTAGTAGAGGTAAAAACAAAATACTTACGTGCTCTGAAGATGATCTCGACGACAGCATCTCGTCCCTGTTCCAGCCTACACGGCTGTTCGACACAACCAGCTATGTAGACGTTGATCGGCGGGGGACCAGAAGAGGCAAGAAGGCCTGCAAGCAAAAAAAGTTCTAAAACATACGCCTAACACCTGCAAGATGATGTGAGACATGTGGGCGTTCCGCGTCCTGCGACGGGAGTGAAGTCTAATCAATCCCTATGAACCAAAATTAATCTGGTGTACAGAGGAGGGCCTTATCAAAGTGCTAAGCAAAAACGATGATGAAAAAGTCGAAAATGTATTGGTTCATTGGTTTTTATTTATAGCTTATTTTCACGTTTAGCATTTTGAGAAATATTTATTTGAATTCAGTATTACATTATTTACAAATAGATCTAAAATAATAATAAAATATACGGTGACTGGTAATTAGTGACCGATAGTTAAAAACGTCATTGTCACAAATTTATACTGTGTCATTGTCCTTATGATAACAAACAACTTTCCCAAAGAATAACTTTTTTTAAATGCATTTACTGTTTTCACAATAATACAACAGCCGTATGGAATTCGCCCCGCACTGCTCTGCCTATCCACAGTTGCACGGCACGATAGTAATGAGGCAGAACGGCGTCACGCATCTAACAGCTGATAGGTCACAGGCGCGCGCGCGCTAATTTCATACGGCTGTTGTTTTATTCAATAACAGTGCCAATTCACTTTTACCACAATAACATTTGTTATTAAATTATTTATTATTGTGATAAAAGTGAAATGGCTTAAAAAAATGTTTCTTTGGGAAAGTTGTTTGTTATCTTGAGTACAATCACGTGTATAAGTATCGGTCACTAATTACCAGTCACCCTATATGTACAAATATCAAAATGGAAAATGAATTAAAAGGCGTCAAAAACTTCGTCCACATCGTTGTCCATAGGAAACGTGTCCAGAAGTCTGGCAGCATTGCCACGTTTTCCATGCTGATTCTTTGGCCAAAAAAGGGCCAACTGTCTGGTCACGTGAAGAGTTGATCAACCGCTTGGCGTTAGCTCGAAATAATTGGTGGGCACTTGGACCCATGACCTTAGTGTTTCAACCCCAAACGGCTCAAACATATAACTAACAATTAAGTTATTGTATTTTTGCCGTTTGAGGTTTTCAAACTTGTCGTAGAAATACGGAACGCCTTGAAAGCGATTTCCGCTTGTCTGGTCCCTAAGGTGGTTATAGTTAAGTTACTCACACTGGTTAACTTGAGTGGTCTGCCCTTTGGTAAGAGCCAGCACGGCACAGAACAACACTGCAGCACGAAACATCTTGACTTGCTGACTGACTGATTAATAAGCGCGATCAAATTACTTATATTTAAACACAATCAGTAATCTGTTTGATAATTCACACGTGTGCTGCAGCAGGCCTCAAATACGCTGTAATCTATGATAAAATCGATTAGGGACGGATCACAGTTGCTATTATTGTGATACTTGGCGTAATCGAAAGATTACAAACTACGACATGGTGTGATTTTAAATTCGACCAGATTTTTTTTTTGTTATAATTTTTAAAGATAGGTGAGGTACTTAGATTTCTGCGGCGATTTAGTTATTGCTGAAACTGTTTATCGTGTAACTGGTGGAAATGCTAACGTGGATCCAGAACGACTTCCTCTACTTTTGAAAAACTAAGTTATTATCATACTTTTAAATTAAATACTTCTCAATCAGACTTGTCTAGGGGATAAACCGCTGGACAACCATCATGAAATGAGATAAGAAGTATATAAGTCAGTTAAGGTTAGTTGGTTGCACCTATAGGCGTTTGCCAGCCAAAATATGTTGCAAGTTGTATAGCGAATCGTTTGCAACTATGTTCCAGCCCCTTCAACTTGGTTTTGGTTCCAGAGGGTACATGCCTTATCCTCTTTTTTAAACTCAAAAAAGGGTCATCCTCAAGGTTGACGTCAATAACGTTTGTTGGGGCAGTGGCTGTATCATCTATACTAATATTATAAAGCTGAAGAGTTTGTTTGTTTGTTTGTTTGAACGCGCTAAACTGAGGATCTACTGGTTCGAATTGAAAAATTCTTTTAGTGTTGAATAGCTTATATATCGAGGAAGGCTATAGGCTATATATCATCACGCTACAATCAATAGGAGCTGAGCATCAATGAAAAATGATGCAAAAACGGGGAAAATTTATCATCTTTGAGATCTTCCGTTGCGTGCGCTGTTTAAACGGTTAAAGTTGCAGAAAATTATGTATGAGGGAATTATTCCTCTTAAAAATGTCTAAAAAAAAGTCCGCGACAGCACATGCCTATCTTTTAAGGTTGACTAACAATAACCATTTTTATGATTTTAAAATTTGGTCAAAAATAGTGCTTTATTTGCAAAGGTATTTTTACCGACATAGTATTAATCCTTATCAAAACAAATATGTTAGTCATCTTAAGCGTTCAATTGTGACCAAAATTGCTCTTTACATCATTCAATTTAGATGAATATCTTAGGAGATATCACAGTTTTAAAATAACTCCGCATCAAAATAATGACCCGCGCGCGCTGCGAGGCGGGCGTTCATGTTGTTGGGAAAACCAATGTGATTAGATTCAATGCACAAGTATTGTGCGGAACTTAGAGAAGGTTTTAGTTTTTGTTTCATTGTAATCAGTGCTCTCTATCAAAAGATTTATGAATTTAAAGTGTTCAAGAAGAACTTACCATCATTGTGTAAGATACATGCAACGACATCTATCGCACCAAAATGGTACTAATTAATGAAAATGTGCTCACAAGATAACTTTTAAATCGGTTGACCAGCTACAAAAAAGTTCTGATAGCAAAAAGTATTCTAGATTAGTCTACATGACGCTATATCCCTGTAGAGTGTGTGTTCGATCGCTTTACGATGCCTGGAGAATGATTTTCATCAAAAGTCTGACGATGGAGACGGAAGGCAGTTGCAAGAGGTCCGCAAGAGTTTACAGCAGCTAAATCGTGTTTGGGCTCATTTCATGCACTTTGATAAAAACTTTAAACCTAACTGAGTATGACTTTCATTGAATGTCTGACGATGGAGAAGGAAACCAGTTGCAAGAGGTCCTTAAGAGTTTACAGCATCTATATCGTGACTGGGCTCATTTCATGCACCTAGATGAGAACTTTAGGCCTAGCTGGAGAATGACTGTCATCGAATGTCTGACGATGGAGACGGAAGGTAGTTGCAAGAGGTCCTCAAGAGTTTATAGCATCTATATCGTGTTTCGACTGATTTCATGCACCTTGATGAGAACTTTATTCCTGCCTGGAGTATGTCTATCATCAAAGATCTGACGATGGAGACGGAAGGCAGTTATAAGAGGTCCGCAACAGTTTACAGCAGATTTATCGTGTCTCGGCTCATTTCAAGAACTTTGATGAGAACTTTCGTTCTAGCTGGTATATGATTGTCATCGAGTGTCTAAAGATTAAGACGTAAGGCTGACGAGGGTCGCGGGCCTGTGGATGGTGAGTAATGGGCTAGCTCGCCATCCGTCCGTCTTATGACGACAGGCCGTGGTGACGGCGCGTTCGTGTTCCACACGCGCCTCAAAGAGATGTCAACAAACGGGAAGGGATTCGAGAGGAGCGAGGCCTGCCAGGGTTGCGGGACTGTTCGAAAGAGATACCGAGGCCCTGGAACGCAAAGGGCAAAAGAAGAAACGTGTATGGATTTTAGTCAGTACAAGTCTGACACTCCCTTCCGCTCCGTCCAGAGTGGGAGGGGTCATTTGATGATTATCCATCGGTAATGGTATATAATAGGGATTTACTCCTTTTGAGAGCTTCCGTTGTGCGTGAACGATTAAAGTTACGCAATTATCATGTATGTCGGAATTGTCCCTCTTAAAAGCTCTAAAAAAATATCCGCAATGGCCATATGTCTAACTTTTAAGGTTGACGCACACTCTCTCTAACCTCTCTTTCTTTTATTTACGCACGCACGCAGACGAAGTTGCGCGGGTCAGCTAGTATTTTAATATATCGAGTTTACAATTGCACGCCATTACTTCCACTAGTCTCCCATCATAGTGATGTCCATGCATCCGTCACTATACACTAGTGATGTTGACTTACTAAACATACTACATCTTTCCCTTATAATTATATTAATTCTAACAAACATAATCAGCTAAATGTTTTGGAGGGATTATGTTTCTCTTAGGTCTCAACTGAAAATCTCGCACTTGCTCTTGGGCATCTTCCACTCTAATTACATCTTGATCATTACTATTCCTTCTTTCCATAGATACATTTTGTTCTTCTGATTGTAAATTTTCATCTATATATCTATATTACATATAATAAAACAGTAAAAAAACTGTGTCTGTACATTGAATATATTAAAAAAATAATTATTGAGGGGGGTTTGGAAACAGTAATAGAGCACGAATCCAAAAAAAAAAATCTGTCTGTTTGTCTGTTTGTCCGTTTGTCTGTTTGTTTGTACACGCTAATCTTCGGAACTACTCGACGGATTTAAATGATTTTTTTTTGTTGTATAGGTATTAAATCTGGGCAACATATAGGCTATAATTTATCTTGGAAACTTGAACATCTGATTCAACACCGCAACAGACCAGCTAAACTATAAGAGATACAAAAATGGTACCATAGCAAAAATTGTTCCATGTGATGAGCATTTTCTGCTAAGAGAATAAATTTGAAGATCTGGAACACCTGAAGTGGAACTCCAAGAGCCCAGCTACACTATAACATATATAGGAATGACGTCTTAGCAAAAGTTGTTCAGCCTGATGAGCACTCTCTGTTGTCGTATAAAATTTGAAGATCTGGAACAGCTGATGTGGAACTCCAAGAGCCCAGCTACACTATAACATATATAGGAATGACGTCTTAGCAAGAGTTGTTCAGCCTGATGAGCACTCTCTGTTGACGTATAAAAATTGAAGATCTGACACACGCGCTGTGGAATTGAAAATTAAAAAAAAAAGAAAAAAAATTGAAGATCTGGAACACCTGATATGGAAATCAAAGCTATCACTAATTTCACTGTATAATTATAAAATAACATAAGCTGGGAGTACCTCCACGCGGTGAAGGCGGTAACAGTTTAGGACTGATTTTCGATGAAAATTCGATGAATCATTGAAAATTTGACTCTACTGGCCAAAACTCGTGAGTCGCAGACGTTCACGGATAGAGAATTGCGCATGAGTTCTCAGCGTATCTACGCATCTGCTTCTTGGTCTCTAGAGACAAGTGCGGAACGTGATGCGAGACTGTCCGCTGATCGTGAACATCACGCATTGTCTCGCGAGTCGGAGACGTTCACAGATAGAGAATTGCGCATTTTTTTAAAGTTATTTGTAATATTATTGTTAATTCAGTGTACCCTTGGGATTCGCTGCAGAATAACGGAAGAAAAGGTATTTGTTGTGTAGGTATTAAGTCTGAGCAACATATAGGCTATAATTTATTTTGGAAATTGGAACACCTGATGCAGAACCGCAACAGAACAGCTAAAGTATAAGAGATATAAAAATGGTGTCATAGCAAAAATTATTCCACGTGAAGAGCATTTTCTGCTGTGAGAATAAATTTGGAGATCTGGAACCCTGTTGTGGAACTCCAAAGCCCAGCGACACTATAACATATTAAGGGATGACGTCTTAACAAAAGTTGTTTAGTCTGATGGGCATTTCCTGTGGACTTACGAAAATGAAAGATCTGGAACGTCTTCAATCGTCTCGCTCATCAAGTTGTTTTCCCGTCCCCGGGCCTCAGAATTCTACATCAGACGTTTCAGATCTTCGATTTTCTTGACGACCCCGTTGTCGCTGGCAAAAGCAACAGGATCCGCGTACGAAGTCGCGGGCAGAAGCTAGTTGTTTAATAAATCCAAATTACATTTTTGTTGAACTTTTACATCTTTATTAAATGAAGGTTTTACATGCAATGAATTCCTTCTAATTATTTGCCCATTAACATCTTTTAAAATTAGAGACCTTGGAGAAAAATGAATTTCTATAACATTTGCTGGGACCCAAACATTATCCTTTAAGTAAACTACATTTTGACCAGAATAAAAAGAGTGTTTGTTACATTTGGCAGTCTTATCATAGTTTCTTTTATTGGACATATTTACTTTGTCTTGAGATTCACTAAAATTTGTTACCAACTTTGGTTTTAAAAGTACATCATGAATAGGTAGTTTGGTTCTTGTCAATCTGCTAAATAGTGACTGCGATGGTGTGTATTTTGAACCCAGTACTGGAGTATTTCGATACTCTAGCAATACTTCTTGAAAGTCGGCACCACTCTCAGTTGATTTATTTAGCATATTTTTAGCTATTCCAACAAATCTTTCAACAAAACCATTGGACCTAGGATATTTTGGGCTTGAAGTAATTACTTTTATATTCCAAAGTTTTGCAAAATTCTGGAGCTCAAAAGAGTTGAATGGCATATTATTAGCCCTCAAGATCCTTGGTATGCCATGAGTTGAAAAAATATTCTTCAATATATTAATCACTGTAGATGCAGTTAATGAATTTACATGAATTAGGTCAAACCACTTAGAAAATAATAGTCAGTTACAATTAAATAAGTCTTGCTATTCCACTGTAAAAAATCACATGCTATTTTTTGAAATGGTAAAGTAGGTATCTCATCACGCAACATAGGTTCTTTAGATTTTTTCGCACTATATTTTTCACATGTTTCACATTTTGAAATAATATTAATAAAATCGGTCTCAAGATTTGGCCAATAAAATAAAGATTTTGCTCTAGCAATTGTCTTATTTATTCCAAAATGACTTGAATGAACTTTTTTAATTACTCTTTCTCTTAATACTAATGGCACTATAATCTTATAATCTAAATAAACAATTCCATTCTCATAAGTAATATTATCTTTACATTTATAGTAAAATTTCACAGTTTCAGCTACTTTATTTTTACATTTAGGCCATCCATTTTTATTGTATAATGTTAATTGGTGAAGGACTAAATCATTTTCAGTTTCTAACTTAATGAGACTTTGTACCTCTTCACTGACATTGATAGTGTGTACAGTTTTAGTAAGAGAACTATCCAATTCTATATTGTCAGCATTGCTTGAAGCACGACTTAAAGCATCAGCTACATGCATCTTAGAACCTGGAGTGTACTGAACATCCAAATCATAAATGCTTAGTTTTATTCTTATTTTTCTTAAACGTTGAGAACCAATACAATTAATTTCTTTCTTCATAACTGCCACTAATGGTTGATGATCTGTTTGCATAATTACATGCCTTCCATTCACATAGTAGTGAAACTTTTTACAGGCAAAAAGTATTGCTAAAAATTCTTTATCAATTTGTCCATACCCAGATTCACAAGCAGATAAACTTTTTGAGGCATATGAAATTGGATGACCATCTTGAATTAGTACACAGCCAATTGCATCCTTAGAACTGTCAGTCTGAATTACAATTTGTTTTTTGGGATCAAAATTTACAAGCACTGGTGGACTTGTTAAAAGATTTTTAATATTATTGACGCATGTAGTGTAACTAATATTCCATACAAATTCTACATTTTTCTTTAATAGTTGCCTCAGTGGACTTGTTACTTCAGACATATTGGGGATGTATTCCCTAAAATAATTAACAAAACCCAAAAATCTTTGCTTATCACTTGGTTAACACTTTGCTTATCACTTGGTATATCATATTCTAAAACAGCCCTAATCTTATCTTTGTCTGGTACTAAATTTCCATCTATGATTTCATGGCCAAAATATTTAACTACATCAGGTAAGTATTGAATTTTCTTTGGGTTAAACTTGATATTCAACTCACGTGCTCTGCTGAGGACTTTTTCGAGTATCTCATCATGTTTTTCTTTGGATTCCGCATGAATTAAGAAATCATCGATGTATGTAAACAAACCTTCTATGTCACTAAAGCAATTTCTACAGTTTTCTTGAAAAACTTCAGCTGAGATTTCAAGTCCAAATGGTAAGACATTAAAACAATAAGATCCATAAATTGTAGAGAATGTACAGTACTTTTTACTGTCATCAGTCAAACGAATCTGCCAGAATGATTCTTTCAGATCTAAAACAGAGAAGAATTTTGAATGACCTATTTGTGACTTTAAATCATTGATAGTTGGAATTTCATAATACTTTTTAAGAATACACTCATTGAGAGCTCTAGGGTCTAAACATAAACGGATAGAACCATCATTTTTTTCCACAATAATAATCCTATTCACCCATTCTGTAGCCTCTTCAACTTTGGATATCACACTTAGTTTACAGAGTCTGTCCAGCTCATTTTTTAATTTATCTTTTAATTTTAAAGGAACTCTATGTGGAGGTTTGGATACTGGAATAGAGTTTTCTTTTAATAAAATTCTATATTTTTTAGGAAATTGACCTGAGCCTGAGAAAACATCTTTATACCTATCCATCAGTAACTGTTTATTTGGTTGATTATTATTTATACTGTTTATAAACTTTCTTTCAACAATGTCTAATAACAAACATGAATTCTTCCCCAATGTTGGTTGATATCCAGAACTAGTAACAATGAAATCTAATAAATAAACTTTTGACTTTAATGTTGTTTCCAATAGAACAGTACCATAAGTTTTAATTTTTGATCTGTTGTATGCCTGTAATGTGACTTTTGTTTTATTAAGTTTGATATTATTAATTTTATTCATTGAAATTTTATTTTGAATTTCCTTTAATAATGAAATAGGTATTAGGTTAACATCAGAACCAGTATCCACTTTGAAGGTACAATTTATGACATTTTCAATGATTAGGTTCTGTTCCCAACAGTTAGCATTATGTATTTGACCTACCGATTCACAAAAAAGTTCCTCATCATTATTTTGCTCCTCGGATACTACTTGCACTTTCTTGGTACGGCACACTTTTGCAAAGTGATTATATTTTCCACATTTTGTTCCTCTTGCAGGGCATTGATGTCCCGTTCATGTTGGCCACCACACCACTTGCACTGTATAGTGGAATTTTTCACCTGCACCTTGTGAACGTCCCCAATTTCTGTAGAGTCAGATTGAATTTCTTTGATTTGTGACTTTGTCACCTCTGAGAGACGTAGCCTCTTTATAGTTTTATCCAAATCCACATCCCCCATGCTCAATAAATTCTCTTGTTCCACTTTGTTGGTGGTGCCAAAAATAAGCCTATCGCGGATGGCTTCATTTTCGTTTGTGAAATCGCTGTTTTTAGCTAGACTCTTCAAGTCCGTGAGATATATATCAAAAGGCTCATTCAGTTGCTGAGAGCGCTTATAAAATAAAAACCTTGAGAACAGTACATTCTTCTTTGGTTCACAATAATCATCGAACGACTTCAATACGTGATTAAATGTTGCCCCCTTTTTTTTCCTTCGACATCAACAGGCTTGTCGAAATTAAAATTATTATAAATTCGTACTCCATCCTCACCAATGACATTTAATAAAATAGCGATCTTTCTCTGATCCTTTTCATCATCCAGGCCAGAGGCAATAAGATAAATACTCAACTGTTGCTTAAACCTTTTCCAATGGCTTGGTAAATCCCCACCGAGACACAGTTTTTCGGTTATAGGACGCTGCGGCCATGTTTGCACTTTTGCAGTTGTTGCACACAGTTACAAAACGTACAGCGATGGTACGTTATCAAAACAGTTACCGCTGCGCCATGTATCATGTTAAATAAAGTAAAACATCTTAACACTGCACATGTTCTTATATTTTAATATATCGAGTTTACAATTGCACGCCATTACTTCCACTAGTCTCCCATCATAGTGATGTCCATGCATCCGTCACTATACACTAGTGATGTTGACTTATTAAACATACTACAGTGGCTGAGCAATTGGCTGCTGCGCTGCGTGTCGCGGGTCGATCCCCGCACGGATCAAATATTTGTATGATCTACAGGTAGTTGTTCCGGGTCTGTTTGTGTATGTGAGTTTAAATGTTTGCAAACGCACCCACGTTACAGGGGATTCATAAAGACGGGGCAAAGTAAAAAAAAAAAAACATTTTAACTCCGTGAACAGAGACACTTTGTTGTCTGAAGTCAAAAAAGTATTACCCGAAATTTATGGTTTTATGTGACAATGTTTTAAGCAGGTGCTTATAACATAGTCACATAACATCATAACTACTTTACAAGAACAACGTTTTAGAATTTGCAATTGGTTGCCAACAAGGTGACGCTCTCGGGCCTGTCATTTTCAGTTAGGCTTTTCATCTCATAATTCAACAACTAAATTAAAAATGTAACGTGTGGTATTTAGATGATGGAACGCTAGGAGGTGATGTTGACACCGTCATGGATGACTCCTCAAACATAAATTTAAATCTATTGGCTTGGATCTGAAACACTTCTTTTAGGTTGGGAAATAATCAAATGAGTGCGCCTTTATGAAGAATTAAACACTGTACTATGCCAAATTGAATCTGTATTGAATAGTAGACCACTAATGCCACTATCAAACGACATTAATGATTTTTCTTGTATTACTCCTGGTCATTTTTCTGATCTGCGTTAAAGGCTTATCCAGAACCAGATAGTTTCAAATTTTGAAAAATATGTATTCAAACACACGTGTGTGTGTGTGTTGTTATGTTGTTGTGTATGTGCGCGGGTGCCAGCTGTATTAGAACCGACTTGCTTGGCACGCGTCGGTGGGAAGAGACCAGATGGTATGACCATAATGCCATGGAAGTTGGATAGGCCTTTGGTGTGGGATGCAACTTGCGTCGACACCCTTGCGCCATCCCATCTTCCTAGCACAGTGGGCTGCGCTGGGGCGGCCGTTACAGGCGCTGAAAACCTCAAACGGCGCAAATACAATAATTCAATTGGTAGTTATATGTTTGAGCCGTTTGGGGTTGAAACACTAGCCATGGGGTCTTAGTGGCACCTAGTATTTCGGGAAATCGCCAAGCGGTTGGTCGACTCTTCACGCGACCAGAGGGCGGGCAACACGTGGCAATACTGCCAGCCTTCTGGGAACTTTTCATGTTGACAGCGATGTGGACGAATTTTTTGAAGCCGCCTTTTGATACTTGTACATATTTTGATTACTATTAAAGATTATAGATTTCTAGTTTGTAAACAATGTAAATAAAAGGACACAGTATACATATCAAATCGGAAGGGGATCGGCACCGTATCAACTCGAGCCGTTCAGATATTCTTTGTACGAAACTTCCTACTGCAACGCACACTAATCGGAATCGTAACGTAATTGACTCGCTTCGGCGGTGCGGTGCGTAGTCTACTCGCTTACGGCTCATAGTCCTCGCGCTTACGTCTCTCCGTACCCGAGCTTACGTCTCTTCGGCCACCCTTACAAACACAACTGTTTACACACGTGCTAGCGGTCGGCGAGCCGTAAGCGCGGCGTCCGGCGTCCCCTAGCAGTAAGCGCGGCGTCGCCTAGCCGTAGTCGAGTTGACGTATCGGAGCTGCTGATCCGCTTGCCTAAGTTAGGTTGACGCCTGTTTGACGGTGAGGCGACAGGCGATACGGTGCCGATCCCTTTCCGATTCCCTTACCGATAGTGTGCTGTGTCCTAAAGTCCGTTAAGTGAAAAAGAATGGAGAATACTTTCTGAAACTGGAGCGAATTTTTGTATTCCAACTCGGATACGTTGTTTTCTCAGTAGTTCTCCAAAATTTAGTCTAGTGAACAGGAAAGTTTATTATTTGATTAAATTAGTATTCTTGCCGAGTTTCAAGTAAATCCGATCACGCATTTAGATTTTTCATAGGTACAAACTTTGACAATCTGTAGCTGCCGTCCTGCATGGACTTTTGAGTTGTAATGTACTTAGCCTAGCCAGGATTATTCCATAAAAAGATTCTGTACTAATAAAATCTTTGTATGTCTTTGAATGTAGCTTGGGCAGTCGTGCAAAAATAATGAACATTTAAACTTCCTCGTGAAGCAGGCAGGCAGCTCGTCATGTGTTCATAGATTAGAGAAATAAACCAATTAACTTTTTGAGTATTTAATCATCGAGTTCCTTTACGTCTAAATACATAGTTTTGACTTAGTCCTTAGGCGACCGGAGGGGCGATAGAGATAGGTACTCGCAGACACATGAGGGACTCGTTGTTGCTCTCGTCGACCACACGGAACTCGATGGTCACTCGGGTACCCTGAAAAGGAGAAAATATTTATTATTTTACCATCTCATACATCTTGGGATTCTTGGGTAATAAATAATAAATAAAATAAATAAATATCGCTGGACATTACACACAGCGCCATCTAAGTGCCACACTAAGCAACGAGGCTTGTGTCGTGGACACCAGATAGAATGATGATATAATAAATGTGGGTTAGTTTTCGGGGATGATAGAAGTTGAGTTATGTTGGTTTCATCAGTCACATTCAATCTCTTATTAATTGGAAGAATAAGCATGATCAGCTTATAATGTCCCAGCTGTTGGGTCACATGGAAGGCTGTTGATTTTTAAAAATGGTTACCCATCCACACATTTGATTTACGCACCCACTAATTAGCCCAACTAATATTAGCATCTGCTTCACACACTATCCTGCAACGGTAGACCCTGTAATAAACTATACTGCACTGTTCCGCCACTGGGCAAAGCGGGCCTTCCATTAAGTCCACCGGTTCTTCACTACTTCTTGCCAATTCCTAAGGAAGGCATCCAAGTGTTCTTGTCATCTCCTACGTGGTCTGCCCTAGCCCCGGCAGAGTAGATTACTCTGCATCGTGGTAGCCAACTAACTAACTCGTATTGTCCCACTGCTGGAGAAATACCTCCGCCTTCTTACTCCACACAACTTTGACCTCATAGCAGTGATAGCCTAGTGGTGTGACCGTCGGACTTCCAAGTCTCGAGTTCGAACCCAAGGCACGCATTTCTGATTTTCGCATTCATATGCGTATTGTATAGTTATCACTTGCTTCGGTGAAGGCAAACATCGTGAGGAAGCCAGCACGTCTGAGAGATATTTCTTGACGGCATGTAAAGCCAAGTCAGAAGCCCATGGGCGGCATTAAAACCCTGACACCAGGTTAGGCACTAACCACACGAGAAAAGAAAAAGAAAGACATAACTTTGACTTTTGCGAGTCCCTTCGGTAAAATCAAAATCAAAAGTCATTTATTAAAATTAAGTTAAAGTTTACAAGAGATAGTCCCCCAAAACGGCCGTCCTTCGGCACTTCCTAGTGTTTTAGCTGGGATGAAGAAATGGGGGAACAAACCCCCTAGCAACACCCAACGTGGCTGTTAGGTTAGCCTTTTCACGAGCATAGTGTGAAGATCAGTCATTACCGACCCCCAACGCTACCGCAAGCAATGACATCTAAGGAAGCATGACGAACTTGCTGCCGGTTTTGAGGTTCTCATGTAACATGTGGCAGTCATGTCCGGCCGAATCCCACTTAAGATTAGTGGTAAAAGAATAGAGTAATATATCAACTCACCACAGGGAAGAACGGCTCAATAGGCATTCTGAGAGTGTACTTCAGCAGCTGTCCTCCTTGCACTGGGCATGAGGCGTTGGTCAGGAAGTTGCAGGTCACAGAGTTCTCCGCCAGGTCGTACGGGATGGGCACGGATATCAACCCAATGGGCAAGTATGCTGTCGCGAGGGTCTTCATGCTTTGAACTGAGCGAGCTGGAATGGAAATATGGATTCACATGTACCTACTTTAAGATTCTTTTTTTTTTGGCGAATTTGTCGTCCTGATGAAAGTTCTTGATCCTACCTACAGTCTTTTCTCAACTATATTCTGGTCTGCTTTTATTCTTTTGAGCTAAATAAATAAATAAAATAAATATCGCTTGGCATTACACACAGCGCCATCTAGGTGCCACACTAAGCAACGAGGCTTGTGTCGTGGACACCAGATAGTTGATAATACTACATAGATACTTTTTGTTTGTAAATACATACTCCATGACATAAATATTAATATTAATAATATTATCATTAATATTTCACATGAAGTGTCTGCCTATCAGGTCTCCAAAACCGAGCTACTGACTAACACCAAATATCACAATAACCCATACTCAATGGTCGGTGGGGAAAAAAAAAACATCAAACACATGTCATCGACTTCCCATCTATATTGCACGTATTGTGTTTTTGTTTTGGAAATCGTTTTTTTATTTTTTTGCTAATAAATATTTTATTTGTCCGTTACTTTTTGAGTTTCTAAATCAGGCTTGTATGGATGTGCGTAAGTAAATAATGATACTTACAGGTAACGAAGTCAACGTTGATGACGGCGTCCTGTAGCTGCGGCAGCGCGCACGGCGGCGTGGTGCAACCCTCGATGTACGTGTTGACGGGCAGGGCTCCGGAGTTGCTCGTACCTGGCACAAACAACAATAGCATATTGTTAATGATAACAACAATAAATAGAGAAACCATCTCTGACATGGGTACATGTCACACATGATCTGACCAAGATACTTTCAGGACTTTAAAAGAAAAAACAATGGGACCTCTGAGTATCTATACATCTATACAAATACATAAAGTTTAAGTCTGTTTGTAATACCAAAATAACAGCTTTTTACTGAATGCAAATGAAAGTATAAACTTACGTTATTTATAACAAAAACACATTTCTTTTAATTTTGGTCTCTCTGTCTGTGTGTTTGTTTTGTTTATTCCGGCTAATCTCCGAAACGGCTAAACCGATTTTACTGGCAGATAGCTGATGTTATAAGGTCTAACATAGGCTTATTTTATTTTAGAAAAATTATTAGTCTCCGTGCAAAAAAAAACTCTTGAAATATTAACAAAATCCGGCTGGAACTATTTTGATGGGCCTTTTACTGGCAGATAGCTGATGTCATAATGAGTAACTAAAGCTACTTTTATGTAAGTATAAGAATTAGAGTTCCGGTCCCTTGAAATTGGTAACAAAATTCGATTGAAAAGGACAGTTTTTTTTTAATTTCCCGCGAACGACGGTCGCGCGGGCAACAGCTATTCCAATATAATTTGCCTCTGAGTGTGTTTCAGTGTTTTTTTCTCAGAGTAGTCAGGTAACTAAGACTACATCTAGAAAAATAATAACGGCTCCATGCAAAAAAATGGAAACCCTTGAAATTGTTAAGAAAATGCGATTCAAAAACGGAAGTAATATTTTTTTATAATAATTTCACGCGGGCAACAGTTTGTCTATACTAATATTATAAAGAGGTAAAGTTTGTAAGGTTGTAGGGGGTTATCTCTGGATCTACTGAACCGATTTCGAAAATACTTTCACTAATAGGAAGCTACATTATCACCGAGTGCTATAGGCTATATTTACAACGTGCCCGTGGGATATTTTCCGACCAAAACGCGAGCGGGCGACAGCTAGTAGTAAATAATTATATGTAGGTACTTACAGCGGCTAACTTGAGTGGTGTTGCCATGTACGAGGGCGAACACGGCGCAGGACAAAACTACGAATCGGAACATTTTGCTTCGAACAGTTGTTACTGGTGACTGAATGAGGAACCTAACTCAGTTTAGTTATTTATACATTAATATAATCAGATTGAATCGCGATAGTACGCAGGTGTGATTTAAGAAATAATTAGAAAAATCCATTGATAAGTAGTTATCAGTCGGAACAACATTATGGTCTGATTTATGATTAAATCTGATTCATTCATTGAACTACATTGTTAAATCTTATGTTATCACTAAGGAAAAACCGACTTCCAAAAAAAACACTAAAAAAGTCTAAAATAACTTGACTTTCGGAAGTCTTTGTTTCTTTGTTTGGTGTCTTTGTTTGTATCTTTTTTGCCACCGACTTCCGAAAGTCAATTTATTTTAGACTTTTTTAGCGTTTTTTTGGCAGTCGTTTTGTTTTCGCAGAAAGTTTTTTTTTACCCTTTTCAGTTGTAGTTACCACACAAAGTCTTGTCATGAATCAATTTTTACATTGTAACTAGAAGTACTCGTCAAGACGAATCATACGAGCGCAAACTCGATGAGGTTTTGTCGTTTTATAACGGAGTTCCTATGGCCACCGTCCAGCTCCATCATCAGACACTGGATACCATTTAGGACCAAAGTACTCGTCCAGACGAGTCATACGATGGTGTCCTTTTATTACGGACCACCACCGGACCGACCGGACCGGACCGGCCAGGCCGGTCTACCTGTGACCACCTTCCAGCTCCATCACCAGACCCTGGGTACCATCTAGAGACAAAGTACTCGACAAGATGAATTATACAAACCCAAACTCGATGGGGTTATGTCGTTTTATAACGGAGTTCCTATGGCCACCTTCCAGCTCCATCATTAGACACTGGATACCATTTAGGACCAAAGTACTCGTCCAGACGAGTCATACGAGCCCAAACTCGATGGGATGGTGTCCTTTTATTACGGACCACCACCGGACCGACCGGACCGGACCGGCCGGACCGGTCTACCTGTGACCACCTTCCAGCTCCATCACCAGACCCTGGGTACCATTTAGGACTAAAGTACTTGTCAAGACGAATCTAACGAGCCCAAATTCGACGGCGTTGCATCGTTTTATTACAGAGTTCCTATGGCCACCTTCCAGCTCCATCATTAGATCAGCTCCATGTCATCATAATATTGCATTGTCTCGCTATATACATATGCGTGCGAAATTTCAGCTCAATCAGAAATCGGGAAGTGTGTCAAATTTAACTAACAAGTATCACCGGACGTCGCGTGATGTACCAAAGCACCTGCACGCGACGTCGCGTGATGTGACAATTAACGTGAGGAAAACAACCAAATTCCTTATCCGATTTTGATGAAATTTCTATGGGACTAATCGAGAAGCATATCCTTTCAGATGAAAAAATAATTTTTCAAATCGGTTTACAAATGACGGTGTTATGAGGTAACAAACATAAAAAAAAAACAACCGAATTAAGAACCTACTGTTTTTCGAAGAAAGTCGGTTAAAAAATATCTAAAACTACTTAGGAATTACCTATTTTTGCAAACATTATTTTTTGATGATTTTATCAAGTTTAGTTATATTTATTTTTGTCGTATATTAAAAATAATTCATATGAGTTTGCAGACATCTAAATCGAGGATCGGTTTTGTTATTTCCGAAAAGAAAAATGTGTAAGACTTTCTGAAATATAAAAAAAAGTCAATATCTAGTAATAATCCATCGCAAAAAAAAAGATGGACTCACGTAGATTTTAAGTTATTACATTTATGTTTTAGTATAATATAACGTGTACGATGTAGGAGCACGAATGTCATCCTAAGTTATAAAACAAAAAGCAAACAATCAATAATTCAAAAAAGGGCGCGGACCACCATGTCGGCGGTAGTTTTAATCATGGGGTATATGTAATCAATTTCATGGGGTACTGTTTAAAATGCTACAATAAAATACCTCCCCACATTCTACAACTGAATGAGACGAAATTTGAATCTTGTATAAAACGCACACTACATAGTGTGCGTTTTATACAAGATTTAAATTTCGTCGGCAAGCATAGTTGGGGGACTATATTGATGATAAAAATGCTTGGCTCAATGCTGGTCCTGCTCCACAACCATAGGAGCAAACTAATTGATTGCCATACTAAGTTATTGTGGAAGCTGCAGAAGATTGTAATAATATCCTTGCTTTGTATAGATTCCATCTCTTAGTATTATATAATTGCATAGCACATGTGTGAGTACTATGTACTGTAAAGCAACCATTAACATTTATTTATCTTTCATTGACTTGAATGTTGCCTGGTGGCGGAGAGAATGTCATGCTCACTCAGATTTCTCGCTGATGGTGGCGCGTGTGTCGGGTCATTTGGTTCCCTTCAATATGGTTGAATTGAATGGCGCTGAGCCTTGCGTCATGTTCGTGAACGGGCGCTGTCAGTTGGGACTGGTCATCTCTTAGCTGCCACGGTTTATTTTAATTACTTTATTTTGAAAGTGTTGATTATTAATCTTTTACTCTGGACGCTCTTAATGTGCACGTCTTTCTACATCGTTCTCACATATATGTATAATCTCAACGTGAATGATGTAGCCAAGATTTTGTAACAATATTTTGATTAAAAAGAGTGTCCATGGAGTTTTTTGCCCATTCTTCTCCATAGAGATCTACGCTTTGGAATGTGCAACTACGGTACCTACTTTCTCAAGTTATTATGCCTTGTGACTGTGACTGTAGCTTAGCTTCTTTTTTTGTTTGACTTTCAAAAGTGCCTGTAATGGTCTAATTGAAATAAATGCTTTGAGTTTTTTTTTGAGTTTTGAATCAATAAAAAAAAAAAAACCATCGCAATATTATAAATTACTAGCTTGTAGCAGCTTCGCCTGCGTGATGTTTGGTAATTGCTAAAAACTTACTGGATCATACTACCTGGATAAAAGGTATCCTATGTGTTAATCCAGGTTATAAACTATCTGTGTGCCAAATTTCTTTCAAATCCGTTCAGTAGTTTTTGCGTAAAAGAGTAACAAACGTCCATCCATGGTAAATACTCCCGCGCCATGCGTGCCCCTCTACGTGAGTTTCGAAGCCCTATTTGGCTCTGTTGGATAAATAAGGCTTCGAAATTCTTGAGAGAATATAAAGATGCACAGAAAATTCAACCCCCATTTCACCCTCTTAGGAGTGATTTCGAAAAACTCATTCTTTGTGGATAACTACTTTTCACAAAGAATACACCCTTCAAATTTCATTTCTTTAAGACCAGCCGTTTACGCTGTTTATATGTCAGTCAGTCAGTCAGGACGTTGAATTTTATGTAGGGGGTTGACTGTGGGAAGACTGATACACATTTCTCATTATTTTAACTGATGAGTATGTACTTTTGAATAGTATGTAATTTTGAAGTCAATCGACTGTGATAGTAAAAAGTTTCACAGAAAAGTCAACCACCCATTTCACCCTCCTAGGGGTAGAATAAAAAAAAAAGCTTTCTTGGTGAATACCTACTATTCCTCACAAATAACACACCCTCCAAATTTCATGTCTCTAGGACCAACGGTTTGAGCTATACGTTGATATATCAGTCAGTCAGTCAGGACTTTGAATTTTATTATGTATAGTTGAAAGTAACTTCTTCTATCTGACTGTTTGTCTGTTACCTTTTTATGTCTGATCGGACAGACTACGAGCTTAAAGTCATAGGGTACGGTGTGTGTTTATCCCGGTAGAACGGTGTATCTGTGAGATGACCTTTGACATACACGCGGGCGTAGCCACAGGCAAAAGCTAGGTCTTAAGACGCGGTATTACCTCAATATTCCCAAAAATTGGTTTCTTAGATAGTCGAGTATGACGTAACGCAATGAAAATATTAAAACACAAAAAAATGCAATGGACAGAGAAGGGTTTAAAGAAAATTTTAACCGAACAGAATAACAAATAATAGTTATATTATTATATGATATTTCCAATAAAAAAATGGGTAGTTACGGCACCAATGATTAGAATAGAATTTAATCGAATTAGCATTTTTTTTAAACTTTAACCCTACAATTAACTAATTTAATGTCTTTTTGAATAATCTAAAGAAAACCTGTAATATAAATGCCATTCGCAGCTTATACATATTATTTTCAATTTTAAACCTTATTCACGCTCTATAGTGGCGACAATAGTTTACGCGGTTTAGTAGCGATTACAATCGTTATCAGTCCTCGCCTTAAACAACTCTAATTTACTTCACATCTCACGGAAAAACCCTGTCCCCAATCAGGTGTTGCTGACGTAACAAAAACAACAATATAATCGGCATTCTTTGAATACCGGATGTTATCAGCGATGCATAACGGACACCTGTGTTGATAACAGAGTCACCCCAAACACCTGCTAAGTTTAGATAGTTAGATTAAATCGTATCGGAACAAACAACTAATGAGTTAAAGTGGTCGCACAGTTACAAAACACAGACGGGGTCAGCCTCCTTTCTGGATATTTTTTGTAAAACTTGTCATTGCATGGGACATTTAAACTAAGCACCATAATACGGCAAGCCCATAAGGCAAGCAAGAAGAAGAAAAGAAGAAGAGAAGAGAAAAGACAGAAGAGAGGAAGAAGAGAGAGAAGAGAAAGAGTGGGAGAGAAATTTATAAGGGCAAACCAAGCTTTTGGGTTGCGGGACTGTTCGAAAGAGATACCGCGGCCCTGGAACACAAAGGGCAAAGGAAGGAACATGGATGGGTTTTAGTCAGTACAAGTCTGACACTCCCTCCTGCTCAGCCCAGAGCGGGAGGGGTTATTTGATGATTTCTCAACGGTAAAAAAAAAAAAAACCAAGCTTTTAGGCTTGTATAAAAGAACCGCCACTAAGTACAAATTTAATGATGAAGTCGTTATTCTCTTGCCCATAATCTTGCCCTATTTATTTGGTGTCGGAGCAGCATGTCTTAAACCGATACTGTCACTTACGAGATATCTTCTGTGATTGTTCATTATTTTGAGCTCCCGATATTTCGACGCTGTTGCAAGCGCTATGATCGCAGGAGCAGTAGCATATCTTCTTTCATACTTCTCTAGTATAGGCCACACCGCCAGCTAGCGGACGAGCGAAAAAGCCGGGCGAGGCATCGTTTCACCTCTTTTCAAATTTTGGTTCACACAGCGAACTACCAAAAGAGCTGAAACGAAGTACGAAAAGAGGCTTGCTCGCTCGTTAGCTAGCGGTGAGGCCTGCGCTTTACTCGTCATCCCATCAGCCATATCATCCTTCACACAGTCCATCCATCGTTTCTTTGGTCTTCCTCTACTCTTATACCCATTCACATTCATACTCAAACTTTCCTCATTCCTCGGCAGCTAATGCTGACAGTGCAGTGCTTATAAGTGTGCTATGTGCTATAGTTACCTCAGTAACAAAAACGAGAATTTGAAACGAAAATATAACTATTCTATAGTTTTTGGTTTTTGGGATGAGATGGTGATAGTACCTTCTTGACTACCTTGGACCTATGGATGATTGCCTTGGGAGGTTTTTTTTTTATTCTTATGAATTGTATCTCTCAGGAAAACTGGCTGGCTTCGGGCGTAGAGCAGCAAAGGGACAGGCTGGATCTGAGTCAGATCATTATTTAGGGGCTGATTTAAAATTACTGGCTCTGCATCACCGGCTGGCTCAAGCAAGGGTCGAGGGGAGGAATCTTGGGAAGACGGGTTGCTAGACTTTTAAAGTTTAGTGTCTGTTAATATTATTAGAAATCTGTTTCTAGGCAACCCACAAGAGTTGCTTTATCATGAAATAATCATGAAACTAAAAAAAAGGATGTAAATATTTTAGTATACATTCTATACTTTTATTTTAGTATTTTTATTTGTATACTTATTTAGGTTAAGGTATTTATCTATGGGTCTTTGTTACCTGAAATAATTTGATTATTGTTATTTCCTTTAAATATATCTTTACAAATCAATTATATGTTTAATTATTCCGTTAATTAAAAAAAAAAAAACAATATAAAAGCATTTGGGAATGGGAATGCAAAATTGCCGGTCGTAGTGAACAGACGTATCGAACAATTATTGCAATAAACAAATAATCACTTGCGAAATTGTGACCTAGTTACAGTAACAACGCATACTCGTACAGTACATTTGTGTAAGGTGTATTATTAGTACAAATGACCGGTGTCTAACAAGAACAATATAACCTGCTTCATGATGGAGGATAGTCCATTCAACCGGAGTAGTAAATGTGTTCGCTCCCCGCCTTCTACGCCTGTGCCCGTGGCCGTACCCGCCCCTGCCCCTCAAGTACCTATCCAAAGGAACGATGCCCCTGAAGTTGTATCGACGTCAGAACTTCAGAGCTGGATGGCGACTATCGAACAGAGCCTGAAGGAGGTGTGCGCTATTGCAGCTGAGGGAAAGCTGAATGTTGAGCAGAAAACGCGCATCACTAACCTATGCCGGAAGATTAGTCATGGAACCTCGCAGATGGCCGTCATGTACCAGTCTGTCAAAGCTAAAGCCCTTCAATCGCACTACGCCATCAGAACTCTGGAAAACCAACTCGACCTATCGCAGCAGCTACAGAACCTTAAGCTGAGTATCGAAGATTCGACGAAACCTGCCCAGGGATCTTCCTTTGCTGACATGGTAAAGAAAGGTGCCAACAATTTTATCCAGCCAAGTTCTGTAAGTTCTGTGGCCATATATCCGAGTGACAAATTGAAGACCAGCGATGAGACTAAAACTCTTGTCCAAAAAATTATCAGCCCCGAACAAATGAAGCTCCACGTGAGAGGCCTGCGCAAGACGAAGAACGGCGGTGTGATCATCAGCACCGAGACGAAGGACGACATCGAGAAGCTGAGACAATCGGTGCAGCTCACCAAATCAGGTCTAACAGTCGACGAGCCCCATAAAAGGAAGCCTAGGGTTGTAATTATAGGAGTGCCCACATCCATGCAGGAAAATGAGGTTTTTACCTGTGTATACAACCAGAACCTAGCCGAAAAACTTCAGGATTGCAGCCTTGAGACGTTTTTGAGCTTAATTAAATTAAGTCATAAATCAGGTAAGAAAGACTCTGAGACATTGTTGAAGTATCTGCAGCCATACGCAAAGCCCTGATATCACAAGACCGAGTTTTTGTAAATTGGTCATCATGCCCTGTGAGAGACTTCACTTTGGTCACACGATGCTATAAGTGTCAGCAGTATGGACATGCGGCCAAGTCATGTCGGCAGACATCGCATACCTGCGGCCACTGTGGTGATCAAGGTTAATCAGTAAAAGAATGTCCAAAAAAGGCTGACGAACCAAAATGCGCTACTTGCTTGCATTTCAAAAAGCCCGACAAGCATAACACAGGTGCTGCTGACTGCCCGGCGAAAATAATGGCTGAAAAAAGGTACATAAATTCTGTAGATTATGGAGGCGCCTAAGAGCGCCGTTAATTAGTTATTTTTCTGTCCTTTTTTTTTTCTATTTTATATTTTTATTTTATATTATTATTTAAACTACCATTATGATTAATAATTTAATTAATGATTTAGATAATTTCTCTGTATCCGAGTCCAAAGTTTGTGAAGCTGAAAACTGCAAACAATATCTATCCGGCTATAAATCTCCACTAACCATACTAACACAAAATATTCGCAGTGTCTTTAAGAATTTTGATAGCTTTAGTACATTTCAGAATCGGCTAAGCATAAATTGTGACGTTATTGTTTTAACCGAATGCTGGCTTGCCAAACAATATAACATACCACTAATCCCGGGATATAATATGTCGATACATATTATATCCCGGGATTAGTGGTATGTTATATTGTTACTAAAGCACCATAAATTACAACCAAAATGATGGTGTGATAGTTTATGCAAGAAATCATCTGAACGTCTCTGTTGAGGAACCTTATATGCACGACTGTAACAGATTGTTAGTTAAAATTGGCTCAGAATTTGCGATATTAGCATTATATCGACCTCCGTCTTTTAAAAATACTAGCAATTTTACTGACTCTCTGAATGAAATCTTGCAGAACCTGTCATCCATCAAAAACACGATTGTAATTGGAGATATTAATATCAATATTCTTCCTGGAAGTGCTGATGCTACTGCTCAGGACTACCTGAACCTATGCGCCTTTCATGGCCTGCTCCCAGCACACAGCTTTCCTACACATTACAGTGGTTCCTGTTTGGATCATATTATGCTTAGATCTAATTTCCCTTCACTTGCACTTGTGGTTAACTCAACAATTACCGATCACAATGCTGCCCTACTAACCCTAAATTGTAAATTACCTAAACAAGACACTCGCAAAATTTCAAAACTGAATATAAATAAACTTGAAGAAGATTTACGCGTCATCGATTTCGATCCAGTCTATAATTCCGCTGACCCGCAGTTTTGCATGTTGTTTGTAATTGAAAATTTACGAAATGCAATTCAGAAAAACACAGTCGTATCGCAGTTGAGCAACAAAAATCACAACATAAAACCATGGATAACATCAGGTCTTATTCGTTGTATGAAACATAGGGATAAACTGCATATGAAAGCTAAATCAAATCCAGAAAATGTAGTATTGCAACTTTCGTACAAAAGATACCGAAATTTCTGTAATGATCTCCTTAAAAAAGTTAAAAGCAACTATGACAAACTGGCATTGGAAAAGGCTGGAACAAATAGTAAAAAGATCTGGAAATATATTAAAGACACAACGTATACCACGAAACAATATGAGTCATCTTCAAGTTTATTACAAGCACACTCGTCACCGGTGGAATCCGCTAACATAGCAAATAATTTCTTTGTTAATGTGGGTAAGTGTTTGGCAGAAAAAAATCTGGGTCAATCCCAAAACCTAACGAGCACTCCTTTAACATCTAACAATGCTTTAACATCCTTTGCGCTGCTAGATCCTGACGAGACTGAGGTAGAAAATATAATCATGACCTTGAAAGAAGACTGTGCTGTGTGTGTGTGTGTGTTGGCTGGGACAACATATCGAATAAAATTATTAAAAAATTCAAGGACATTTTGGTACCACCACTGACTTATATTTTTCGCATTTGTTTATCTTCAGGTCATTTTCCAGAGTGTCTCAAAAGAGCTGTAATTGTCCCTGTCTATAAATCAGGCAGCAAAGAGCATGTGACAAATTATAGACCTATTTCCTTACTGCCTTCTATGTCAAAAATATTGGAGAAAATAATCAACAAAAGGTTGTTGAAATATTTGGAAGATAAATCTATTCTGTCTGAACGGCAGTATGGATTTAGGCCGAAAGTTTCATTTGCCGATGCGGTACATCATCTAACTGACTATGTAGCACAAGAACTTGACAAAGGTAACCACACAGTAGGAATTTTTCTGGACCTTGCCAAAGCTTTTGACACAGTTTCCATTCCAATTCTGTTGCGCAAGCTTGAGATCATGGGTGTAAGAGGCACCCAGCTGAAAATTTTCAAAAGTTATTTAGAAGGTCGTTCTCAGTGCGTAAAGATTGGCGATGTTCTCAGTGCTGTTCAAAAAAATACTTTTTTTGGTGTTCCCCAAGGAAGTATTCTAGGACCCACTTTGTTTTTGATCTACATAAATGACCTTTGCAATCTAAAGCTAGAGCATGGCACTATCATAACTTACGCAGACGACACTGCATTACTTTTTTCAGCTGACTCAGAAAATGAAGTCTACAATCTTGCGCAACACGGATTTAATATTGTAAATGAATGGCTTCTAAATAACTCACTAACTCTAAATGCAGATAAGACAAATTACATTAAGTTTTCGATGCGCAAGCATATATCAAATATCCCCAAAGCGTTGCATGCTCATTGTTGCCCAGAACCAGCAGATGGCCAGTGTATGTGTCCTAATATTAAAAAGACTGATAAAATAAAGTATCTGGGTATTATAATAGATGAAACCCTTTCCTTTAAACAACATATGGAAGCTCTAAATAATAGAATTCGTAAGCTGATATTCGTATTCAAAAAGCTACGATTTATTACAGATCCAAAAATACTGAGGCAAGTATATTTTGCTCTTTGTCAGTCAATTCTGACTTACTGTATTACCTCATGGGGTGGGGCGAGTAAAAGTCTGTTATTGCCCATTGAAAGAGCTCAAAGAGCTATTCTCAAGGTGGCTACTTGCCGCCCTTTCCTTTTCCCCACTAACCTTCTGTATAAATCTTGTGAAGTACTAACAGTTCGACAGTTATTTATTATGAGCACTGTACTAAAACAACACGCAGCACTCCCATACAGCAACGATTTTACTAAAAAAAGACGAAAAGATATAGTTTGCCCTCAAAAAAGTACAAAACATGCTTTCACAGCCAAGTTTTATATGTACCTCGGACCGTTACTCTATAACAGACTACATGAAAAAGGAAACATCTACTCCTTAAACCACAGTAACTGCAAGAAAATCCTTAAGGAAGCTCTTCAAGCTATGTCTTATGAAGATACAGAGAAGTTATTACTTGTGCTAAAGTAAATATTGTTCGTATTATTGTTATTTTTTATTTAATTAGTTAGCTAGGTTAAGCTACTATAATTTTTATATACCTTCTTTACCAATAAGATTATTAAGCTATGAGATTATTATGTCAATTAAAGTTACCTCCAATCGCCTGAAACACAGGATTACCTAGTTCAGGCACAAATAATCGTGAACTTGCCGTAGATTTAAGAAAAACTGTAAACGTTGTATCTTATATTTTTTAATAAAATTTTATTTATTATTCCCTTTATTTAACTTTTATACAAATTATTTACATTTTTAAATATTTCTTATAAAAAAACAATATAAAAACATTTAAAAATATAAAAAATTGTTGCCCGCCGGTATCGGGAACAGGGTCCAAGCTACCGGTGGTCAGGGCTCCAGAGAGAGAAACCTCCTAACAATACGCGCCGTGTCCAGGAGTACTGCTTTCTGAATCAAGCCCTTGATCCAGCTGCCTAACGAGAGCCTCCTCAGGTATTCATCGAGGCTCTTAGCAATTAAGCCATGGGCTGATACGACTATCGGCACAATGATCGCTGAGTCCACATCCCACATGTCGACAACCTCGCGAGCCAAGTCAAGATATTTTATTTGCTTATGTTTCTCGGCTTTCACGAGGTTCTCATCATGCGGGACCGTTATGTCAACAATCATTGCGCGCCGCTCTGATCGATCCACCACCACTATATCAGGCTTATTGGCTAAAATAGTCCTGTCAGTGATGATGGATTGATCCCAGTACAATGTGATATTGCCATTTTCGAGAACTGGGTCGGGCACATACCTATAGTACGGCACTTCCGATTCCACAAGTCTGTATTTTAGAGCAAGTTGCTGATGGATAATCCTGGCTACAAGGTTGTGTCTATGCAAGTACTCTCCGTTAGCCAAACGAGAACACCCAGAGATAATGTGACGGATTGATTCACCTGGACGGTGGCATGCCCGACATATGTCAACCGTGCCGTCCTTCACAATAAATCTCCGGTAGTTATTCGTCATCATAACTTCATCCATAATTGCACAGACAAAACCTTCGGTTTCTCCGAAGAGGTCCCCGGAACGTAGCCAGGCTACGGACGCTGACAGGTCTACATCGGGCCCGTGCAGGGCCCGGAAAAAGCGTCCGTGAAGCTCCTTACTCTGCCATACCTCCCTGCGGTCGTTAGTGTCAAGCACTACAGGTTTGCGCCAGTTCTCTTTAGCCAAGGAGAGCGGGGTGAGGCCCTTGTCCACCGCGACCACATCTCGATGCATCCCCACGTCGGCTTCTAGGAAATATTCCCTGAGACTGCATATCTCGCGATTGTGGAGAGTCTTAGCGTTTAAAAAGCCTCGACCCCCACACTTCCGCGGGATATACAGTCTCATAACCGAAGAACGTGGGTGATGCATTCGATATGCCGTCAACAATGTACGGACCTTCCTATCCAGGGCGTCTAGTTCTGTTTGAGTCCATTTCAGTATGCCGAAAGAGTACATCAAAACCGGCATGACCCAACCGTTGAAGGCACGCACCTTATTTCCGCCTGCTAAAAGACTATTAAATACTTTTTTCAGGCGGCCAAAGAAGCGTTCCTTCAACGATTGCTTCATGTCAGCAACATTGATGCCCAGCGCTTCCGACATACCCAAATACTTATAGGTTTCGGTTGCTGAGAGGGATCTAAGATTTATGGAATCCGAGAGCTGGGTTCCCACAGATTCCACAATCTCCCCTCGTTTTACATGCATGACCGCACATTTGTCCACACCAAATTCCATCCTGATGGCGCTACTGAAAGTTTCAGTAACCTTCAGTAGCTCCATCAGTTGCAAATCGTTGGGGGCAAAGAGTTTCAGGTCATCCATGTAAAGGAGGTGAGATACAACTTGACCACCTCTCCTCAACCGATAGCCTAGACCTGAATCCTCCAGCAGCGTGCTAAGAGGATTCAAGGCTAAGCAGAACCAAAGTGGACTCAAACTGTCACCCTGAAATATACCTCGCTTTATCCTTATCGGCTCGCTATTCCTCTGGATTTGCCGACATCCTGGATAGCGAAGGACTGTCCTCCATTGTCCCATACACGACATCAGGAAGGTGCGCAGAGTTGCATCTACTTTATACAACTCTAGCACCCTCATGAGCCATGTATGTGGCACGGAGTCATAGGCCTTCTTGTAATCTATCCAACATGTCGACAGATCCCTTCGGGAACGGCGAACCTGTTGGCTAATGGCCATATCAATGAGGAGTAGCTCCTTAGTACCGCGGGACCCGTTCCTACATCCATTTTGGGAAGCGGACATGATAGAATTATCATCAATGTGTTTGTTAATTTTAGCTCTCAAAATGGATGTAAGAACTTTATAGACTGTCGGAAGATAGGTAATCGGTCTATAATTTTTAGGTTCCGCAGTACTACCCGATTTATGGAGCAGGTGGGTTATACCTGTTGTCAGGAACTCGGGCAGCGACCCTGACTCTAAGGCTGACTGGAACAGGGTTGCCAGGCGAGCGTGCGACCTTGTGAACCATTTAATCCAGAAGTTGTGCAGCCCATCCGGCCCTGGAGATTTCCAGTTAGGCAACGGACGGACTGCACGAACTACGTCTTGGGGGCAGATGGTGATTGCCCCCATTTCTTGTACTGGATCGCACGCTCGCTCGACCTCCCGGGTCCATTCATCCTCGATATGGCTAACAGGCACCGACCAGATGCTGCGCCAGAACGAACACATGGCATCATCATCCGGCAGACGCGTGTCAGCCACACCTTGGTCCGGTCGCTCCCAAGCCCTATAAACCCACCTTTCATCTCTTTGGAATGTGCGATTCTGAGTGTATCGGTCCACCCGCCGTTTATACCTACGAATACGGTTTGCCCATGCATACACTTTCTGCTTCAGGAAGTCGATGCGCTCTGTGACACGGGACATGTAATCTCGAGGACTGATATCAATCCCCGAGAATGCCCGCCTCACAAAACGCATCACTCTAGGGCGTGTATTGCCCTCCCTGAAGCAGATCAGTTTGCCGATGAGTGCTCTGGCCCCATCAATACGTCGCTCAATCCTGTACTGCCATGCTGGTACGACTGGCTTAGGTCGTGTAGCTCTGTCATCAGAAAATTTGACGTGAGCTACACGACATGCCGCTACAGCTGCACAATACAGGATTGAATGAGCATCGATGAGGTCTTCGCAGTTATCAAAATAGTTTGACAACTGCGAATCCAGAACAGCCACCAGCGCCCTATTTTTGTTATGCATGGGCAAACGAGGTATGCGTGGCCTAAGGTCGGCTGGCATGAGCCGATATTCCCGAATCGCACCTTCCAAAGCACTCCTCATTTCCTCATTGCACTGGGTACTTACATTAGTAACCATGTCATCACTTACGTCGTTATTGCGATTTGGTATTATGCTAGACTGTGGTGGAACCACAGCCTGCGACGGCGTGGCAATGACATAGCTACTCTGCATTTCAGTCCGCAAGCGATCAAGTACGGTGTCATCCAACATACGATTACGCTGGATGACTCGCACCTGATCCGACAGTCGTTGCGCCGACACGTTGACAGCTGGCTCAAGCACCTGAAACAGAGAGAGCATCCGAACACGGTACGCGGTCAGGTTGTTTCCTCCCTCTGTAGCCCCATAATATGCGCGCATGACATTCTCGTTTATGGAATGAGTCCATCGCATGCGCGACACATTTCCACCGGCAGCGGGGACCCTGTTCGGGGCCGGTTGGCCACGAGGTCCCAAGCCCGCTGGTGGCCGTCCTCTTGCTCGTCGTCGAGGCGATGGTGGTGGTGGTGTCGACGGCGGGGAGAAAAACTCGTCGCTCGAGCTCGACGCAACTGCAGCGACCGGCGACACGATGCTCACGGATGTGGCGCGTCCCGGCGGCTGCGAGGCGGAGCTGAGCGACGAGCCCGGAGATGGTGGGTGTGCCTGTTGTTTGGCTCGGCTTCTGGTCAGCATCTTAATATTATGACGTTTTATGGGATTGGTTTTCCTTTAGGTATTTTCATTTTTGGTATATTCCGGTGGTTTCGTTTAATTTTGATAATGTTTTTTTTTTTTTTTTTCTTCTCATAATTTCGTTATCTAAACCGTTTTGTTGAAGAAATGTGGTAAAAATATTAAATTAAATTAGTTTCGGAAATTTTTTATGTCACGTCAATTTGACATCCGAGCCACAGATATTATTATTATTATTATTTATTTAAAAATATACAAATTGTAGCCCAATGGTATCGGGAACAGTATCGGGATAAAAATAACAGCTTTTTACTGAATGTTTATGAAAGTATAAAGCGTGTAACAAGACTCTTAACGACGCCGAAAGGTACTTGTTCTCCCCGTCATTGCGATCATTTTTTTGTTCTAGACCATACCTGGGAACCTTCCTTTTTTAGTTACGGAGATATTGGGGGTCAAAGTTCCAACTCTTTCGCAAGTTTTTTTTAAAATAAATGTTTTAAATGTTAGATTTTTACTTTAAACACCTTGACGACCCCCTTACTACTCAATCCATCCATCAGCACAATGTTTTGAGTGCGTTACATTGAGTCCCACCGTAAAACGTGATTGTTCACCCCAAAAAAAAGTCGTTTCCCAGCAATAATTTTGCGTAAAGTTACTTAGTTTGATATACATAATGCTTGGTTGACGGCTTCGTGAAGGGTCTTGTTACACCCTGTATACGGTACTTATAACAAAAACACATTTTCTAAATGTTTTGTCTGTCTGTCTCTCTGTCTGTTTGTTTTGCCTAATCTCTGAAACGGCTGGACCGATTTTGATGGGAATTTGAAGGGCTGACGGATAGCTGACTATAAGGTCTAACAAAGGCTTTTATTTTAGAAATATAATTAGGGTTTCGTGAAAAAAAAAAATTAACCCTTGAAATTGTTTACAAAATCTTATTCAAAGCGAAGTAATACTTTCACGCGAACGAAGGTCGCGGGCAGCAGGTAGTCTATACTTCTATACTAACATTATAAAGAGGTAAAATTTGTCTGTATGTTTGTATGTAGGGGGTATTCCTGGAGATACTGAACCGATTTTGAAAATTCTTTCACTAATAGGAAACTACATTATCCCCGAGTGCCTTAGGCTATATTTACAACGTGCCCGTGGGATAATTTCCGATAAAAACGCGAGCGAAGCCGCGGGCAACAGCTAGTATTAAATAAAGTACTGATGCATTACCTGAAAATTATAAAAGTTTTAAAAAAGTTGTCCCCAGAATGACAACAGGTGTCTGACGATCAAGCAGTGTTCCGTAATGTTGGCAACACTCGTAAAACCAATTTCCACAGTAGGCATGTCCGTTATTTCACGTCACTAGATACAATAACTAGTTACGCGGCATGTAACCGAATCACTAGTTTCGAATCTAGTTATAAGTAGTGATTTTTGTAATTGCGTTATTTCAGTTATGTGATTGTTGGGTGTGAGTAGCTGAGTAGTCGTTACGTTATTCGAGCGATCGAGAATAGACTGTCGGTAATGTCGGTTGGTCGACTGGTTGATCATAGGTTCATAGTAAACACTAATAATTAGTCATAAATACATTTAATGCAGTCAGCCCTAAGCCTGAGTAAAGTATGAAGGGAAGTTAATTTATTGATTTAAAAGTATAGCTATATACACTTAAGTAGACAGTGATTTAATTTATTTTCGTTTCATGTGTAACTGTATAGTTGGTGGAGGTATTTATACTAACAATCACAGTAGCTGAATAAAAATAACTAGTTACAAAAATCACTAGTTTTGAAACAGGTGACGCAGACCAAGTAACTGGTTTCGTTACGTTTCTTGAAAATGACGTAACGAACCACCTCTATTCCACAGTTATATTCGCCTGGGGTTGCTACTGCGAAATTAACATTTCCCACTGTATGTCAAAAATGGCTTATACATTTATCTGGTGACAAAACTTTATTAATTTTGATTTTTCTGTTTGTGGTTGGTGGTACGTGGCACTTTAAGGATATTATACGAGTTGAATAATATCATCAACATCATCAATTCATCTTCTTCCAGCCTTGTCCAATTAATTCTTTCTTTATCGTGTGGCTAGTGCCTAACCTGGTGTCAGAGTTTTTAGGCCGTCCATGGGCCTCTGACTTGGCTTTACATGCCGTCAAGAAACATTTCTCGGCCATCGTAGGCGCGGGCCTGTGGACGGTGAGCTATGGGCTAGCTCGCCGTTCTTCCGTCTTATGACGACAGGCCGTGTCGACGGCGCGTTCGTGTTCCACGCGCGCCTCAAAGAGATGTCAGCAATAGGAAGGGGGCCGCAAGGGCCGATGCCTGCCGGGGCTGCAGGACTGTTCGAAAGAGATACCGTGGCCCTGGAACACAAAGGGCGATGAAGGAACATGGATGTAGTCAGTAAAAGTCTGACACACCCTCTTGCTCCGTCCAGAGCAGGAGGAGTTATTTGATGATTTCCCATCCGAAAAAAAAGGCATGCGAGTTTCCTCACGATGTTTCCCTTCACCGGAGCAAGTGATTATTATACAATACGCACATGAATCCGAAAAATCAGTGGTGCGTGCCTTGGGTTCGAACTTCGAGACCTATGACTTGGCATTCCGACGGTCACACCACTAGGCTGTCATTGCTATTTGTCCTTGTTCCATATTACTTGGTGACGTCGCAACACGTTTTTTTCTTCGATACTCCCCTGCTAACCGTCACGCTATCATTTACACCTTTTTCTTTCATATACCTCACACAATCCATTCATCGTTTCCTTGGTCTTCCTCTCCCTCTTCAGCCATCAACATTTATGTTCATCACTCTTTTAATCACATGCGATTCGTCCCATATGAGTTGAATAATATTTTTCCACAATAATTAGCAAGATTTATACCTCCATGCTTGCATATAAATGGATAAATATTTAAAACTAGCTGTTGCCCGAGGTTTCCCTTTCGTTTTGGTCGGAAATTATCCCACGGGCACGTTATAAATATAGCCTATGGCACTCGGGGATAATGTAGCTTCATATTAGTGAAAGAATTTTCAAAATCGGTTTAGTAGATCCGGAGATTACCTCCTACATACAAATTACAAACTTTCCCTCTTTATAATACTACTAGCGACCCGCCCCGGCTTTGCACGGGTGCAATGTTATACATATAAACCCTCCTCTTGAATCACTCTATCTATTAAAAAAAACCGCATCAAAATCCGTTGCGTAGTTTCAAAGATTTAAGCATACAAAGGGACATAGGGACAGAGAAAGCGACTTTGTTTTATACTATGTAGTGATAGTATAGAATAGATACTGTGCAGGTCAGTTCCGCTTGGGCGGAGCACCGCCGTGTCCTCGTAGCGGCAATCGGCGGCGGCGACCTCTCGCGTCCGGCCCTGGTTCAATCCATGGTCCGGAGCGAGAGGGAATGGGACGCCGTCACCTCCTTCTGCGAAGCAGTCATGCTAGCGAAGGAGGTGGCGGGACGTGAGAGGGAGAGAGCCTCACGTCTCGGGGGCCACGTGATGGCCCCCGGCCACCGTAGGCGCGGGCCTGTGGACGGTGAGCTATGGGCTAGCTCGCCGTCCATCCGTCTTATGACGACAGGCCGTGTCGACGGCGCGTTCGTGTTCCACGCGCGCCTCAAGGAGAGTCAGCAAACAGGGAGGGGTCCGTAAGGACCGACGCCTGCCAGGGTTGCGGGACTGTTCGAAAGAGATACCGCGGCCCTGGAACACAAAGGGCAAAGGAAGGAACATGGATGGGTTTTAGTCAGTAAAAGTCTGACACTCCCTCCTGCTCAGCCCAGAGCGGGAGGGGTTATTTGATGATTTCCCATCGGTAAAAAAAAAAAAAGTATATAATAGACGAGCGGTACGGGCCAACAGTTTGGGTTTCTAATTTCAGTTTTCACTAACGCTAGGCGTCACCTATATGGATACCTAAACGGACTCTTGGCCACAGAATAAATAGTAAAAGTATGTGAGCAGGTGAGCAGGACGTTGAAAATCCTACAGTAGGTACAATGTTTAAGCATTCATTTGTTGTGTTCCTAATGTAAGTGAACATAGGACCTCTGGTCGGTAGAGTTAGTCAGAGGCTTATCATCTTAAAGAAGAAGAGGCTCATCAATAAAAGTTTCTTTATCCTTGTTGCGCTGATCAGTTGACAGTTGCAGAAATGATTATTGATGATATAAAAACTAATAGAAAGGAATAATTAGGCAAATGCCGTCTTACATAACAAAACTTAACGCCTTGTGATCCCCGAAGGGGTAGGCAGAGGTTTTTATCAAGTACACGCACATTTCGTCAGTTATGTTTAAGTCCCACGTAATAAGGGGCGACCCTATTGCCATCAACCGGACACAAATCCAAACTCCGTGGCTGCTACTGTGAAAAACCTGATGGGAAAACCCAAAAATACTTTGAAATCTAATCTAAAATATTTGAATCGAACCCAGGACCTCATGATAAAGAGTTGCGCTTGCGATCACTAAACAAACGAGGCAGTACGACCTCACACAGGTACATAAATAACCTTAAACTATTTGAATTTTATGACAGGCTATATTAATGTTTGGTATATCTGGGGCGTGCAGAAAACAAGAATTAGCTAGCATAAATGTGAGCGAAATCGAAAACCATGGGGTGTCTTCTTGACCCAATTGTCAAGAAGTATCAAGCTCTAAGAATTACAAACGCAAAAAGTAACAGATTCTTTCAGAAGTACCAAAATGGTAAATGCATGCGGCAAGTCGTTGGCGTTAACCAAATCGGTAGTGTACCAAAAGAAATAGCCACGTTCTTTAAGGTTGGAAAATCCGGCTAGTTATAGGTACCGGTCACAGCTTTAGAAGGACCTCTGCAACATTACTAGCTAATTCCGGAGCCGATATCATTACACTGAACCGCCACGGAGTATGGCGCTTTAATAATGTTGCAGAGGGTTATATTGAAGACTCGGTGCACAATAAAATTGAAGTAGTTGTACTTGTATAAATATAAATAATGGTGTGGAACCGTGCCCTTCTACCTCACGCGAAAACGTCCAGCCACCGCCGCCTCCGCCGCAAGCTCCGCCGCCACCGACGTCACCGCCGTCGTCGCAGACATTTACGCCACATTCTCCCGTTCAACATAATACGTGTGAATTCAATAATGTCAGTCAGTCAGTTAAGCTTCCAAAGCAGCAAAGGATGATGCAAATTTTGGTCCCACCCTCCAATAGCTATGTGTGATACATTTTTGGATAGGTATTTTCAAACTGCATAGAAGTTACTATGGCACCAAGTTTCAAATCTTAGTCCGTTCAGAGTTATGCAGTATTAAACAAGTCAGTTTAACAATAGTCAAACGTAATGTTTTTCCCTAAAATAATGCACTTTTTGAATTAACGAGGAATTAACTAGTATCATAACTACCGCTATCATCATATACCGATGGGTGTATGAAAGTGGTTTGTGATAGCGGCAGCGCAGTGCTTTGTCGAAATATCTTTAGCGTAACAGCTTAAAATCGCGCTTGAACCTGCCGTTAACCTATTACACTATATTTGCCGTTGGTTAATAGGACCTGCTACTACCCAGCCGAGACCAGTCGACCAGTGTCGATGAGTGTGATGTGTGTATGAGTGTCCAGTGTCGGTGGGGTGACCAGTCGAGATTGGTTGGCCTGATCGGTGGTAAGTTATTCGTAACCATGCACAAGCTTCTAAATATATAAAACCACACTATGCAACCTTATGCGTCAAGCCTTGAAGATGGTAGAGGACTAGTGCAAGGAATATAAACTAGCAGTGAACCCTACAAACTCAAACTCAAAGCATTTATTTCAATTAGACCTTAGCAGGCACTTTTGAAAGTCAGAAAAACAAAGGCGAAGCTACAGTCAAGGCATACTAACTTGTGAAAGTACTGTAGTTGCCCATTCCAAAGCGTAGATCTCTATGGAGAAGAATGGGCAAGAAACTCCATGGACACTCCTGTATCACTGACAGTTCCCTGTGCAGAGCGTGCATGGAGGCGGAGGAAACGGTAGCGCATGTACTCCTCGAGTGCACCGGCGTTATCCAGATCCGCGAGGAGACTCTTGGAACACTAAGATCCCTTTCGGATGTCCTGGTTGGAGTAACGACCACCATGGCTCACGCACAATGGTCCACTTTTGGGACTAAGTGCGGAAACCAAAACCCTTAACATAGAGCTAGAAGGTACAATTCTTAAATTATTTCACAACTATCATATTATTCAAAGATACTGTACCTGCATGACCGGACGACGTACTGTAGGTACCTGTGCACATATTGTGTCAATACTCACAATTCCCTACCCTAAGGGGTATGACAGGCATGAGGGATTTGTAGGACCAGCCTTATTTTTAAATGAGGTCATATTAGAGAGTAGGTTAGTATAAAAATGTTTGATTTTCCCATAAATCAATACCTTATTTAACAAATAAATACAACATAAAATACCATAACATTGAGTTTTATTTTTAAAAATCCCTTCGACTCTGATGATAACGGTAGTTATGTAGTTAATACTAGTTTTAATTCAAAAAGTGCATTATATTAGGGAAAAACATTACGTTTGACTACTGATAAACTGACTTATTTAATACTGCATAACTCTGAACGGACTAAGATTTGAAACTTGGCGCCATAGTAACTTCTGTGCAGCTTGAAAATACCTATCCAACAATGTATTACACATAGCTATTGGAAGGTGGGACCAGAGTTCGTACAAATCCTGGCATCATCCTTTCACTGAATTTCAATAATTGTAAATTTGAACAATTATTGATTACTATTAATTTCCAAGAGTAGTGACCTATCTGTATAATTTCTCATTTGCTATTAAAACATTCTAATGAAAAAGTTTGTTTCATTACATATTGTACTGTTTTCTCGCAAATGTGTTAAAAACGTTGTATGACACACGTGCAGAAATTGGTATTTAGAAACTCGTGACTATGGTAAGCCATAGTCTCGGGCTTACATTCGTCTACTCGTTTGTAAAAACCAACTTACCGCACTAGTATCATAAATAACTATAATACATATAAAACCGACATAATATTTTTCACAAAGCCCTATACAACGGTGTCGAACCTCTAGTAGTACCATCGGAGGGGTAAACCTAATCTTTATGATCTACACGCGACACGAGTGGGTTAGCGCCACTCTATAGTGCCTCGTTCGTATCACAGCGTACGTACAGGGTTAGCCACTATATCTTGGGGAAATGATATAATGTTTCTAGCATTTTTCATCATGGCTGGCGAATGAGGAAAATTTCTTTAGGAAACCTTAGAGTATGAATGTGGATGGCTAATAAATAGCCACACGAGTGCATGGGTGGTCTTTTCTCCATACAAACGCTATCGCCTGTTTTCTTTCTGGTTTATGCCTTTAAAGCTATGATTTTTTACAGTTAAATAGATATCAACCTCTTCTATGTCCCTATGTTTTGCTTTTTGATTATACATAATCTGTATCAGCACTAACCTTTACAAAATGTTCAAAATTTCCTATGTGGACCGCTGTCTACAGAGGCCTAGTGTACCAATTAAGAGACAACTATTAATGGAAAAAAACATAGGGACACAGTATAAATCATTTTTATTCAGTTTATGAAATATCTTGTACATTGGTCGAATATTGGAGGAGGAAATAGTCGAGACCCAAACCAAGCGAGTCTGAGTTGCACACCGAGCGATGGTTCCATACAAACTTGTATTTTTACTTTACTTTACTTGTATTCACAATTACGTATCACAATTGTTATTTCCAAAATCCGTTCCAAATCAAAATGTTTTTTTTTATAGATCCCCGTTATCCCGCCGTTTTCACACATGACATCTGTTCCCTCTGGGTTGTCATCTGTCTTTTTTACCACAGAACTACTTAATTATTCTAAATTTCGCACAGAATATAATATTTGACGATGAGCTGGTCTAACAACTACCAATACTGATGTTAAGCATCTACTAATAATGGGAATAATTTAAATAATTAACACAAGCTCTTAAGAAATGACAGTTTATGTCATTCACAATCCTGTTGAAGTCATTGTAAAGACATACGGAACGATCTGGTTACCCATGCGCGGTATAATCGCGGGATGCACTGCTTAACTTAGCAGCTGGATTGACGCTCGTAACTTTCTGTGAAGAACTGAGACGCCCCCGGCAATATTAAAAAAACCGGCCGCGGTTTCCGTATACACTTGTAGGTATTTTGTTATTAAACTACATATTTACGGTTTTCAGATTTTTTCCTTAAAATGTGCTGCTGTATGAACAAGATTGCTTCTAGGTCAATGGAAAGTACCGTATAAATTTTGATTCCCTTGAGAGTGTCTAAATACACGATTTATACGGCATAAATGGCCGTATCTTTTTTTTTACGTCAACTTAGTAGGTTGACTTTTTCACAGCTTTAAGAGACTGTAGTCTTAAGTATACGGTTTTAATTTCACCTCGATACATCACGCGTTTCCGAGATAAAGGGTCTTGATAGACAGACGGACAACAAAGTAACACGATAAGGGTTCCGTTTTTTCCTTTTGAGTTACGGAACCCTAAAAATACAAAACAAACATAATATCACGCCTGTAATCCACGAAGGGATAGGCAGAGGTGTACCTAATAGTACTCGCTAGTTATACTTATATCCCAGGTAATAGGGGGCGATCCTATTGGCATTGGCCCGGCACAACTCCAGATTACGTGGCTGCTGCTGAGAAATTCCTAATGGAAGAACCCAAAAACACTTAGACCAACCTGCTTTGAATTGAACTTATGCTCAATCACGCTAAAGATAGCCACAAAATTGCGGTAGACAAAAAATAATATGTTACCCTACTCTGTCCCACTGCTCGACAAAGGCCTTCCATGACTTTCCAATTTTGTTTAAGCTTTGCCTTCTCCGACCTTTAAGAATGAGTCCAGATCTTCACGTCAGCGCTTCTTGGGCCTGCCTCGGTTACGACAGCCGTCTTCGGGGACCCCACCTTCGCTTAACATTGGTAAAAGAAAAATCAAGTGAAATAGGTCCTGTGCGAGGCCAAAAGACGCCTATCGCAGCAAGGTGCTGTAAATTAAAAAAAAAGAAGTCACAGCGCTGGTATTCTGATAGGGCCCAAAGTGATGCCACGGTCAGTTTAGAATATAAATTTCATTATAAATTTCAATTTAAAAATATTATAAGATATAATATTAGATATGTAAAAACTCCTTTTAAAAAATCACCTTTATTTACAGTAAAAGATAGTTCAAGTGTTCAGTGCTACCCCTGAGTGACATAGGGTGTGGTAATCTGCCCTATCAATCATAATTTACACTTTCGATACGGCTGAACGACGTACATTGATAACGGGGTTCCTATGTGACGTGAGGTCGTTGATAAGGGAATATGGTCCTTATCGGTGGAGTTCGACTCTTTAGAGGGAAACGGAGGAAGTAGTTTTAGAAGAAAGTAGGTTTTGGGGTATCTTAGATGTTTTTGACATAAACGCGTTATATTTTCAATCACGTTAGATTTTCCCTGAAAGGGTGCATAGAAGTGTACCAAATTACCAATGCGAAAAGTAAAGCGTGTCTTTGCACTTATATAATAAATTTATTTATATTACAAAATGTTTGATTCTACTTTCACCTGTGTGTTGTGTTATTTAGAAAGAGGATAAACAGACAGTTAAAACAAAAAAAATAGTTTTTTTTATATTAACGGTATTTGTTAACTAAGTTGTGGAGGCTAGATAGGCAATCGTTCCATGTAAAATACTGGTATTCAGCTGCATCCGGTTAGATTGGAAGCTGAACCAACTTAGTTGGGAAAAGGCTAGGCAGGTAATGATGTTGATGACTACGGGTATTTGATCCTACAGTTACAATGGGACTTTTAATTTTTTTTCACCGGTTAAACGAGGTACAGCCCGCGGTACGTAAGTTGAACTATGACCTTGAATGCGCCGTAACACATTTTCGGGTCTCAATCGGTCTCAATCCCTAATTGTACCTGTGCGGACGACCGCCATTTTGATTCAACTTACGTGCCGCGATCTGTACATAGCTGCGAAGCGTTCTAAGTAGATCGAAGAAAAAAGAAAACAAAATTCATATTGCATTAAAAAAAACGTTGCTTCTCACAGTTTTATTCCTCGGCCTGTATGAGAATAATTGCATTTAACCGGGAGCGCCTTGATAATAACTCTTCTTTGAAAATGATAAAGAAATAGTTGCAGATTTTATCTCAAGAAAAAAGAAAAACCCCACAAAGTAGTTGTCTAAGTTGAAGACCAACAAGGTTCGTTTTTCTTTTCCTCGCCTTAAAAGTTGGACAAAATATTATCTGAATTGTTGAAAAAAATCTTTATTTATTTATTTTAGTACATGGGGGACTTACAGCTTATAAAAACAAACAAAAAAGGGAACCATAGTCACCAGAAAGCCAATTACAAATCCTCACGTATAGACTTATATAATAAAAAATAAAAATATAGTGTGAGCATAAAAACAGAAAACTCACCGCTTAATCAAAGCAAGAAGAATATAGCTATACTTGGTTTGCAATTACACGACTAAAATAATAGAAATAATAATAAAACAAACAAAATAACCTACCGCTACTTGAAAAATTTGAGGCTTAAGCACCTTCTGGCCGAATTTACACTAACTGTGAATGGGTCCAAATCATTATATAAATCTTATTTACCAACTTTTTCAAATGCTACATCTGCCGGCCATTGTTTTGGTTACATTTCCGTACCTTTGCAATGCGATCTCAATAATCAGAAGAAGACGATCTTAGCTGCATCAGGTGATGTCTGCCAAATAGAAATGAATTGTCTTTAGTACTACCCAAAACTGACAAATTTTCTCAATCGTCCTTGAACAATAAGGGCGACGAGCCTTTTGCCATCAGCCGTGCACAAATGCTGCTGCTTCTGAGAAATTATTTATGAATGAATGCCAAATGATACATTCACGTCCTTAAATATACCAAGATGTTCACCTAAGTGGTTCATTTCCGTGTCATTTTCACGGAGACTTCGCTCCCGGAGGGTACTCGTTTATCGATGGATGGTATTACTTTCCCAATTGAGTCTTCACCTTCTTTCCTGCTCATTGACCACCGGTATTGTGTGTTCAAATTATTTTCCTCCATTTATATCTAACGGCGCATTTTTGTGGTAGGCATACAAATACGGATCCGCTTGTTTTTGTACCAGTGTATGCTGTACCTTGATCCTAATAAAAAACTTTTTGCGAAAAAAAATCCGACTTCCAAAAAGACAGTAAAACGTAACAAACGTAAAAAAAATAAAGCTGAGTTGAGAGCCCTCCTTCTGAAATCAAATTAAATCATTTATTTGGTCGGTATGTAAATATACATACCGACCATGTTTCAGACCATGTAATAACATGTATGTCTTGAGTTTACATAGATTGTATCATCACATTCTACCACATGGGCGTTCAAATGTTAATATGTTACATTTGATCAATTATATAAATAATAATATTTTTAATAATTATAGTTAAAATTCAAAAAGGGATGTCAGTTACAAACAAAAAAATATAAATAATAACTAGAATAAGGAAATAAAGAATTAAATTAATATGTCAGTGTCATTTAAGTAGTTATTCAAAATTATAATAAAATTTATTACACAAAAATTCTTTAAATAGCTTCTTAAATCTAGCCAAATCTAACTCTCTAATGGATTTATTAATTTTATTATAAATTTGCGGGGGCTCTGCAGAAAATGCTTTTCCGCATTAGACCTGTCTTGGCTCTGCGTCCGCGTAGCATGTCATTTCACCTGTTACGTTGTACACTATCAGACAGACAGGAAAAGAAATTTGGATTTAATCTCACAACATAAGGCAGTTTCATATATATAAAAATCTGGTAGTGTCAGAATTTTATCCTTTTTGAAATAGGGTACACAACTGTCCGTCATTTGAAGCCCAAACATAGATGCAACGCTTTTGTGCTTTAAACGCGGCTTCCCTATTTGTAGGGTTACCCCAAAACATGATGCCGTATCTTAACACAGACTCCTCGTTTTTGAAGAAAGTCGGTTAATAACTGATGGTCGCCTGCAGAGCGCTCTTTTTTGTTTTGTGAGCCCTTGATATTTCCCACTGCCTGTCAAACTCCTCCCCACTCTCGGTTTCTCCGTTCGCATCGTCGTAAACTTACAAATCTAGCGACATTGTAAGGAAGGAAGTGAAGTAAAAGCCGGTTAAGTTAGATTTCTATGAAACTGTCAACAGAGCATGTGAAGAGAATAGGGTTACCTGGAACATGGTCATTGGTGACTTTAACTCCAAGGTAGGAGGAATACTAGAGCTGGACAGCGACAACACTCTAGGTCACTTTGGCTTAGAAGACCGCTAATGCTCTTTGACTTCGGACAGAACATGCATATAACCAATAGCCTATTTTTTCTGATGTAAAGAGCATCATTTATTGTTATGGCGTCGAAAAAATCCTCTCATCATTCTTCTGCCCTTATCCCAACTTATTAGGGGTCGGCGCAGCATATCTTCTTCTTCCATACTTCTCTACTACTCGTCATCTCAGCAGTCACCTCCTTTCTAGCCATATCATCCTTTACACAGTCCATCCATCGTTTCTTTGATCGTCCTCAAACAAAATTGGAAGCTTAGACGCAGAAGCATTTTAGTAGATTGATATAACAAATAATACTGTCGAAGCAAGCCCTTCGTTCATTCAACATAATTTATATTGACTATTATAAATATTTTGCTCCAAAGTTCAAATGAGATTCCGGGATTCTAAATCATCGATTTGATAACAAAAGGACTATCAGCGCACGCCAATGTGTTCCTTATTCTTTCCAATATACAGCAAAAATCATTTCCAGCCTTTAAAAAATTGCATGACGTCACGTTAGAGAGTTTTCACGCCATCAAAAACCTAGGTGCAGATATTAGCACGTGGGACCCTCTAATTGTACATTCACTATCCAGCTTTTGCGATAAGATTATAGCAAAAGCTGGATAGTGAATCTTATTCCGAGTACGTAGAGTTGGTAAAGAGCCCTAAAGAGCTACCAGTCCTACAAGACTTCTTAGATTTTTTTGAAAATAAATTCAATAGTCTAGTAACATCTAGTCGACGACAAGACACCATGCAAAAATCGTAGCAATCTCAGCAGCAAGCGGTGAACCCGCTTGCTGCTGAGATTGCTACGATTCAAAATAATTTCCAAACTGTCGAAAATTTAACAATAGTAATAATTCGAAGAACTCAAAGCAATGCACGTGCAGGAAATCAATATCCTGTTTTGCTGAGCATAAATTACACAATTGTGAAAGGTATCTGCAAATGCCGAAGGAAATGAAACGTAAAACCGTCAAACAACTGAAAAGATGTATTAATTGCATTTTTAATCACAATGGCAATAAATGCCATTCTAAGAAACGATGTCTCATGTGTTCGGGCAGGCATCACACTCTATTACATGATTTTTTTGCTGAGGGAAAACAAAATAATACTAATGATGAAGATCTCAAGCAAGGAGAGAATTCAAAGCAAAGCAGCGACCATGGTTTTCTTGTAGCTACAGCTTTAATAAGGGTAACAGCAGCAGATAGCATGCAGCTTGTCCTGAGAGCTGTCATCGATCAGGGCTCACAGGTATCGTTGATTACTGAGAAGGCAGCTCAGCAGTTAGGTTTAAAACGACTCAATTTGATGGAGCAGTTCCCGGTATAGGAGAAAAGGAATCTGAACTGTACGGGCAAGCTAACATATACATATACCAGCTTTAAATTCCATACGGATGTTTTGATTATGAAAAGTCTTAACAAAAATTTACCAAACCGATCGTTCCAAAAGCCTTCGTGGTCGCATTTGGAACGTATTAATTTAGCAGGTCCAGAGTTTAATACACATTGACTTGTTACTCGTGGCAGACCTACGCTCTTATCATGTTAGATGGATTGACAAGAGGTCTTGATTCGTCTTCGCCCTTAGCTCAGCAAACTCAGTTATAATGGGTACTTAGCGAAACCGTAAAGCCACAATTCCATTGTAACGTTATCGTGATTAATACAGCGGATAATCATAAATTTTGGCAAATGAAATTCACGATATCAACGGATGCTTAGCAATGCGTCGAGTATTACCTATCAACGATAAGTGCGGAAGCGGTTGTTATGAAGTTAGGTTGCCGATGAAGCAGCTAGCGATCGCAAAGCTAGGATCGTCAAAGGAAATAGCACTAGTGCAATTTAGGAATCTAGAGAAAAAGCATAGCAAGCAAGGATCTTTAGCTCAGCAATATAAGCAATTTTTAAACGAATATGAAGAGTTGGGGCATATGAAATTAGCGACCTTTAGCAGCGTCTCACCATGGGGCTCATCGAGCGCAATCCTCCACTACAAAGATACGTGTCGTATTCAATGCATCCGCAAAAACTTCTTCGGGACTTATTCTCAATGATGTCATGCATCGAGGACCTAACTTGCAGCATGATCTGCAGGCACTGTTGCATAAGTGGAGACAATATCGTTATGTATTCCTTGCCAATATCGAAAATTGTATCGGCAGATATTAGTAAGCGAATCGGATCAAAAACTCTGGAAAATCCTTTGGACGGCTCAAACTGGACAATCTATTGGGCATACCCATTAACGACGGTTACTTACAGCATGAATTCAGTTCCTTTCAATCCAAAAACAGATGAATTCACTTTCCAATATATAACAGCGGATACTACGAAGCTTACAAAAAAGTTGCTTCTGTCGGAAATATCCAGGTTAGTTAATCCTCTAGTTCTTAGCTGAATACAAGGCTATCCGGAACGTTGGAAGCCGTTCGTAGCGAATAGGGTGAAGAAAATTACTAGCGTGGCATCACCTGACGTTTGGCCATAGCCGGGCGTCATGCGCTGGGCTGGGGGGATAAGGGTACAATCCCCGCGAAATCTCCAACAACTATAAAGAAATCAACCTATTTGAGGGAGACATTTAAAATTTTGTCGCTCGTTTCGCTCGCCAATACATCCTAGACTTTTTCAATTAGGCGAAAGTTGATAGATTCCCTCCAATTCTGATTTCTGTATAAATTAACAAAAGGAGTGGTGCTAAATTTTTCCAGCTCGCTTCTCTCCCAAATACATCCTGTACTTTTTCTCCATAAGGTTATAGAGTTCCTCCTATTCTCTTTCCTGTATAAAAAAACAAAACTTAATTTATTCGTGAAAGGGTGCAAACATTTTCGAACTCGCTTCGCTCGCTCTTGCATCTAAATATCTTCATGGCTACTGTGTGGTCAAAAGAAAATCTTACCTACCCGATGTAGTGCAAAAATTTTCGAGCTCGCTTTACTCGCTCTGACATTCTGTTTTCTTATCAGTTTTTCTATAAAAACTGACACAATTTCTGAAAACCTATCAAATTCGAACTGGGTACTAAAGTTTACGAGCTCGCTGCGCTCGCTCTAGAATCCTGACTTATCTCAATTTATAGGCTTTTTTAGATAAGTCCTTTTGGTAAGCTGATGATGCAACGGCCGGAAATATACCTGTAGACGTCCATGATCGTTTTGTATATGTAAATCCAGAGATGGTTGATTTAATTTCGTTTTTCAAAAATTGTTACCCATTAGTTTCAACCCCCTCAATCTGCCTTTTTTTATTCGGGGTAACCCGTCCCTACCAAATTCCTGGCTACGGCCCTGCGTGACACCCCCGAAAGTCTTAGGCTGGGACCGCTTTCCTCATTACTTAAAAAAGGGAAAGGGAAAGGTCCTAAATGCATATTAACGCATTTAGCTAAAACAGCTCTAGAAAAACATGCATCTTTAAGGGTACCCAAACATGGAATACCTAACTAAAGGGTCAGATCAACAGTCTATTTTATTAGATGATTTAGGAGTAACATGTACACATGCATGGCGAAACTTGGGGGCGGGAGAGGCGCGGAGACACGAACGTCGCGGCTCGCGAGCCGAGCGGACATTCCATAGTAGGTATAAAAAGTGGTGTATGGGCCATTCGGACGACAGTAAAGGTCGTGCGTGCGTCTCTGTAGACAACCATTGTGCCACGCTCGGCTATTTGGAAACTACATCAATTTGCTAAGAAATTAATTTGTATCTACTTATAACAATTTATTGTTCGTCCGTTTCGATCATCTCCCAACATTACAGCAGAGAAAAGTCCTGGAAATTGCTACCAAGTTCTATAAAATCAACTCAAATCAAACTCAATTGATCGGGGGGCCGTAAGAAAACAAACAAGATTTGTGATTTTGCGATAAATTACGATTCGAACAATATTATAATGATAATTCGTAGGTATCTATGACGGAATGCGGTGAGTGTGTTAATAAATACAGCCTTATTTTCTTGTTGCCTCTAGCAGCGTATGAATATACGTTGAGTAAAGATAAAATGCCCTGGCCCTGCAGTCTCGACATAGTTAGCGATCGCAAAATAAACGAATTCTGTCGCAAAACCATAACGATGCGGATTTAAGGTGGACCTGCCGTGTCGTCCCGTGCGCTGGTCTTTATACAGCATTTCTGTTACAAAATAATCAGCTGTTCCATACATGTCAGTAGGTACGTATAGTATAGTCAGTCCTAAAGAGGTGGCGTGCAGTGGTTTCATGGAGAGCGTGCGGTCGCTGAAAAGGCCGCAATTGCCGCCGGTGATGTGCGGGCTGATATCAGTCGGGGGTGCGCGCGAATGTACTTGTATCTTCCAAGCCCCCTGAACAGAAGCAGACACAGAGGGGTTTTAGTCGGTTAGAGTCCGACGTAATCTAAGAAAGAAAACAAATGATTTTTTTTGGCACCTGAATAAATATCAGAAGGACGCTGTAGGTGTGAACATTTGTGAAATCCTTGGTCAAAATTGGATTGAAAAAATAACTCGTCGGCCTATGTTCCGGCTATAACCAATTATCGTTTTGTTTGTCTTTTGTTTCTAGTCTTTTCTACGGCGGAGGACTGCGATTGGGCGCGCACAGCCCGTGTTCGGGAGCGGAACCTCGGACAGAGTGCCCACTTAAACTACATCGGAGTACGCATTGTATCCACAATGAGTACTCCGATGTAGTTGAAGTGGGAACCTTTCCACCAGCTTCTTGTTTTCACCGAACCAAGCGTCCATCAAGCGGCATCTTCTTCTTCAACCCTATATTTCCTCCTTTGCGCACTTTACCTGGTCTTGACCTCACGTAGTTCTTGCCTGCCACTCTGACCAGTTGGGTCTGGCATGTTCCTATTTATACGCTATCAGTTCTGAGTTTTCACTTTAACACATTCTTATTCCATCCACCATTCGGTCTGCGATAAATGTGTCCTGGTCATTTCCACTTCTTCCGCGCTACTACCATATTTATCGGTTATTCTTGTTTAGAATTTTGTATATTTTTTGCGGTCACGAAGAAAGATCCGCAACTTTGCTTTATTTGTTGCCCTAGGATTACTCACTTGAAGTTTGGCGATTTGCCGCTTGAACGACCAGTTTTCAACTTCAACTTGATCAATCATATCAGATCAGATCATGGGTCCAAAGTGAGTTTACCCTCAGAAACGAAGCTGTTTGAAATTGTAGTAAAAGGAGTTACTGTAGAAGTCTTGATTTCCATTACATTTACAGGTGTATTTGGTGAGGGTCGTAATGCCATGACTGGGAGCTTCGAGCGCGTATTTTTCCTTGATGAGAACAATCCCATAAATTGCTCTCATCAAGAACAAACACGCTCAATAACGCCGACAACGTCGTCAAGATACCACAAGATATCTTCAAGTGAATACACGTAACATCATGCCTGTGTGACACAAAGAGGTTTGGAAAAGGTCTAGCCCCTAGCCCAGCCCAGCCTAGCTCCTAGGCCTAGGGGCCTAGCTCTGGCCCCTAGGTCTAGTCCCTGTAGTACACCCAGTAATTATGTAGTCCCATGTAGTAGCGAGCTAGTCTATTTCTATCAACCAGGCACCAACACCTCCGGAGAAAATTCCTGATGGAAAAACACAATTGCCCAAGTAAGTACCTAAGGTGAAATTGACAGTAATCATCACCTGCCTGTTGTTTCGGGTCGTGGGGTTTTTGGGACCGGGACCGCGGTCCTGGATTCCACCTTTTTATGCAATTTTTTTTTTTACAACTCCTTTGTGGTCGGCTTCCAGTCCAATCAGATGCAGCTAAATACCTCCACAACCCAGAACTACCACTACTAGCTGAACTGACCAATTGTCAATATTATGAAATAGAACATCATCAGTTTTTTGATGTTCTATTTTTACCACTATTTTCACATTTATTCACAACTCGCTGTTGCCCGCGGCTTTGCTCGAGTTTTTGTCGGAAATTATCTTACGGGCACGTTGGCACTCGGTGATAATGTAGCTTCCTACTAGTGAAAGAATTTTCAAAATTGATTCAGTAGATCCAGAGATTACCCCCTACATACAAACTTACAAACAAATTTTACCTCTATATAGGGTGACTGGTAATTAGTGACCGATACTTAAACACGTGATTGTAATGGAAAAAAAAACTAAATGTTTCTTTGGGAAAGTAGTTTGTTATCATGAGGATAATAGATTACTTTCCCAAAGAAACATTTTTTATTATACGCGGCTAACAGCTGATAGGTCACAGGTGCGTGCGCGAATTACATACGGCTGTTAAATTATTATGATGTGAATGAGCATAAAAAAAAAACTTTAGAAAAACTCAAAAACTACTGCACGAATTTTCATGCGGTTTAACAATAAACTTAAGGGACATGCGGGATTCGCAGATTGTTCCCGCGATCTGCCGCCATTTCATCCATCCAGTGTTAATTTTGTACTTAACACTCCGATCTATTTCGCCATCGCTTTGTACGAGTGAACCGAGATATCGAAAGTCGGAGCAGACAGGAAGAAACGCGCCATCTATCGCTATGACTCCAGGACTGAAGAGACCACTGAAATTGCAGAATATGTACCTATTCAGTTTTAGTTCTGTTTCTAGCCAACATTCTCCAGCTTCTGTTGCTATTTCTCCAATCTGCTATAGATCTAAGGTCCATCATCACCGTCAAATCAAATCAAATCAAAGCATTTATTTCAAGTAGGCCAGTTACAGGCACTTTTGAATTGTCGAAACAAAGATAAAAATTAAATGTAGCTACAGTCCCAGTCACAAGGCATAAAAACTGTGAAAGTACTGTAGTTGCCCATTCCCTATCGTAGATCTCTATGGAGAAGAACGGGCAAGATACTCCATGGACACTCTTTTAAATCAGCAAATTGTTACAAAATCTTGGTTACATCATTCATGTTGAGATGGTACACTATGTGAGAACGATGTAGCAAGATGTGCACATTAAAAGTGTCCACAGTAAAAACAAAAAAGACAATTAAAAAAATAAAAATAATTAATTCAAATAAGCCGTGGCAACTAAGAGATGACCAGTCACACTGACAGCGCCCGTTCACGAACATGACGCATAGATCAGCACCATTCAACTCAACCATTTTGAAGGGAACTAAATGATCCGACACACGCGCCACCATCAGCGAGACATTTGAGTGAGCATGACATACTCTCAACCGCCAGGGCACATTCAGGTCAAGAAAGGACGTAGGTTTCCAGTGAACGATAGCTTTTTAACACATAGTTCTCACACAATATGGGCTTTATATAATACTAAAGAGATTGATTCTATACAATGCAAAGATAGTTGTACAATCTTCAGCAGCTCCAACAATACTATTTAGTGTTATCAATTTGTGCGTCCCTGTCCTTGTGGAGCAGGACCGGCATTGAGCCAAGCATTTTTATCAACGATATAATCGTTCAACTTGTAATATGCTTGCTTGCAAAGTGTGCGTTTAATGCATGTTTTAAATTTCGTCTCATTGAGTTCAAGAATACTTTGTGGAATTTTATTATAGCATCTCAAACAGTACCCCATGAAAGATGAATCTACTTTAGCGAGTCTGAAGCCTAGCTGAACTAATTGGTTCCTATTTCTAGTACTGTAACTGTGTCTGTCACCTCTTTTACTAAAAAGATGCAGATTTTTTCTTACGTACATTATGTTTTCATAGATGTATTGACAATGTACCGTCATGATGTTAATGTCCTTAAACAGTTCCCTTAGAGAGTCGCACCTACGAAGATTATATATGGCTCTGATGGCTCTTTTTTGCAGAATAAATATAGACTGAATGTCTGCAGCCCGTCCCCATAACAAAATGCCATAAGACATTATACTATGAAAATAACTAAAATAGACCAGTCTAGCGGTATCTACATCAGTAAATTGACGGATTTTTCTAATGGCATATGCTGCTGAACTTAGCCGCCCCGCAAGAGATGTTAAATGAGAACTCCATTGTAGCCTTGAATCAAGCGTAATCCCCAGGAAAACCATTTTATCTACATATTCTAGTTTCTCTTTATTCAATATTATATCACAATCACTACTTTTAACATTCGGTAAAGCAAATCTTATGCATTTAGTCTTTTTTTCGTTTAATACTAAATTGTTTGCTGTGAACCAATTATGGACCTGAATTAGCGCATTATTCACGTCATCTAGATTTTGGACCCGTCTATTTATCTTAAAAATTAGGGAAGTGTCATCAGCAAATAACACCATATTTTGAGACTGGTTTTTCAATAAATAGGGTAGATCATTTATATATACTAGAAAGAGAAAAGGACCCAATATTGAGCCTTGTGGAACCCCCATTTTTACTTTTAAACCCTGTGAATTGACACCATTTATTTGAACATGTTGTTGTCTATCACTCAAATAAGATTTTACCAAACTAAGTGCAAGTTTACCTAGTCCTTCAAGAACAATGTCATCGGCAAACAGCATTTACCAGGGTGCCTCTTCCTCCTTTCTCTTCCTCTTCCGACGTCAAAGCATCCGTAATCAACAGGAAGGATACGTACACAAAGCCGACCCTTGATGCAAGCCTACAGCCACACTGAACTCGTCGATGTTGCCAGCAGCTGATCGGATGTTGGTACACACAGCGTCTGTAAGTGCTAACCCCTCAAGCTTTAATGCTGGCACTTCACATCGCTATTCGGTGTTCGCGCTTTTATTCGGCATTGTTCGCTATATTCGTGTTGAAGGCCGATTAACAGGAATACACCGTCTACACATCGTTCATGAACAGCGAATATGCTGAACATTTACGAATATTTTTAACCGACTTTCTTCAAAAAGGACGAAGGTCTCAAGACGGTTGTATTTTTTTTTAATGTTTGTTACCTCATAACTCCGCCATTTGTAAATCGATTTGAAAAAATATTTTTTCATATATTTAACATCTAAGGGACCAATCGGGAAGCATATCCTTTCAGGATTCCCCATTGGTCCCATAGAAATTCCATCAATATCGGTTTAGGAATTTGGTTGTTTTCCTCACGTTAATTGTCACATCACGCGACGTCGCGTGAAGGCGCTTTGATGTACATCACGCGGCGTCGCGTGATACTTGCTAGTTAAATTTGACACACTACCCGATTTCTGATTGAGCTGAAATTTTGCAAGCATGTGTATATCGCGAGACAATGCAATATTATGATGACATGGAGCTGTGGCCAGAGGAACTCCGTTATAAAACGACAAAACCTCATCGAGTTTGGGCTCGTATGATTCGTCTTGACGAGTACTTTAACTAACTTCTAGTTACAATGTAAAAATTAATTCATGACAAGAATTTGTGTGGTATACTCATAGATATAATATATAAGGAGATATGCCCGTTATACGAAAATGTATCGCAACCTACTGTCTCCGTTTTCTCCCACCACCCGGCAACTACTACACATGCAATTCAGTAAAAGCAATAGATACGCAGTCGCGCACACACCCGCAATTCTTAAAACAGAACGTACTACACTTTCAATTATAAACCTTATCCTATCAAACACAGCGTGTATTTACCATGCACCGTACAACTTACCCACACAAAAGATCGGTCGGTATCGTTGTGCTGTGCAAAAGCAATTTAATTGGATAACCACGCTAGTGATTGACAAAATCGAAAATCCATGTGATCAAGTAATATGTAAATAAATGAAAGTTGTTGTACTGACATAATGAAATCGATTCTTACTGAAAGTGTGTTGCGCAATTACTTAAGCAAGCAAGAACTAGGCGTACAGTTAGGTGCCACTTTGTATTGGTGAAAACAGGAAATAGTCATTCAGTTAGGCGTCACTTACTGTTGGTGAAAACGCGCTTTCGGCATTGAGTTAGGTGACACTTAGTGTTGGTGAGAACGGGCTTAAGGCATCGAGTTAGGTGCGACTTAGTGTTGATGAAAACGGGCTTAAGGCATCGAGTTAGGTGACACTTACTTTTGGTGAAAACGCCCATTAGGCATTGACTTAGGTGTCGCTTAGTGTTGGTGAAAACAGGAACTAGGCGTACAGTTAGGTGCCACTTTGTGTTGGTGAAAACAGGAAATAGGCATTCAGATAGGCGTCACTTACTGTTGGTGAAAACGCGCTTTAGGCATCGAGTTAGGTGCCACTTAATTTTGGTGAAAACGGGCTTAAGGCATCGAGTTAGGTGCCACTTTGTGTTGGTGAAAACAGGAGTTAGGCATTAAGTTAAGTTAGGTGTAACTTTGCGTTGGTGAAAACGGGCTTAAGGCATCGAGTTAGGTGTCGCTTAGTGTTGGTGAAAACTGGAACTAGGTGTTCAGTTAGGTGACACTTAGTGTTGGTGAGAACGGGCTTAAGGCATCGAGTTAGGTGACACTTACTTTTGGTGAAAACGCGCATTAGGCATTGACTTAGGTGTCGCTTAGTGTTGGTGAAAACAGGAAATAGGCATTCAGTTAGGCGTCACTTACTGTTGGTGAAAACGGGCTTAAGGCATCGAGTTAGGCGTCACTTACTGTTGGTGAAAACGCGCTTTAGGCATCGAGTTAGGTGCTACTTAATGTTGGTGAAAACGCGCTTTAGGCATTGAGTTAGGTGCCACTTAGTTTTGGTGAAAACGGGCTTAAGGCATCGAGTTAGGTGCTACTTAATGTTGGTGAAAACGCGCATTAGGCATTGACTTAGGTGTCGCTTAGTGTTGGTGAAAACGCGCATTAGGCATTGACTTAGGTGTCGCTTAGTGTTGGTGTAAACAGGAACTAGGTGTTCAGTTAGGTGACACTTAGTGTTGGTGAGAACGGGCTTAAGGCATCGAGTTAGGTGACACTTACTTTTGGTGAAAACGCGCTTTAGGCATTGACTTAGGTGTCGCTTAGTTTTGGTGAAAACAGGAAATAGGCATTCAGTTAGGCGTCACTTACTGTTGGTGAAAACGGGCTTAAGGCATCGAGTTAGGCGTCACTTACTGTTGGTGAAAACGCGCTTTAGGCATCGAGTTAGGTGCCAATTAGTGTTGGTGAAAACAAGAGTTGGGCATTCAGTTAAGTTAGGTGTAACTTTGCGTTGGTGGAAACGGGCTTAAGGCATCGAGTTAGGTGTCGCTTAGTGTTGGTGAAAACAGGAACTAGGCGTTCAGTTAGGTGCCACTTAGTGTTGGTGAAAACGCGCTTGAGGCATTGAGTTAGGTGCCACTTTGTGTTGGTGAAAACGGGCTTAAGGCATCGAGTTTGGTAACACTTACTTTTGGTGAAAACGCGCATTAGGCATTGACTTAGGTGTCGCTTAGTGTTGGTGAAAACAGGAAATAGGCATTCAGTTAGGCGTCACTGACTGTTGGTGAAAACGGGCTTAAGGCATCGAGTTAGGCGTCACTTACTGTTGGTGAAAACGCGCTTTAGGCATCGAGTTAGGTGCTACTTAATGTTGGTGAAAACGGGCTTAAGGCATCGAGTTAGGTTGTGTTGGTGAAAACAAGAGTTGGGCATTCAGTTAAGTTAGGTGTAACTTTGCATTGGTGCAAAACGGGCTTAAGGCATCGAGTTAGGCGTCACTTACTGTTGGTGAAAACAGGAACTAGGCGTTCAGTTAGGTGCCACTTTGTGTTGTTGAGAACGGGCTTAAGGCATCGAGTTAGGTGACACTTACTTTTGGTGAAAACGCGCATTAGGCATTGACTTAGGTGTCGCTTAGTTTTGGTGAAAACAGGAAATAGGCATTCAGTTAGGCGTCACTTACTGTTGGTGAAAACGGGCTTAAGGCATCGAGTTAGGCGTCACTTACTGTTGGTGAAAACGCGCTTTAGGCATCGAGTTAGGTGCTACTTAATGTTGGTGAAAACGCGCTTTAGGCATTGAGTTAGGCGTCACTTACTGTTGGTGAAAACGGGCTTAAGGCATCGAGTTAGGCGTCACTTACTGTTGGTGAAAACGCGCTTAAGGCATCGAGTTAGGTGCTACCTAATGTTGGTGAAAACGCGCTTTAGGCATTGAGTTAGGTGCCAATTAGTGTTGGTGAAAACAAGAGTTGGGCATTCAGTTAAGTTAGGTGTAACTTTGCGTTGGTGGAAACGGGCTTAAGGCATCGAGTTAGGTGTCGCTTATTGTTGGTGAAAACAGGAACTAGGCGTTCAGTTAGGTGCCACTTAGTGTTGGTGAAAACGGGCTTAAGGCATCGAGTTTGGTAACACTTACTTTTGGTGAAAACGCGCATTAGGCATCGAGTTAGGTGCCACTTTGTGTTCGTGAAAACAGGAGTTGGGCATTCAGTTAAGTTAGGTGTAACTTAGTGTTGGTGAAAACGGACGTAAGGCATCGAGTTAGGTGACACTTACTTTTGGTGAAAACGCGCATTAGGCATTGACTTAGGTGTCGCTTAGTGTTGGTAAAAACAGGAACTAGGCGAACAGTTAGGTGCCACTTTGTGTTGGTGAAAACGGGCTTAAGGCATCGAGTTAGATGACACTTACTTTTGGTGAAAACGCGCATTAGGCATTGATTAGGTGTCGCTTAGTGTTGGTGAAAACAGGAACTAGACGTTCAGTTAGGTGCCACTTTGTGTTGGTGAAAACAGGAAAACCAAGCGACACTTACTCTTGGTGAATACGCGCTTTAGGCATTGTGTTAGGTGACACTTAGTGTTGGTGAGAACGGGCTTAAGGCATCGAGTTAGGTGCCACTTTGTGTTGGTGAAAACAGGAGATGGGCATTCAGTTAGGTTAGGTGTAACTTTGCGTTGGTGAAAACGGGCTTAAGGCATCGAGTTAGGTGCTACTTTGTGTTGGTGAAAACAGGAGTTGGGCATTCAGTTAGGTTAGGTGTAACGTTGCGTTGGTGAAAACGGGCTTTAGGCATCGAGTTAGGTGTCGCTTAGTGTTGGTGAAAACAGGAACTAGGCGTTCAGTTAGGTGCCACTTTGTGTTGGTGAAAACAGGAAAACTAAGCGACACTTACTGTTGGTGAAAACGCGCTTTAGGCGTTGAGTTAGGTGACACTTAGTGTTGGTGAAAACGGGCTTAAGGCATCGAGTTAGGTGCCTCTTTGTGTTGGTGAAAACAGGAGTTGGGCATTTAGTTAGGTTAGGTGACACTTAGTGTTGGTGAGTACGGGCTTAAGGCCATATCCCTACCCATCCCTTTTTATAGACACTAATGGGGACTTTTTCGTGTATATAGAAGCAGAATGGTCGAAGTTTAGTATTTGGCTCTGCAGTCTCGACATAGATAGCGATCGCCCGATCGCAAAACAACCAAATTCGGTAGCAAAGCCATGACGATCCGCATCGTCATGGCTTACGGATTTAAGGTGGACGCGTGCCGGATGCGACCTGCCGGTGTCAGCTTCCACCTTTAATCCGCATCGTTATGACTTAACGACCGAATTATGTTGTTTTGCGACCGCTTTCTTTTTCGAGACCGCAGGGCCTGGTACCTGAAAAGGAAATTACCCATCAAATACGAAAAATAACTGACTGCTTACAAGAACTTATCAAGAACCAAGCCCTCAAGAGAGAAAAAGAAGCGCTGGAAAAACTAGATGACCACAGCATTACGTCCTATCGTTTCCAAACCCAACGAAAGTGCAATCAGGCTGTGGGAGAGAATACTTCAATTCGCTACAAGGAAGCTACCTCGCTACTATACCGATCAACTGTTATCTCCGCACAAAGGAACTAACTATAATCAATGACAACTACGTGATACAAGGACAGCCTTTCGAAACAAATGAACATTCACTATGACGCCGCGACGCGGAGAAACCGGGTGCTGCATTAACCCAAGCTCATCTTTTAGTTCAATCGACCTATGAGGTCTACACAGTATGCAGAACCAGGTCATAACGAGCCAGCCGTTACAACTTGAAAAGCTGCAATCAGATGTCAAAAACCATACGACCATACCCTTCTACATTGCATTATTAGGTGCAAGCTCACTTATCATAGCCATACTAGGCTATCGCAACAAATGGTTTTGCAAACGCTCCGAAACGCCCTACACTAAGGGACATACTTACGAGGAACCTGCGAAAAAAGAAGAGGATTGCACGCCCAGAGGACAAGTTCCAGAAACATTTTCTCTCATAGTTGTAACATAGTTCCTGATCGGCGGGTGGAGATGTTACACGCAGCTGCATGCTGCGTGAGGAGGATGATAGTCCTCCCAAAAAACGAAAGGTACATGTCCTCCCCGTCATTGCGATCATTTCTTTGATTTAGACCATAACTGGGAATCTTCTAATTACGGAGTTATTGGGGGTCAAAGTTCCAATTTTACCACAAGTTTAAATGTTAAACTTTACTTTGAATACCTTCAAGACCCTCATACTATTCAATGCTGGATGCATCGTCAGCACAATGTTTTGTATGCATTACATTATCGAGTACTACAATAAATGTGATTATTCACCCCAAAAAAAAGTCGTTTCCCAGGATTTTTTTGCGCAAACAGAATGCTTGGTTGACGGCTTCGTCGAAGGGTACGAAGGGTCTGCTTTCACCTCGTATTATGACCATTTTTCACATCCCCCGTTCTAAATCCCATTAACCCCCAATAAAACTTTTTATAAAAATACACCAACAAAAACCCAGTAAACCCAACCCATCGTAAACTTTCGACAATTTTTCACCAATTTCCACCTCATTCAGCGGCCGGCCGGTTGCCATCTTACCTGATTTGGAATAATGCGACCAATTTCCCGCCACTTCGGGCCCAGATTCAGGATAAGAAAAGCACCGCTTAGTTTGAAATATCGCTGGCTCTAACCTGTAAATGCTGTCGTAAATGGGATTGTCAAAAGCGTGGCACGTGAAATAGGGCTGATATGGCGTATGTTCCACCGTGTTACGCTTGGGGGGTTGAAATGCTACTATTGTATGATGTATCAGAAACTATTGTCGAGAAAAATAGGATTTCGGGCATGATTAAGTGTAAAAATACTGACATTATTTGCTTTTTGGTGTGCAAATGTATTGCACGTTTGCACATTGTTATCAATAAGACAATGTGACAAATCTGATTTTTCGGACTCAAGTGCGTAATGTATAATTTTCACTTGCTTCGGTGAAGGAAAACATTGTGAGGAAACCAGCATGCTTGAGAGATATTTCTTGACGGCATTTAAAGCCAAGTCAGAGGCCCATGGGTGGCATAAAAACTCTGACACCAGGTTAGGCACTAACCACACGATGAAGAAGAAGAAGAAAGTGAGATAGATTAAGGAATCCTGATGCAGTGACTTCGAAGATAGTTTGAAATATAAAATTATAAAAGTCACCACAACTCTCAATTTTTCCTTGGAAGGTTCAAGAAAAACGATGTTTTTAAGGCAGCACTTGGAACCGATTTTGAAATACCGGTTAATATTGTTCATAAAACCGTTATAATATTGTTCATCGATTTACCGGTTAATTACAAAAACTGTTTAGACTAAACCTAAATCATTTTAGATACCGGTTTTTACAGAGAATATAATATTAATTCTCGCGCTAACCTGAATAAACCGGTTTTACTCAGACTCAATTCTCAAACTCAACAGACACGATACTTAGAATGAAACTACGAGCGCGGTCGAATACAATCTGCTTGTGAGTGCATTATTCGTTGGCGTAGAGTGACTAGAGCGAGAGCTTTGCTATTGCAGGTGTAAGAGAGATTGCGTAGTAGGTAGAACTCGTATAAACTTACCACCGAAACTCAAATTAACCGGTTAATTTCGGTCAATAGAATCGGAATTTGGAAAAAAACGTGTTCTCCCATTAACCGGTTAAAATACCGGTATCCGAAACCTAAACCGCAATCGTTTCTGGTTTGGGGTCAGTGACCGCAACCAGCTTGGAAAATTAATCGGTTACCGAGCCCTGTTTTAAGGTTCTACTTAACCGCTAACAGTAACGGATCGTTTAACTTAAAATACACGTTTAATTTCTAATAATTTCCAAATGTTATGTGGGTTTAAGTTCCGAGCAGTCACGTAACACCTCTTTCTATTGCTTACTAGCAGCACTTACCATGATTTTGGCTGAGTACGAAGAAAAATAAAAACGGGCTGCACGAAATAAATTACTTAAACATTTTCGGTTTCACTACAACAACAATGTGACGTCGTGTTTCGATAGTCATGTAAACTGGAATTCAATTTACCTCTTTTGAAAAAAAGTGTCGGAAATCCGTACCCCAGTGCGACTGACATGCATTTTCCATTCGACGCCTCTAACGCTGGTGGCGCCATCTATTTCAGAAACGAGTTCATTCATCACTACTAAATCCAGATGACCGCAGACGCCATTTTGGAGTTTCAATAGGCTTCCCGACTAGAAATTGGTTTTCAAATCATGGATGTTCGGCTTTGTCAAAGAGAAGCAACCGCGTCATTCTTTGATTTAATATGGTTTATTGTTGAGACTAAAATGCAGTTTGCGGTACTTAGCTAATTCACTGTTAAAACATATTTTGTGTGTACAGATTTTTAATAAATCAGTGAGTACAGACCATCAAATACTCGAAGGACCAGTAATAACTAATAACATTATTTTTATTCTAATTCGTCCCATTGCAGTGCGAAGGCCTCCCTTCCTTAACCGACTTTTAAAAAAGGAGAAGGTTATGTATTCCAAAAGCATCTTTTTTTTTCTTGTAAGTTCACCAATGTCTCCGTGATGACTGGTTCGATTTATGTGATTCTTTTTCATTTGGTAGAAGAAGCTCGCGCGTTGGTTCCATATATTTTTTTTAACTTTGCTTCGGTACTTTATGAGTTATCCTTTATAATATTTGTTTCCTTCTTCGTCCATGTGATAATATAAAATTTAAACTTGTCAAGGATTTATGTGAGATACCACAAGTAAAAAGGGTAAAATAAACACTCTACTTTCGAAAGTCGGTGAGTTTTGTTTGTTTCATTGACTTTCTTGCCACCGACTTCCGAAAGTAAAGTTATTATCCACTTTTTGTTGTTTTTTTTTTGAAGTTTTTTTTTTTTGCCAAATAGTTTTTTTTCTGTCCAATTCTCTCTATTAAAGGCTCGTGTGAAAAGTAATAATAACCTAGGAAGTAGAAACTAATTATTATAGTCTAGGTTAATAAAAACAACGCTGGATTCATTTTTATTTGAAACACTACAGAAATAAAAAATGCGGAAATAATGCGGCATTGGCATTCATGGATATAATCCAATATCAATTTGGGAACTGACGGGCAACCATTTTGGCGCGAGGGACATTTGACAGCTGCGACCACGGTTCGATGCGTTCGGATATTTACGCGAATGACACATTTGTGTCGCGAATGCAACAAACTATAAACGTATTGCGGTGGGTAAATGAACCTTTTGTTTTTTATGGATATGGTATTGGTTTTAAAACCGCCTTTACGAGTGACGTACTTATTGAATGTCCGTTTGGGTTTGATTGGTTTGCCGTAGACGCTAGAGCGCAGGGCAGTCGTCAATAATATTAATTTATTACCAACTTTACTGAATGGTTTTATTTTTATAGTTCGCGTCAAAACGAGACAAACCGGACTTAAAATTGAATATTGATTAACCGATGTTACTCAGTCAATCCGATGATTCGGCACTTGAAGGTTATGACAAACCACTGGATATTCACCAGAAAATCATCCTGGAATTATTATTCTTTTATTAAAACCAGAGCCTTAATACGCAGCTTTCCAAGAAATAATTCACATTTTAAAGTCAGAACATCAGACAGCGCGTATTTTAAAATTCCGTCTTCTATACATATAACTGATTGGCAGCCATTTTGGCGCGCGCGATGACTGACAGCTGCCCGGTGCGCACCACGAATGGATGCGTTCGCGAATTTCCAAACGGATGACAAATAAACACCGCCGTGACAGGGATGAACTGGCGACTGCGATATGTAAAAAGTTTTCAGCAGTTCACTGCTGAAAACTTTACACCTTGAGCCTGTAACAGCAGTTCACTGCTGTTACAGGCTCAAGGTGTGAAGACTACAATTTTGCCAAGACACATCATCATGTTGACAAGACACGTTATTAGACATCTTCCTCTCAACTATGTTAGGGTCGGCTTCCGGTCTAACCAAAGTAACGTCAACTTTTAAGCGACTGCTGAGCATGAGATCGTGGATTCATTCTCAGGTCGGGCAAAGTGTTATTAAGTTTTTCGATCAGAAATTTCCCAGTAGCAGCCACGGAGTCTGGATTTGTGTCCTGCGGAAGGCTATTGGGTCAGCCCCTGAACTTATCATAACTGGCTAAATGTGGGTGTACTATTAGATGCACCTCTGCCTCACCACCCTTCGGGTATTACAGTGTGATGTGTATGTTATATAGTGGCACCTATGATGTGCTGACATAGTACGTAAGACATAATATTGTTCATAAGATAGTTGACTAGCAATCCGCCCCAGCTGAACGCTGAACGCGTGAAATTTACTTACAACAGCGCCACCACTAAAAACAAAACTAACAAAACTATCCCATCTTTTTAACTGGCATCAACCGTACATATTCACAAGATATTATTGAAACGCACGTGTACGAACATAGTGACACGTGATTTTTATATATTTTGAAAGACTTGCGTTTGTCCATTATTACGTAATGTAAAAGATTTGATGCGGTCGATTATGGTGCAATTTGGGAACTGTTGCAATTATTTCGTGTTTTTCAGTAACAAATTTCTAAAGATAAAGTTCAAGTTTTTACTAATTCAAGTTTCACCGCGTTTATGTTTCATGCATTGTCATTTATTTGAAATTCCTTTCCGCCATTTTTTTACTAAGGGAGTTTTAACATAACCATTAACCACCACCAAATACGGCCCTGTATTGTCGCATACAACTGAAATATTGTCAGAAACAATAAATTCATATCCAATTATATTTTTAGCCAACATTGTTTGTTTCAATAAAATCCTTCGTCAACGTCCAACGGTGAATTAGATTGTAAATAGGGGTGATAAATTGTTTTTAAGTGCGGTTTTTCGTTGGCAAAGTTGTCAAGTAGTTTATTGTCTATGTTTTGCGAGTGTGTTGTCCTTCTCCAAACTCCAAGATACTTTATTGATTGGATGTCCCATATAAAATGTAACCACACTAGCAACTAACCGCTTGGCCACGAAATACATGCGTAAAATGAGTAGTTTAAATTACATAGACAATCGCACGCCTTTTACCCATGGGCTTAAGCGTAGGCAGAAACCACAGAACGCCACCTGCTATGATCCTTACTTATACTCTTCTCTTATATAAGTATATTCCTTTTTCTCGTCCACGTTCATACTTCTGGTCATACAATTTAATAAATGAAATAGTCGGCCTTTGTGCTACTGTAGAATAATATTAGTGTTTAGTTGCAGGTAATATTTACGGTAAATGTCTAAGTAAGTACCTTGTTATTAATTAAAAAGTACCAATTAGTAGTTACATAAAAATATAAAATTGTTTATGGGAGCTACATCTACTAACAAACTGCTACGCAGTTTGGCAGAAGTAACATTTTTGTAATGATATGACGTCACCACAATTAAACACCATTTTTTAAGCAAACTGCGTATTAAGAAATATTAAGAAATTCACCGCAGCGCCACTTGCGACGCGACCGAAGTACTCGGATTCAGATCGTAATATTAGGGTATCGCTTCGAAAACAAGTTTTTTACGCGCGGGTTGCTTGTCACAAGTTGCTTTATCTGAAGTTGTAATCGAGATTTATGAAAACAAACATGATTCGTGATTTTCCGATAAATTACGATTCAAACAATGATTATGATAATTCGTATCTATAAGTGGTAATATTTAAAGACTTATTTTTATCTTGTTACCACTAGTTACGTATGTATTTAGAGGTAAATTGAGTAAAGATAAAATGCCCTGGCGTGTCGTTCCCGGCGTGCGCTGGCCATTATACAGCATTTATGCTAAAAATAACCAGCTGTTCCATACATTTCGGTCGATTAAGTATTGTCGAAACAACATCAAATTGTCAAATTGTGCTGTGAGACAGCACAATTTTTTTGCGACTATGATATTGAAAAAACACACACAAACAGTATCTATATAAATATATCAGTTCTAACTGCAATAAACAGCCAGTAGTCTTCCTCCTCTCTCCTACTTAATCTATGCTGTGCCCGACAGGGTCCATAATTGTGACTAAATTTATGTTCCTTTCACCTTTATACATTATGGTACGCAATAAAGAATTGAGAATTGAATTGAATTGAATTGTTTCCACGGAGAAAGTTGTTCAGGTTAATGGTCTGCTGTATCACATCGATAAATATGACCAAACCCATCTGATACATTATGCTGTAAAAGAGGTATCTTATGCATCGTTCACACATTGTTATGTGTACATACTTTCATATATATACATATATATATATATATATATAATAAATAAATAAAATAAAATAAGCCTTTATTGCTGTTTTCAATTATTACGTTAACATTTGTTACTGACGATCGGTTTTGCTAACAACAGCTTGTCCTTCGACAAAGGGCTCCTCCAAAGACTTCCACCTATCTCTGTCTCTAGCAATTCTGGTCCACTGTGGACCGGACCGGACTCTGGAACTCTTTTGAGATCAAATTCCCAGCCATGAAATGAAACCATTTGTCGACCTTTACTTCTTGTACGATCCTTGGGGCACCAGTCTGATATCAATCTAGTCTAATTCTCATTTCTCTTTCTGAGAAATAGAAATAATATAATAATAAAAATAGAAATAGAAATGGGCAGGCCCATTTCCATTTAAGTGTTGCATACATTATTCACGTCTCTAAATTAAGTTACATTTTTAATTTTGTTTAATCTTATTTTATCTTTTTACTTCAATTACACTTCTATCTATTCCTTTTTCTCATACTATTATTTTGTTAGTTAGTTTCTCTGTTAATGACCATGTTTGGCAACCATTTATTCAAATGCAGGTGATAAATACTTTTCTTTTGTCTTTAATTGTATTATACCACCATACAAGCAAATAAATCGAACGAACCATTGTATAAGCAACAACACAACAACTTAGATTTGTGAAAAACAAATTTCCGCAGCTGAAAAATAAAATGCTCACAAAACAGTACCGTAAATTTTTTGCTTTGGACTTTTGTGAAAAATAAAAGCGTAGGGAAAGTTTGTACGTTCACATTTCACCGTCAGTGGCAGTTTCGGATTCAGTTCTCGAAATATAATCTTTTTTCCGGCGATTCGGCGAAGTTTCGCGAATGCGGGACAGTGGCGTCCTGTTTTCGAGTGTGTGGCTTATGTATTTCGTGTAGTCGCCAGTAGACCATAACTTTGCTGTGGTTTTGCGTATTGTGTTCTGAAAATTGCAGATTTAATTTGAATTGAAGTTTCTTTAGCTGCCTCGTTGGTCGTTGGTTCGACTCACAGGTCAGGCAAATTTATTGGGTCTTTATATCAGGAATTTCTCAATAGCAGCAACGGAGTCTGGATTTGTGCCCGGTTGATGGCAATAGGCTCGCCCCCTTTTACATGGGACTTAAACGTAACTGTGGGTATTATTCTGCCTAACCTTTTTACTTTTCTGATGGGAAATCATAAAACGACCCCTCCCGCTCTGGGCGAAGTGGAAGGGTGTGTCAGACTTGTACTGACTAAAACCCATCCATGTTCCTTCTTTGCCCGTGTTCCAGGGCCGCGGTATCTCTTACTAACAGTCACGCAGCCCCAGCACGCATCGGCCCTTGCAACGGTTTGCTGACATCTCTTTGAGGCGCGCGTGGAACACAAACGCGTCGTCGACACGGCCTGTTGTCATAAGACGGCCAGATGGCGAGCTAGCCCATTACTTACCGTCCAATGCAGGCCCGCGCTACGGTGCGGTGGCTGGGAGCCACCACGTGGCCCCCGACGCCCGGACCTCCGCCTAATCATGTTATCTGCATGTTTGACTCTCGTTAAACGTAGAAGAACTCTCGTTAATAAGACAACTCATCAGTCTTTGTTGAAACTGCCATGCCTTAACTCAAGACTCAAGGCATGGCAGTTTAAGATTCAGACTTTATTTAGATGAAAAATAGCTACAGATTTTTTCAGTACCGTACGGTTAAAATATTATGTTTTTTAACGTATTTATAATAACCATTTTTTTCAGGTAAAAGAGCAAGAATTTGCATAGAGCAACACCAGCTGTTAGTTTATGTAAATTTATTTCGTTATACACGAAAAACTGTAGCAGCAGGTACACGGGTCTTGATTGATGTTTCACCTATAAATTGAACTGACTATTCATAGCTTGATGGCTATATATGGCGACGGGTTTTAGAGCGTTAGAAAGGTCATGAGTTTTAAACTTAAGGAAGTGACATTAGATTAATATTGGTGTATCTGTAGCATATATTACCTAAATAGGTAGGTACTTACAATGTGGTCTGTTGAGATGTCTCGGTATGGTAAAATCTGAAATTTGTACTAAGAGTTTGTTTGAACGCGGTAATTTCTAGAACTTTCAGTATCAGGATTTCAACATTTGATAAATTCATTTAGCATTTGATTACATTTCGATTACATAATTAACATGCACTGCTCTCAAAACGGTGAAGGAAAACATCGTGAGGAAATCGGCATGTCCTAGAACCAAAAATTCGGAGACATGTGACATCTACCAACCCGCGCTGGGCCCGCCTGGTGGATTATAGCCCATTTCCTTTCATAGATAGGAGGCCTGGCAGTGGGAACATTAGAGGCTGATTATTATGCTAAAAGACATACTGGTTATGGTTGAGGTTGCGCCAAACCTATGGCTATCTTGTTGAGAGCCGTTTTCGAAATACGAAGTGCTTTTGAAAGCGTTCTCTTGCCCCTCAGAGCTACGTTGTCGTGTACAGGACATATCGTGACATTATAGGGCCCGGGGGCCCGGCCCGAACTGTCCCAGGTTTGGGGCCAGTCTCACTGTGATTTATATAACACTGGACTTTGATTTAAAGCGTTTGGATTTCATTTTGAATTTGTATTTGGAATTTTGAATAAGATGTTTAAACGCACTGTGTTTTAACGCGATGTGTGAACGCACTTAAAACATTGTGCTAATAGATGGATTGAATAGTACGGGGATCGTGCAGGTGTTTATAGTAAAAATCTTACGTTGAAAACGTGCATTTATTTAAAAAATAACTTTTGAAAAAGTTTTGTTATCATTGACCCCCAATGTCTCCGTAACTAGAATGTTCTCAAGTATGGTCTAGACCAGTGGTGGGCAAACTTTATTCATGGGGGGTCAGAAAGTTGGAACAATTTCAGAGGAGGGCCAGAATTATAGCAAAAATGTATTATAATTTGAAATCTTTTAATCATAAAAATAAACATTACATACCATTTTATTTACAAATTAAAATTTAACTTTTATTCGAAGGCCCTACCATCTACCATGGTAGGTGTGTGAGACATATCAAATTGTTTTTAATTTGCCATAATATCTTTGAATGCAGGTTCGAGCTGCGACGAAGTAACTTTCAGCAGCGAGAAAAGGTGTTCATCATAATATATCTGGTTTTAGCATGTTTGGTGTTAAAATGGCGAGCGAGGTTAAAATCTTTAATTAATACTGCCATCGCTTCATTACATAAAAGACATATTGTCTTACCCTTGTATTCTGTAAAGAAGTATTTCCAAGCCCACTCTTCTTTGAACAGTCGACACTCAGAATCGACTTTTCGTTTTTTAACCCCCGACGCAAAAAGAGGGGTGTTATAAGTTTGATCGCTATGTGTGTGTTTGTGTCGGTCTCTGGACCGTAGCTCTTAAACGAGTGAACCGATTTGGATGCAGTTTTTTTTTATTTGAAAGCTAGTTGCTAGTAGCTGGCGATGGTTCTTCGATATGTATTATCAAAATCGGTGCAGCCATTTACTAGATAAGGGGGATGAAATTGGGTATAAAAAATCGAATATTTTCAAATATACCCTAGTTCATTGTTGCGACCCGCAAAAAATGCACCTATTATGGGTCCACCACGCAATGGGTCAGGCAGGGGTCGAGAAGATTAAGGTAGTATTACTAACACTAGTTAGAAGTTATTATACTACTAACAAATTGGATCCTAGTTATCTTTAATAAACGTTTATTATTATTATTATACTTCATACTGCTGATCCGACAAAATATAAATAGAGCGGGCCATATTCTATTCATTTTGAAAGACCTTCAGCGGGCCGGATAAAATCCTTTCGCGGGCCGGAGCTGGCCCGCGGGCCGTACTTTGCCCATCACTGGTCTAGACCAAAAAAAATATTTCAATAAAGGGGAGAACAACCGGCTTCGGCTTCGTTAAGTGTCTCGTTAGACCCTTTATAAGTTTATTTATCAGGATTATTATTGTATTCTCTCCAAATAGACAGATTATTAACAAATCGATGGAGTCTGTAGACTCTGTAGTATCATCTTTATCAATCATAGAATATCAACAGGCTCATCACGTGCAAGACGGGTCCTGAATATTGAATAGAAGATGTTTTGTATAGCTAAAATATCATCACGGCGCACCCCAGGGGTAGGAGCAGACGGAATGATGTTATACTCAGCTTATTGGCTACACTCACAGAATAATATTAAGGCTTTGATTTTAGTAATAGACTAATCAATAATTCTGTAGTGCTCTCAAAAAATATTATATTCGCTATTAAAAATTGGGCTAAAGTTCTGCATTCACACGTGGATTACAGAGGGATTACTATTACGTCTTAAAGCAGCCTGCGTAGCATGGCAAAACTATCTCTATTCTACCAAGAATCGACAAAGCTCTTTCTATATAACTTGACATGCCTGTCATACTTTTTTAACATCGCCATGCTTGCGACGATAGAAATCTTTCCACAATCTGTCAATTTGTTCGATTCTTCGTCGACAAAACCCTTTTCTACGGTGGTCATGCTACGCGGGCAGGAATTTTCAGGAAAATTCCATTGTGGGAAGGAGACAGAGCTAAACCGGTCATCTAGCGCCATCTCTTTCCCACACTGGAATTAGGTACTCCTGCTTTAAGACTTCATGGTAGGCCACCAAGAGTGATGGTTGTTTTATCGTAGTTAAATTATTTATTGCTGTTGTCACAACGCTATTGTAGTTTCATTTACATCCAAAAACATAAAGCATCACGCCTGTTATTCTCTAAGTCCCATGTAATAGGGGGCGAGCCTATTGCCATCAACTGCACACAAATATCCATGACTCAGTGGCTGCTACTAAACCATTCCAGATGAATAAATCCAATAACACTTTGGCAGAATTGAACCCAGGACCTCATGCTTAGCAGTCACGCTTACGACCACTAGACCAACAAGGCAATTTATATCTATAATATTGTATAAGTATGTTGTTTTTGTGTTGTGTTGTTGTATGTTGCGTTGTGTTGTATTGTGTTGTTCTATGTTGTGTTGTGTTGTGTTGTGTTGTATTGTGTTGTGTTGTTGTATGTTGTTGTTGGCAAAAGGCTAGGTAGATGATGATGATGAATGTTGTATGCGTAATAATTGTATCCCAAACACAATCCATTAAATATTTACGCCACAAACAAGTTGTCAAGTTCATTTACATTCCCATTGTGTGTAAACTGTACGTAAATGTCAGTCTTTACGAAATGTAAGGGATTTCATTCGCTAACTACTTAATACGATTGTGTTCAACTTCACAATGAACGTTTAAATAATGGTTTCAGTCGGATTCGTTTATTATGGGTCTTTCAGCTAGTTACTAGGTTTTGTTGATTGAGTTTAATAAAAAAACCGGCCAAGTGCGAGTCGTACTCACACGCACACAGGGTTCCGTAGCACCAAACAATATAATAAAAATATTTTGAAGGCATTCGTTCATATGTTGTATTGTTTTACATTCATCAACAAAACTAAATTTGTTTTTCATAGTATGTCAATGAAAAAAATCTTATTCAAACCAATTTTGGTTGAATTTTTTTTTTACGTTCTGTAATCCTATATTTTTTTCAGAATTTTTCTCGTCTTACTTTAGAAATTAGAGGGGAGAAACACATTTTACCACTTTGGAAGTGTTTATCTTTCAAACGATTGACTTTGAGAGAAAATGGTTTTACGAACCTCCATGTAATTTTTAAAGAACTATCCATAGACACCCCGCACGTACAGGTTTGATGAAAAAATATTATTTAGTTTCAGTTCCATGTACCTATGGGGAGACCCCCCTTAATCTTATATTTTTTGTTAATTTTTTGTATAAAAACCTTACAGCGGTTCACAGAATACATCTACCTACTAAGTTTCAACTGTGTAGTCCTAATAGTTTCGGAGTAAAGTGGCTGTGACATACACGGACAGACAGACAGACAGACAGACTTGGCAAATCTATAAGGGTTCCGTTTTTTGCCATTCGGCTACGGAACCATAAAAAGGTATGTGAAAAGGAGTATTATTGCTTGAATAGAAAGTAAAAGTAAAAAAAAGCTTTAAAGCTTTAAAGTAAGTAAAAGCTCGCTTAAAACGATTCACGGAGCATCTTAAAACCCCAAGACTTCTTCTCACGACTTCTTAAAGCCCCAAGAACACCTGGCTCCCGGCAGTGAACTACAGTGGCCTATTTGGTAAGCTTTGAATCGATTGCGTACCCAAGTAGGCCGCTGCAAATATAATCTGACAAAATGGGGTATTATTAGTTCCTCCAACACCGAGTGCGAGTGCGGCGCTCCGGAACAAACTTTGCCCCACCTGCTGGATTGTCCCAGGTGTCCGTTAACCTGCACTCTTGACGATCTGAATAGCGCCTCTGCCGCTGCAATAAACGTGGCCACCTACTGGGCCCAAACCGTGTAACAAGGAAGGAACCTCGATACGTTTTTTGTAATGTTTATTATATTTCTAGGTGGTTGTTTTATTATTTTAACCGAAGTAGTGTTTATTTTATTTTCTTATTCATGTAAAAATTATTTATGCTGTTAGCATAAATAATTTAGCTGTTAGCGTAAAAATTATTTATGCTGTTAGCATAAATAATTTTTCGTTTTTTCACGGGTGACCACTGACAACCAGTGCTGTGCTGTGGGTCCCCCATAGCACAGCATCCTGCTGAGTGGTAAACTGCTTGTCGCAGTCACGACGTGCAAGCTACGAACGTTTTTTTAATTATTTTTTTTAATGCTTTTTATGTTTATTTTCATTTTTTTGTTTTTTTGTCACTTTGTATGATGCACGTCATGTCCCTGCTACAAATAAATATTTTTTCTTTCTTTCTAGAGATGGACCATCTATCTAGTAAGCTAGTTAAGCTGCGTTTCCACCAGAGATGGTAATAATTGGTTAGTTTCACACACATTCCTCGCTATACATCCTTGCTTATCTCTAGTGAAAACCGTGGAAACGCAGTCGTATACCAACTATTTTGGGCTTAATGAAGCTGAATGCCAGTATTACTGAGTTACTCAGTAACTGGGTAACAGATACCCCTTGGTAAGATTGGTTGTCAGATTTTCAATCTTCGAACTACCAGTAACGACTCATAAGGATCTACAAAATATTACACCTGTGACACGTCAACAAGCTTACCGAGACAGAGGGCTCAGTTTACTGGTAGAGGTTCTAGACCATACCTACAGCCATCCACTGTTGGACATGGCCTATCCAATTGCACGCCATTCAGCTCGATCCTCCTCTTATTCGGCTGCTGCCAGCCGTGGCTGCGGAGATCGTCGCTCCAACTAGCGTGTGCGGTTCCATACCTGAAATTACTATTTAAGGTCCCACTAAAAATTTAAATAGATGGACAAATTTTAACACAGCATTCAGTAAGTCTAACCAAAGATATCCAAGGAAAAAAAACACTGATTAAAGTGATTTTATTTTGACCTAATGGATGTGTTTATTCTAGAGTGCCGCCGGCAATTTATTATTTTAGGTCAAAATAAAATCACTTTAATTTTTTTTTTTTTTGCTTGTATATCATTGGTTAGACGTACTAAATGCTGTGGTAAAATTTGGCCATTTATTTTAATGGGACCTTATAATAATAGTTACTCAATAGAAAACCAGATTTATTATAGTACATTACTGCTGCGGTCTATAATGACTACTTTGCTGGTCGCGCTGATGATGGCCGACAGCTCAGCGTAGCGTAGCTCCAGGCCGATTCAGCGCGGTCAGCGGACAGCAAGGGCTGCAATGATGGCCAAACTGAAAGGCCTATAGCGTAGCTAGGCATAGCGTGACCAGCGAAGCAGTCATTGTGGGCCAAGGTTGGATAGTGCTTTACTCAAAAATGCAAGTACCAAGATTTTCCACTGCACAAATTTTTCATATGCAAGCTTATATTTTTCGTTTGAGTTTCGCGGTATCAAATTTTCAACCACTAATTTAGCTTCATCTTTAATTTTTGGCGGTGTTAAACACATTGAATTGGAAGAATTTTCGCTTTGAGAGCTAATGTTTAGCAAAAAAGTCACTAAATAAAAACAAAATTTTCGCTGAACCGCGCTTTTGTTACTTCTTTGTTTTTGTTTGAGCAATGGTAGTTGGAACTATACAGCCTAGGAATAAAATCTTTTTGTACCTATCTCTATAGATACAAACATCTGTGTTTCAAATAAAATCTTTTTGGATTTGATTTTTTTAAACGTTCAAACGTCAAAATAGCGGCCGGCAAAACATTGCCGGCCTGTTAGAGCGACCAGCAAAACTTTGCCGGCCGCTCCTTGAAACAGAACGGCCAGGTCGACTTTGCTCAAATAAGGTTGTCAAAATAATGACCACATTACATGCATTATTGAGTAAAATACATTGCTGATTACAATAGCCCATCGAGCTAGCTACCATAAATCATAATTCCTCACCCACAGAAAGAGTCATTCTCCAGCCCACGACCGAAAAGATAAGTTCACAAAAGAAAGTACCCCTTCGCTTCGTCATAGTTTATTTGGAATATTAAAATGTGCCACAATGGTCGGGCGGAGTGACAAAGTTGTGCCTCCATACAAATATTATGCTCCATACAACATGCGAGCTCGGATGATGTATTTTTATTCGTATTTCAACAACAATGCATTGTCAGAACACGTACTTGTGTTTTCTGGGCGGCTGTTACACCGAAGTGTATCATCATCCTAGCCTTTTCCCTACCTTGTTGGGGTCAGCTTCCAGTCTAACCGGATGCAGCTGAATACCAATATTTTATATGGAGCGACTGCTAGTAATCAGCGACTATTTTCTCTTTTAAGTTATTTATTTTAAATGGAAGTATGTACGCAAGCTAAAGGGCATTCCTTTTGCATCTGTGAGTAATGGTCATTTTATCATGATTAAAGACAGATAGCTTATGGTTTTGACGTAGGTAGACCGAAGACAGCTCACTGCTGTGTCACCGCTCGCTGTCCGTTCTTGCTGGTGTCCTTCTGTGGCTTGTAGTAAATGTAGGGAGGAGATATCAATACATTTGAAAACCGAAGTTTGACGACTGTTTTCGCAAACAGGTGTGATTAGCAGGCAATTAGTCTTCGTGAAGCGAAGATCAGTCGAACTGCCAACAAGGATTTATATTTTAACGTTCATAATAACAGAGTAATAAATGGTACCGTCTGCCCAGTACCTTGCTATGCTTTAAAGGTGAGGTGCCTGTAAACCTTCGGCTAGATTCCTTGCTTTTATTTGCCAAGTTACGAATTGTAATGTTACATTTGGTTTGCCTCAGGCTCAACGGTGTAACAATCATCCCCGTCTCGTGCCCCCGGTAAATAACATGCATTTCTATAAAAAGGCGGGCATTTTTCAACGTCGGACAGACATATCCTACCCGAGGGTATTGGAGCGTATTGATAGCATCCAGCATCCGGTCCGGCCGGCTTTCAGCCAGTCTACAATGACGTAAAATTAGTTGATAGAACTGGCTTCTGTCGCTGTATTTCTTATTTATTAACTTTGGTTTATTTCGAAAAAGATTCGATTGATTTTTACTGTACCTACTACAGGCTACTTTAAAAATTATTTTCTGTCGGTGTCAACGTTCGGTTTGTCGAACAAAATGGCATGTTTGTGAGAAGATCGCTTTGGTCAGGACTCAGCCTTAACTCAGTGGTTGTGGCTATTTCTTCCATAATATGTGAAACTTGCATTTAGATTCTCAAATAAAAAATGTGTTTCGACGCCATAAAGGGTTCACACTATCGTATAAATGATTCCTTCGTACATGGTCATGCCTTTCATAGACGGGAAGACGGCTGTTATCATATGTCATATTTCACGCAAACGACGAAAAATGAGCTACGGCTTAAATCTGGTATCCAAGTCATTTGACGCCTTTTACGAAGACAATTTTCTTTCGTGCAAATGTCATGACATGACATGAGTTTTATGAAATATCTGGTTGTATGTGAAGACTTTTTTTATTGAAATGTGTTTGTATGTGAGAGGCTCGTGGCTACGTAATAGCCGTCACGCGGTTCGTTCAAAAGGATAAGTTACATTTGCCGAGGCAGTTCCGTGGATGGGTGACTAGTCATTACAGATCGAGACTTTTCCGTGCCTCGGAAGGCACCTTAGGTCGTTGTTCCGAGCTGTCATTTTTAGAACTTTGACGGTCGTTGCAGGTAGTCAGCGGCCCAAAAGTCTAACAGCCAGTCTTACTAAGAGGTATCATCGTATTACTGAGTAACTGGGTTGTGGTTTTTCCGGTTAGATTCGAAACCGACCCCAATAAGATTGGGAAAAGGCTAGGCTTTTTATTGTAATGTGTGTGTGTGTGTGTGTGCGTGTGAAAGGACACACACTCAACGGATGAACTGTTGAAATTCTCTGAAAAGTCATAGGCAATATACACTCGTCTCCAGCGTTTATTGAGATTCCGAGACTGTCGGAGAAATGTCATAGACATAGACGAAAGCGGCCATTATTTCGTCATGTCAGACTAAAATGACAATTCGCATTTTGAATTGTGTATTTGTTTATTTATTTATTAATAAAGGTATTTACGGCAGCTTTTGTTTTTGACAAGGGTTACACGAGAGTCAGACCGCGTTAAAATAATTAATTATTATGATAATTAATTTTGTTTTGTTTTGTTATAGTTCTTTGGTTTTGGTTAGCGATTCGAATTTATTATTTTTGGTTGCTAAAAGGAACGTTATTTCAGGAATCCATTTGACTTCCGTAATAACTTTTAACTGTTTGATGTTTTAGAACAATTGGTTGCGTCAATAGCTTCGTTGATTGAAGAACTTTTTATCTAAGTAAATTTACAAGGGTCTTGTTTTTTTAAATATATTCCACAAAACAATTAAATATTTTTAAGATACTGTTAGCACAACATATTATTTTGTCTATATTACAGGAGGTGCTTAATTGTTGCAAAGGGGTCAAACGATACGGTGCCCAAGAAAAAATACGTTACATTGTCATACTGTTTAGATTTTACCATCCGTTACGTTGCCAACGTTTCACTAGGCTATGTGCAACAGAGGTATTCACTACAAATCTCTTAATAGCATTACAGGTTACCAAAATTTTTTTTTTCATAAATAATTTAAGTGTTTGTTAACTTTAAGTCGTGGGTTCGAACCCAGGCCGGCGCATTACTTTGTGTAATTTATTTGATCACCACTGCTTTAAAAAACGGTGAAGGAAGACATTGTGAGGAAACCGGCATGTCCTAAGTAGAACCAAAAATTCGAAGACATGTGACATCTACCAACCCACACTGGGCCCGCGTGGTGGGTTATAGCCCATTCCCTGTCATAGAGAGGAGGCCGAGTGTCCCAGGTGTGGGAGCATAATAGGCTGATATGCTTATTTGTTAACATAACAATGTGTGAGGTACGTAAATAGAATTTCTAACGTTAAATGAAAGAGAAGCAATCACCAAAAGATTTTTAATGAAATCTTATTTAATATATTTAACTAGTCCCGTCTCTGAAGAGTTCAGAGAGCTTCTGCACTTTTATACAACCTTAATAGAGACTTGCGTAATTAAAAACCCACCTATACAAACCGCGTAGGTTCAGTAACTATAGAAAAGCTAGAAAAGTAAAATATTGTTTTAATAGGCAGACGACATTGTTGCATCGGCACAAGCAAAGAAAGGCCTAAACCCAGCAGTGGGTGAAGTCAGGCTGTGGATGATGATGCATACATGAATAATAATAAGAATAATTTATTTGCATAAAATACATGTGCTACCAGTTGTTAAAATTGGTGTTTTAGGCACAAACCATATTTTGCCTATAAAAGGCATGCAAATATAATTTTACATTATTAGATGTTCGAACCTTGTGAAAGAATGAAAATATTAACATTTATTTGGCGTAAGCCACAAGTGACCCGCATTACAAAACTAAAAAAAGGCCTTTTTCGCCCGTGTTCCCATCTCGTAGTCCCTGGAAGGGACCACGGAGCTTTTTTTCTTCGTGGTCCCTATAATACTGGAAAATTCTGTCGTCCCTTCTCGTATTTCACCCCACAAAAAAAAGTCGTTTCCCAGCAATAATTTTTGCGTAAAGATACCTAAAAAAATACAGGTTTGCAAAAAAAAAAACGATACTTATTTTTGGTGTAAGTATAAATTTTCCATTTTGAGCTTTTATGAAAGTTGGTTGCTTTTTTTTTGCAAAAAGAGTTTTTTTTTCAAATTTACGTAATGTTTTCGGCCTGGTATATTCGCATTCGTGCAAAGGCCACTTTTCACTAACTCATTCATAGTTGTTTGTTCCAAGATATTTAATCAATCAATCTGATCGCAGCAGGTGAACGTTGAGTCTGTTATCAACGCAGGTGTCTGTGCATGCATCGCTGATAATATTTCCGGTGTAAAGGGAATGCTGATCATATTGTTGTTTTTGGTGCGTCAGCAACACCTGATTAGGGACTGGAATTTCCCAAAGATGAAAAATAAATCAAAGTTTATTAAGGTGGAAGCGCCAGCGAAATTCAATTTTTCTTACGTTTTTTTGCAATTTGCAGGTCAGTGTATGTTTATTTAATCTCATTGAAAGACTTTTTCATGAAATAGTCATTCAACAACGGGTGACGGGTGTATTGATGATTTTAATGATTACAATTCAGTAATACATACCGTGTTAGAGCGAGGCCACACGATGCGTTAACGGTGCGGTGCGGCACCTCACTGCAATTAATTCAAGCTATAGGGTGCCACACGGGCGGTGCGGCACCGCAGTAGAAAACTGTTGCCGCAACGTCAATTATCACCCCTCCCCACCTCGTCTCGCAGCTCACAAGCGCGGCGCGCCTGCGGTGTGACGCCGCACGGCAGCCCAACGCATCGTGTGACATGGCATAGTGATTTGTATGTAGGATGACGTTGCTGCACCGCTCCGGCGTCGCACCACACCTTTAACGCATCGTGTGGCCTCACTTTAAGAGTGAGGCCACACTATGCGTTTGGGCCGCCGTGCGGCGTCACACCGTAGGCTCGCCGCGTTTGTGAGCTGCGAGACGAGGTGGGGAGGGGTCATGCGCATTGGCGCCGGTGTGCATCGTGCCGCTACCGCAGTATTGTATCGAACGCCGCACCGCGGTTAAACAGCGTTCTACTGCGGTGCCGCACCGCCCGTGTGGCACCCTATAGATCGAATTAATTACGGTGCGGGACCGCACCGTTAACGCATCTTGTGGCCTCGCTCTGACGGTCGCGAATCATACTTTGTTCAACATTCAACCTGAGTACCTGGCACTGACCCTTTAGATCTAAATACCCTCGTGTCGCTAAGGCTGAAAAGCCGAAACAGCTTATTCAAGTGTGTCACCCCACTCACTGGCGCGCGGTCTACAGAAACACTAAAGCTGTGGCGAGGTAGTGCATTCTTACCTAACACATTCGTTCCATCTGCTGAAAATCTCCCACCTAGACATGAGTTGCCATGGCTGACCTGGAAGTCTTTAAATAGACTCCGGACCCAGGTTAGTCGCAGCAAGGAAAACCTGCTCAGGTGGAGATTCATTAATGACTCTGCTCTGGGGTGTAAATGTTCCACAAACGATGGGGCACATGATATCGTGTCCTGCGTATTCTGTTGTTTGTTCACTACAGGAACTGATGGACGCTACCAAGAGCGCCAAACTTACTAGTGTGGCGCTCTTGGCTCAATTCTGGGCCGATACAATTTAGATTGCCATCGGCACGCTATGAAGAAGAAGATTGCAAAAAAAAAACCGTGAGAAAGACAATAATTTTATTTAAAATATGGCAATGGCTTAAGATATTTACTATACATATAAAGTAGGAATGTAATATTCCAAACTTATTTAAAATTTATTGCTCTGTTTGGTAATGACGAAAACGAAATAAAATTTAGATATTTGAGATTTAAATTAGGACAAAATTAAATAAAAATAAATTAGGAAAACCCTACAAAAATAAATGCGCTAAAAGTTATAGATACTTTTTAAGTAAGTATTAATATTAAGTAAATATTGATTAGGTACATAGATGAGATTCAACAGTGTGCAATGAATGAATCAGATTTAATCAAAAAACCGACCGTAATTTGAATGTTCCGACTGATAACTATTGTTAAAAAATTTATCTAATTAAAACACACGTGCTTAATATCGCAATTGAACTGATAATATTGATGTATAAGTAACTTAACTTTGGTAGTTTCTTCATTCAGTCACCAGTAACGAAGCAAAATGTTCAGATTCGTAGTTTTGTCCTGCGCCGTGTTCGCCCTCGCAAATGGCAACACCACTCAAGTTAGCCGCTGTAAGTAAACATAAATATTAACTATTCCATCTTAATTTGAAATTGAGCTTTTTTAATAAGCAATGTATGCGCCTATAAAAAAAGTACATTTTGATATAAGTGGCGAAATTTTGTTATTGCATTCGAGGCGCAATTAACAGGCGAGGGCTTTATGGAGCCGAGAACTATGGGTCTCGAACGATGTTTTTCAATACACTTCCGAAGAAATAAAATATGATAACGGAAAGGATTTTTGTCAGATGTTATTATGAAACTATGAATTTGATTTGCTTTTTTTCCGCGCTTTGCTTTCGCCAGGTTGAAGAAGAAGCAAAGGTATTATGCCGCTAAACAGCCCAACATGAAAAATAAACAAATGTTTTTGAATTTAGAACATAAATAAACGTTAATTTGTTCATTAAAATAAATAATTATTTTAAATAATCATGTTTATCTATAATATTCTATTTATATACACAATTTAAATACTCAAAAAATATTTATGCCGTAAAGACGCATAAAAAGTGTATTGAAAAAAACAGTGAAATATAACTTCACTTTCGGAAGTCGGTAACTTTGTTTGTTTCATTGACTTTATTGCCGCCAAAATAGTTCTGTCTAATAACTTTTTTACACAAGACTATTTCGACTCAGCTGTTTCAGAGACTTACGGTAACATTTTTATTGTACTTACCTAGTGAATAATGAATTATTTTCACTGAAATCTTTTTCGAACTGGAACTTTTTAGCAGCATGTACTAGATGAGGTCGATATGGCTATTCTGAAAAGAAACATACTCAGAGGTCTCATTCTTTCTCTTTCTATAGTCCCGACATCGTCTTGGTCAGAGTACTTACCTATCTTTTGCTCTGGACGTTTGCACGTCTTTCCACATCGTTCTCACATTTATTATATGTATAATCTCAACATTAATGATGTTACCAAGATTTTGTAGCAATATTTTGAATCAAAAGAGTGTCCATGGAGTTTCTTGCCCATTCTTCTCCATTAGAAATCTACGCTTTGGAATGGGCAACTACACCACTTTATCTTATAACTACTTGTACTTATTGTTCTGCGCTTTATATTCGCTTTTTATTTTATTTTTGAAATTCAAAAGTGCCTGTAATGGTATAATTTAAAAAAATGCTTTGAGTATGTATCATGTGTGACAACCATGCAGAGTAACGTCTGTAATGGTTTCTCTAGTATTTTATTATCAATATCTTATTGTTGTTTGTGCCAGGTACGAGCAACTCCGGAGCCCTGCCCGTCAACACGTACATCGAGGGCTGCACCACGCCGCCGTGCGCGCTGCCGCAGCTACAGGACGCCATCATCAACGTTGACTTCGTTACCTGTAAGTATTATCATTTACTTATGCACATCTTTCTGGATGAAAACAATAACAATACAATTATAAGTTACGCACGAGAAACAAACTCCTGAAAGTTTTTAAAGTGTCATGGTCACAACATAATAGGTATATTTCAGGAGTTTATCATTAATAATAAATAATAAATCGTTTATTTCAGGTATCAACCCATAATTATAACTAATTACATAAAATACTTTAAAATAATATCACATTGCAATACATTTTTAAAATCAAAATTTCTATAATTAAAATACAACAAAATTAGAATCCGAATTAAAGTCAAAAATTAAAACTAAAATCAAAATTAAAAATCAATATATAATCACAATTAAAATTAAGCCAGCAATTAATTAATATTAACACTAGAAACAGGATATTGAACATGTTTACTGTTGGTAATATATTGGGTACCCAAAACGAACAGCAAACATGGTAAATATCGCGTTACTAGTGTTAATGACAAACTCCTGAAATATACCTATTATGTTAGGTTTTGTATGAACAATATCTGTTCCTTGTAACTAAAGGGTCTTCAGGTAGATAAAGCGATAGCTTTCATCAGGTTCATTTTAGTGCAGTCGCTCCATGTGAGACACTAGTATTTAGTCCCAACAAGAGACTGAAAGCAGACCTTTACAACTTAGGACTCATTAATATTAATGATAATATAATATTTATCCGTGGTGCTAGGCAACTGTGCTTATCAACATCCCTTTGTGACTATTGGCCTTGTTCTGTCTCCTGCTGATGTGGAAGGAAGTAGAAATTATGGTTTTCCTACTCCTCCGCTATTCTTTTCTGATTAATATCGTTGCGGGATCCAAGACAGTTCAATTGTTTCTCTAGGACTGCGTCGAGCTTCATTGTGTCGGCGCTTTTCTGGTGGTCACCACTGTTGCTTCTAGCTTTCAGGAGTTGTAGTGGTTTGGGAATAGTGTGGCAGCCTTATCTCAAAAATAAAATAACTCCACTTAGTTAAGAAAAGACAGGGTCAGGTCTTGACTTGACATATATTCCCTTTACAGCTCGCCCAGTTCAAAGCATGAAGACCCTCGCGACAGCATACTTACCCGTTGGGTTGATATCCGTGCCCGTCCCGTACGACCTGGCGGAGAACTCTGTGACCTGCAACTTCCTGACCAACGCCTCATGCCCAGTGCAAGGAGGACAGCTGCTGAAGTACACTCTCAGGATGCCTATTGAGCCGTCCTTCCCTGTGGTGAGTTGATATATTACTCTATTCTTTTACAACAAAGCTTAAGTGGGATTCGTCCGGACATGACTGCCACATGTCATGTGATATATGGGTTAAAATAATCACCAAGTTTTATCAAACGCTAGATGACATCGCGGCAAACGATCAGGGCAGACCGCGAAAGAGTTGACGGGAAGAATTCGATACCCTCTTTCGAAATTGGCAGAAAGTAACAGGACCGGGACTGATGGAAAGAATGGAATTAAACCTTTGCCCAGTTCTGGGACAGTACAGCCTTGCTATAATATTAAAGCGCAGATGCAAGGTAGTGACGCCGACGCCAATATTAGCTGGCTCGCGCTGAAATAGCAACTGCGAAAATCGTTTTGATCTGCACAGTTAGGCTAAGCTTATCCCATCAATCCTTGGATGGGTGACCATACTTTATTCACAGATCATGCTCATTTCCTATGAAAAGAGGTTTTAGATGGATTTAACATCCACCTAAAACTAACTAATCGCCAGCGTAGGCGCGGGCCTGTGGACGGTGAGCTATGGGCTAGCTCGCCGTCCGTCCGTCTTATGACGACAGGCCGTGTCGACGGCGCGTTCGTGTTCCACGCGCGCCTCAGAGAGATGTCAGCAAACGGGAAGGGGTCCGAAAGGACCGATGCCTGCCAGGGTTGCGGGACTGTTTGAAAGAGATACCGCGGCCCTGGGACACAAAGGAAGGAACATGGATGGGTTTTAGTCAGTAAAGATGGATTTAACATAAATATTTCGAAAGAAGTGTTTTAAGGACTAATAAAAAATATTTTCTTCTCCTCAGGGTACCCGAGTGACCATCGAGTTCCGTGTGGTCGACGAGAGCAACAACGAGTCCCTCATGTGTCTGCGAGTACCTATCTCTATCGCCCCTCCGGTCGCCTAAGACCTATGTGATGATTGTTTAGATATTCTTCTTTATCGTTTGGTTAGTGCTTATCCTGGTGTCGGAGTTTTTATTATTGTTTGATGTAAAAATTACGTAATTCAAACCGGTCATCAAATATACTGTTTTCATATTAATAGGTGTTTTTCTCTAACTATACTCCACCTATTGGGTCCAAAACTATCCTATCTTTCAGGCTTAAACCAATCAGAGTGTGTCTGGCTAGACACATTCACAATTTTCGCAAAAAGACATTGAACTCGGTTGGGAGTCTCAGAGATTCGCGTGTACGAACACGTGTGACACGTGATTTTTATTTTTATGATAAGCTGGATCTCGCGATCTCAGAAGTAAAATTTTTGTTACTGAAATAATGCTGTAAGATTTTAATCGCTAATAACTGGTCAAACTCTACTATAGAGACATTACCTACTAACTCAACTTAGAGGCCTAAGGAAAACTGAATATCACGGACTACTTATAAGGGCGAACCTAAATCACAGAATAATAAGTACGGTACCTAAAGTAGTCCTAAGTCCTTAATACCGATGCCTGGTGTTAGCTACGTCTAATAAAAGATAATAATTATTAGAGTACTTATTACTGCTCTGCCGCCCTCATGGTCCTGGGTTTGATTCTCAGGTCAGGAATAGTGTTATTGGGTAAGAGCGACTGCTGAGCGTGGAGTCCTGGGTTCGATTCTCGGGTCAAGCAACTTGATATTGGATATTTTTATTATTAATTTATCAGTAGCAGCTTGGAATTTGGAAGTTGGCGATGTGATACTCCCGAGCTTCTAAAATCAGGTAAAGCTGATAGTGGTACCTTCGCCAGATCCTCCTCTGGTCGTGTCAGATTGCCGTTACACTCATCATAAAAACACCATTAGTGAAGGCGAGATGCACTTGTTTTTTTCCGATATATACATAGTCGCCAGTACCAGGTATGAGCCATGAACACAGTTTTGAGTGAGTTACATTACAATCGCCCCATTCAAATACTGGTATTCAGCTGCATCTGGTTAGACTGGAAGCTGACCCTAACATAGTTGAGAAAAAGCTAGGTGGATGATGACATTGAGTGCTACCGTAAACAGGGACTTTGAAAACCAAAAAAAAAAATTGTTCCCCAGCAATAATTTTTAGTGTTACTTGGTTTGATGTACCAGAATGCTCGGTTTGTGGCTTCGTAAAGCTTCGTTTACACCCTGTAGAATGTGTACGGTGAAAGGAAAGAGAAGTACTCAGCAAAAAGTCGTTAATGAAGTCTTACCTATTTATATTTAACCACTATGCACGACCGAATTTTGACACATGACACATCAGCTGAATCGGCGGGGTGATGCGCATTGTCAAGAAATTCAAGAATTTTCGTGAACTTTCAGCATTCCATTTTATAATGAAAAATATGTCGCGGCAGCTGTTTCATACGATAAGTTTGTGGTTAATATCTCCAAAAACGTGTTGATGTCGGTAAAATGGCGTCAGTCTATTGCCAAATATGTGTAAATTACATACCACTACACCCTTCCAAAAATAGGTAACTTAGATGCGCTTGAAATAATGTACATGGACAAGTTTCTCGTTTGCTAAAAAAACTCGAAAGGGCTAAATAAAGACAGTAACATTCTATCTGCGTTCTTATTTTTACCATTATTCATACAAAATTTCATAAAAAAACACGTTCCAAGTTTTGACAAATATTACTAAAACCTCTTAGTGCTGACCGTAAACCCAAGAACCGATTTTGAAAATTCTTTCACTAATAGGTAGCTACATTATCCGCGAGTGCCACAGGCTATATATACAATGTGCCCGTGGGATAATTTTCGACCAAAACGCTAGCGAAACCGCAGGCAACAGCTAGTAAATAGACAGACGGACAGATCGACAGACTGATTGACAGACTGACGGACCGACTGACAGACAGACTGGTAGACAGACTGACCGACAGACTGGTAGTAGAGGTGGGCGCCGCGCCGGCGCGGCGGCACCGCGCCGCGTTTTGGGCGCCGCCGCCGCCGCCGATCATTTGAAATTTGGCGCCGATTGAGGCGGGCGGCGCCGAGGGCCCAGGCCGCTGTGAACCCGCGCCCGCGCGGTACGCGCCACCGCCAGTCGTCACGGCACTTTCGCGCTCGTTGCCACGTACGCTCTTGACTTGGAACCTGACTGACTTTGACTCGAAAATGAACCAACTGGTGACGATGATGACGTTTTACAGAATTTTCAAACGTTCAATACTGAGTTTGGCGATATAAATCACTTGCAAAGCATCAAAACTGCAATGCCGACCCGTTGGCATAGTGTGCTAAGCATGTTAGTGAGCTTGGTGCATTGTTGCAATAGGAATCCAGTAAACATCATACTCATAAAGATTGGCCAGGAAGACTTGAAACTAATACAAATAGAATGGAACCTGCTGGAAGACCTTATTATATTTCTTCGAAAGTTTCGCGAAGCTGTCGGAAGTTTTATGTGCGCAAAAGTCTGTTTCTGTTAATTTCTTGCTCTTGTGTTTCGCTCTGAATTAAAAGAGATTTTATATTCGATCTCAGACAAAGAAAGAGTCACAATGATATCGCTTAAAAATAGAATACCAAAGAAATTTCATCACAGATTTCTTTTGACCAAAAACGTAGTAGTGGCATCTCTTTTAGATCCCTGTTTTCAGAATTGAAAGAAATCGATTCTTATGTAGAAGAAAGAAATACCAATCGTGTGGCTTTTATGGCAGATTGCATCAATGAACATGTAAATACTTCCCGTGATCTTACAGAGCATCCTATCAGATCCAAGGTCCTCTTCGACTCAATCTTTGCTGACAAAATTATATAAGAAGCATAGTAGTTTCAGCGACATTGAAGAGGTAACGCGAACAGATTTTTCTTTTCGAGATGCTGGAGATACCTAGCTTCGGTCTCCCCAAAGAAGTGGAGATTTTGAACGGAGATGTGCTTACCTATTGGCGAGAGAAGAAAAATGTGATCCCAGGACTTGCTGCGCTTGCCAGGACTATTCTTGTAATTCCTGCTATAAGTACGCCGAGTGAACGTGTTTTTTCAATAGCAGGATTGGTTTTGAGCACTAAAAGATCGCGGTTGAGCCCTACACGCGTCAACAAAATAATTTTCATCCATGACAATTATAAATATTGTAAAAACTTTAAAACATATATTGTTCTGATTTTAATGTTTATTTCCTTCCTTTGATCGCTTTATAATATAACACTTAAACCAGAAATGGTTCTTTTTTTTTTAAACACCCGCGCCGCGGCGTGGCGCCGCCGCGCCGACTAGTTCCACCAGGCGCGCCGCCGCCGGCAAATTTTTGGTCGGCGCCCACTTCTAACTGGTAGACAGACTGACCGAAAGACTGGTAGACAGACTGACCGACAGATCGAGAGATAGACAGATAGACAGACTGGCAGACTGATTAAAAGACAGACTGACAGACAGGCCCACAGACAGACTGATCAACAGCCTGACAGACAGACTGACTGCAGACAGGCAGACTGATAGACAGACTGACAGACGGACAGGTCGACAGACTGACATACAGACTGGCAGACAGATTGACTGGCAGACTGGTTGAAAGACAGACTGACCGACAGACAGACTGGTAGACAGACTGACCGACAGACCGGTAGACAGGCTGACCGACAGACCGGTAGACAGACTGACTGACAGACCGGTTGACAAACGGATTGATAGACAGACTGATCGACAGACTGGCAGACAGACTGACTGACAGACTGACCGACGGACTGGTAGACAGACGGACTGGTAGACAGACCGATTGATACACAGATTGATCGACAGACTGACAGACAGACTGGTATACAGACTGGCCGACAGACCGGTAGACAGACTGACCGACAGACCGATAGACAGACTGACTGACAGACTGACTGACAGACTGACAGACGGACGGGTCGACAGACTGAAAGAAAGACCGGTTGACAAATGATTGATAGACGGACACGACAGACTGACAGACAGACTGGTAGACAGACTGACTGACAGACCGGTAGACAGACTGACCGAAAGACTGACAGACAGACTGGTAGACAGACTGACTGACAGATCGGGAGACAGACTGACCGACAGACTGACAGATTGACAGACCGATTGATACACAGACTGATCGTCAGACTGGCAGACAGACTGGTATACAGACTGGCCGACAGACCGGTACACAGACTGACCGACAGACCGGTAGACAGACTGACTGACAGACTTACAGACGGACGGGTCGACAGACAGACTGACTGACAGATTGAGAGACAGACTGACCGACAGACTGATAGACGGACGGGTCGACAGACTGACTGACAGATCGAGAGATAGACTGACCGACAGACTGACAGACAGACTGACAGATTGACAGACAGACTGGTATACAGACTGGCCGACAGACCGGTACACAGACTGACCGACAGACCGGTAGACAGACTGACTGACAGACTTACAGACGGACGGGTCGACAGACAGACTGACTGACAGATCGAGAGACAGACTGACACACAGACTGATAGACGGACGGGTCGACAGACTGACTGACAGACAGATTGACAAACGGATTGATAGACAGACTGATCGACAGACTGACAGACGGACGGGTCGACAGACTGACAGACAGACCGGTTGACAAATGATTGATAGACGGACACGACAGACTGACAGACAGACTGGTAGACAGACTGACTGACAGACCGGTAGACAGACTGACCGAAAGACTGACAGACAGACTGGTAGACAGACTGACTGACAGATCGGGAGACAGACTGACTGACAGACTGACAGACAGACTGACAGATTGACAGACCGATTGATACACAGACTGATCGTCAGACTGACAGACAGACTGGTATACAGACTGGCCGACAGACCGGTACACAGACTGACCGACAGACCGGTAGACAGACTGACTGACAGACTTACAGACGGACGGGTCGACAGACAGACTGACTGACAGATCAAGAGACAGACTGACTTACAGACTGATAGACGGACGGGTCGACAGACTGACTGACAGACAGATTGACAAACGGATTGATAGACAGACTGATCGACAGAATGGCAGACAGACTGACTGACAGACCGGCAGACAGACCGGTTGACAAATGATTGATCGACGGACACGACAGACTGACAGACAGACTGGTAGACAGACTGACTGACAGACCGGTAGACAGACTGACCGAAAGACTGACAAACAGACTGGTAGACAGACTGACTGGACAGATCGAGAGACACACTGACCGACAGACTGACAGACAGACTGACAGATTGACAGACCGATTGATACACAGACTGATCGACAGACTGACAGACAGACTGTGAACAGACTGGCCGACAGACCGGTACACAGACTGACCGACAGACCGGTAGACAGACTGACTGACAGACTTACAGACGGACGGGTCGACAGACAGACTGTCTGACAGATCGAGAGACAGACTGACCGACAGAGTGATAGACGGACGGGTCGACAGACTGACTGACAGACAGATTGACAAACGGATTGATAGACAGTCTGATCGACAGACTGGCAGACAGACTGACTGACAGACCGGCAGACAGACTGACTGACAGACCGGTAGACAGACTGACCGAAAGACTGACAGACAGACTGGTAGACAGACTTTCTGACAGATGGAGAGACAGACAGACTGATCGACCGACTGACAGACAGACCAACAGACTGACTGCAGACAGGCAGACTGATAGACAGATTGAAAGACAGACTGGTAGACAGACTGGCTGACAGACCGGTAGACAAACTGATCGACAGACTGGCAGACGGACGGGTAGACAGACTTACTGGCAGACAGATTGACAGACGGACTGATCGACAGACTGGTAGACAGACTGACCGACAGACGTCGGTAGACAGACTGATCGACAGACCGGTAGACAGACTGACCTACAGACTGAACTAACAGCGTGAGATTTGGCATTTACATTTACATTTTTTTAAATTTTTTGCATTTACCCTCGGGGAGGCTGTTGGCATCCCCAACATTTTATAAATTATATTTGTTGTCTTGCAACACTTTAACTGTCAATGTCAATATTTTTATGTCAGATCAACGTTCAGTTCAAAAATATAGCAACTCGATTGTCTCCATGAAACAAGTCACGGTTTTTTATTTCCACAAAACCTCTCTCTCAATATTACAACCCACAAGCCTTAACAGAGGCCTTGCTTGGGAACTAAATATTTTTTTTTCTAAGGGCCCAAGACCTGGGTATTCTATATCCAACCACAGATAATATAATACTTCGTCCAATCGACCAAACAGTAGAAAAATATTTATTTTTAAGTAATTCTACAAAAACATACTTAAGTCTCTTTTTAAAATTTTTAGTTTTGCCATTTACTGAAACGGCAAAACTAAAAATTTTAACAGCGGTAGCAGCGGTATCAGTATACCGCATCATTATATTATGCTGTTCAGCGTTGAGTAGTGTCATCCTGAAAAGATAATCCTGGCTGAAGGATCAAATACGATTGAAATTATGTCTATTCATCCAAATTGAACGAGTATCTATACAAAGTTTCGTGTCTGGGCTATTAACCGTTGAGGAGTTCCCTCGTGAGGAGAATATCCTGGCTGCAGGATGATGTCATGATAGAAATCATATTTATTCATCAAATATGAACGCATATAAAAAAATTCTTATCTGTGCTGTTAACTGTTAAGGAGTTCCGTCATGAGAAGACGATCCTGCTTGCAGGATAAAGTCATGAAAGAAATTATCTATATCTATCAAAATCAAACGCGTAGATAGTTTTGTGTCCGCGCTATTAACCGTTGAGGAGTTCTCTCGTGAGGAGACGATCCTGGCTGCAGGACTAAGTAATGTTTCTCATAAGAATGTATTGTCACCAGAATCAAAAGTGTGTGCAAAATTTCAGCTCAATCGGTATAGGGGAACTGGTTTGAAATTCAGTTTCAAGATTTGGCCAATACTTACTAACAAATTATGTAGATAATTTAAATACAATATAAAATTGAACAGCGAATGCATTCATAATTTAATTTTTTATAAGTATAGAATAAAAACGGCGCGAATTTAGCCATAGTTAGTCTGTGCTGTTTGTTGTGTCGGTTTTAGTACAACAATGTACGAAAAACTATTAAAATGACTATTATAAACTTAAAAAAATAATTAGTGTTTATTTATTGTATTTTACGCTTAAAACAAATTTATTTTAATTTCAATCTATCAATTTTTTAAATTCCTTAATTTAATTTCTCGATTTGATCGAAATTTACAAAAAAAGAATCGATTGAAATAATCGCTTCCACACATCAAGATAACAAAAAAAAAAATGGTCGTCAATTTCGAATATAAATTGAGGAGTGGTAATGAATATTACGAGTTATTGGTCCCGCATTAGTAAACTACTCTAAGATCAGGGCATTTTCATGTTGTTTAGAATAATTGGAATGATATTTTGTCATATTTGTTATCGAATTAATACGCGTCTGTGTGATGTAATGTGAAAAATAAAAATGTAAACACGCAAGTTTGGCGCGAAACTTCGACTTTTGATATCAAAATTCGTCATTACCACTGCTTACTTAAATTGAACCCTGGATTAATTCGTCACATAATTAAATGACAAGTTAATCATTCTCAACATACTGGAGCTTGGATGTCCGAAAACCACTATTTTCATGATTTTTAGCCTCGGCCAGCACTGCCGTCAAAATGGCGATGACCGTATTTACGCACTTGGATTTTTTAAGGGTAAATTAAGAAACTTGCGCGCTAAAGACAGAAGTTTTAATGGCGAGGACATATGAACTTTTTATCCAACTCTCTTAATTAGCGCACACTCATAGCATTGGATAATCGGAATATTAAATATTTACTTATTAAATGAGGATGACGTATGACTTAAACGCTTGCCCCTTTAGGGGCCGGTACCAAGTCAGCGGAGGTTTGTGTGTCGCGCCCCCAAAGGTACCCGTACCGAACTTTATGGTTAATTAATCCCATCTGTTATATTCCATAATAGTTATAATTAGATAATATATATTTAGTTAATTCAGATTACAAAAACTAAAAAATATTAATATCTATTCATATTTTTTAGTTTTTTCTTAGTTTGTATACGGTAGATACATTAATCATCTGTAAGCTGGAAATAAAAGGATTTTTTATTTTTATTATTTATTATTCCCATCTGTTCAGAGTCCAGAGGGGTTCTCTTCGGGACTTACATAGAACTTCAATATTAGACTTAATCGCGTGAGTAATTCAAATGTTCCTACCTATACTTATTCAATAGTCTTGGAAACATCATCCTAACATCACGTCTGTAATTCCCGAAGCGTTAGGCAGAGGTATACCTATTATTACACCAACATTTCGGCATTATATTATGTTTTAAGTCCCATGTAATAGGGAGCGAGCCTATTGCCATCAATGGGGCACAAATCTAGACTCCGTGGCTGCTACAGAGATATTCCCGATGGAAACCTGGGATGGGACCCAGGAACGAACTCAGGACCAAATCTTCTTAAAAAGTTAAAGCAATTGTTTTTACACGACTACAGCGAAGCCAAAAAGGAAGGGTTATTTACTGAACTATGTAACTGATAAAGATGTGTGGCGAATCTTATTATTTAAGATGACTGGTACAAGAAATTATTTCAGGAATGTTACGGGAATCCAATAAATTTGATTTGTTTTATTTTCTCATACGCAATTAACGCAATGTATCGTTACCGTGGCAAACGTACGTACGAACGCACGTAGTGACCGGCAAGCGCGACGACAAGTTTGATGAACTCTGCACCTAGGCAGGAAGTGAGCAGCTGATTTCACGCGACTTTCGTTAGAGTATTTCAACATCCATTTTTTATTTTGCCACATTTTGGAGTGCTGCGTACAGGGAATGTAATTTAACATTGAATTAAAGGAAGGCAAGAAAGGCTTTGTGGCTTGTGGAGGGCTCTCCCTTACACCCTTTATACTCCCTATTTTGTGCTCTCTCTTGATATAATGCTGTGAAACTATTTGTTCTCTTTACCAATAAACCTTCAATCTTTCATTTATCCTACTAATTATATATCTTTATTTGTTAAACATAACATAACATCATCTTGATTCTCGAAGGGCCTTAAGTGCGACCCACCCAGTAGTGTTTTTTTTTCAGTTAAAAACAACTTAATTTATAAATACAACAAGTAGACATAATATAACTGTACCTACTCAAGTTATTTACTTGAACATCCAAACATACACACTTCTATCATAACATAACCCATAAATTGAAGACCTCTCCAGACGTATCCTAACGACGCTCTCAAATCCTCATGTAACCAACCATTACTCTAAGCTAACCGTTGGAACGAAGTCGCCGCTAGGTGGCAGCACTGACTAGCATGGATCTCGCAAAGCTGTCTCCATACACGGATAAATAACAGAAGGATCATAATGAAGAAAACCCCACGACCTGATCCCACCATCACCTTTTTACTACCGGATTAACAGACGTACTACGGCGCACCATCCACACTTGGTTGAAATCCCGACGAGTCGTAATCAGCGCTTCTCCTCCTCGTTTATTATGCGCACAGCCAAAGTGTGGAAATCTCTGCCGGTTCTCTCTCTCTATGTTTTCCCTGTCACATTTTACCCGCCTGCCTTCAAAGCAAGTGTGAACAGGCATATTCTGGGCACGCTCGTTCCATTATAGACCGTATCTATCGTTTTCCATCAGGCGTGATCGAGGTCAAGAGAAGGCCAAAAAAAAAAGGTTAAGTTAGGTATCTAGCAAAACCGCAGGACGCGCGAGCCGAGCGAGCGTAGTGAGCAGTGCTGCGGCAATGGCCGACGAGCGCTACATCCAAGTTGGATGCGTATTTTTAAGCCTTTTTCGCTATCTACACGATTTGTAGTCTCACGGTCATTCGCTCACAACATTAACAGTGTCTCTGAGGTAAAACCTAAGATTATCGAGTGTATGGTCACAGAATAATAGGTACAAGTATGGTGGTAAATGTTCTAAATGTTCACAGAATAGTTCAGGCCTTAAGACTTAAAAAATCTTAGGTTTTCCTGCAAAATCTTTTACAATAAGTAACAGATATAAGAGTAAAAATACTTATTTCTTTCTAATTTTATTTTCTAAGGAGAAAACAGGGGAATACGTTTGTATGGGCTAAGCGCCGCGAAATTAAAATGTGAAAGAACTATACTGCTTATGTAGCTTGTTGCATTTTGTTTTTTTGATATTTGGTTTCTTAGCGATTGGACGGCTTTGCTGTTGCAGTTTGAATTATAACTCAAGAGGTCTCCATGTTAGTTCTTACTCCGAGTTCATCTCTTACGAATGATATAAGTGGAGGCAAAGAAATGTGGGAAAGCTTTCAAGAGGTCTGAATATTTCAGTCTCCTTTGAATTGAAAACGTGTTTCAAGTTGGGATAGGTAGCTGTTTGGTGAGAGTTTTAGGTAATGAATAAGCTGGTTGTGCCGAGTGTAGTACGTTTCTAATTAAGTGTATATCTCAAACAGTCGGAAAAATCTATTTAAAATTAAAGAAATTTAGTACTTTTTTAGATAGATATTCAGATTTCTCATTCTTTTAATTTTATAATGTACAAAATTGTAAAATCCCTGGTCCTACAAACCGCGTAAAATATCGCCCAGTATGTTTACTTTGTTGCCAATAGATGGCGCTGTGAGTCTAACGACGAAGTCTCGATGGCTGGTGTAAAGATTTATGTTGTTTACCTGGGGTACCAATATTTAAGTTTTCTATAACCACAAAATGTGAATTATATCTACCGGAAAGGACCGACAGATGGCAGACACCAGATTTCCAGAATGTTACGCAGTAACCTAACCTCTGACACCAGAATTAATAATGAAAAAGGCCCTCTACGCCTCCTCGTATGCTCACTACTCACCGCTTCGCGGTCTGCTCTCACCGGTTCGGCAACGTCGGGGACGGAAAACCAAATTACTCTTTTGCTGTACCTGGGAATCGAACCCAAGACCTTATACTAAGCAGTAGTACTTGCAACCACAGGAACAAAGAGGCGGTTAGCACTTAATGATAAAATTTTGTCTGCAAACATTCTCTTGATCTTATTTTTCATGAAAAATCAAACCACATACCTACAGCCAAAACTTATGAAATAAAAGTATCTCTAGTCTATCCATTTTTATTTTATTGCCAGATGAAAATAATAAAAACAGTTGCACCCAATTTTTCCATTATGAATTCGAACTCGATGAGTCTATTACTTAGTTTCCGAAAAAAACTGCATAAAACGACGCGACGTCTGAAAGTGGCCTGTGAAACGACTATCAAAAAGTTCAAAGGAAAAAAGAGAAAAAACTCGAGTTTGTAACACACGAATATAGACTTTATAACGTTTTCAATAAGTGCTGTTGAAAGTGGAAAAGATGATGGTTAACTAGAAGTGGCAGGAAATTTATCGGGAGTATGCATTCAATCATTCATATAAATCTTGTTCCTTATTTAAATGTGTAAGTAGATTAATCATAATCATAAATCTTTATTTTTCTCGACATCGTATGTGTAAAGTATGGAAGTTGTCGTGATATACTTTAACAAAGTTGGGAAAAAAGCTGATCGCGGGAACATAATATTGCGCAGTTTTGCTAGCTAATTTCCCTTGTGTAAAGATGGAACTTTTTTCTATAACTTGACTCTCAGCTCATGACTGTTCCACCAGACACACCATGCAGTTAAATAATTCAACACTTATGACACAAAAAATTAAGCCACATTTAGATTACCCACTCTTCCAGCATATAGCCATATCTTTGTTTTGGCTTTGTAGCTCTGTCCAGCAGTTTTCATTTGACTTTTTACTCGAGCATTGAGTTGTATTACCCGGGGCAGTCGCAGTACACCACTGTTCAATAAAATTGTATTGGGATGAATGTATTTTGAAATAATTATTCGAGTAGAATACATGTTTTGTGAGATCACTGAGAATATTGCAGTCTTTCGGATTGTTTTGTCAATACAATTGTGGTGAAATGGAATCTATGTAAGCATGCAGTTTAATTTAGAGTATTTTGGTTTTTCGGGCTGACAGTTTCAGGATGGATCGGACACATGGGCGAGAATAATTATACACGTAGTGGTTGACTGAAGACGAGTGTCAGAACCAAGGCAGGCCTAAGAAATGCTGGCTGGAACGCAGGACGTAAGGCTGGCTTGGGAGAGGCGTTTGCCCAGCAGTGGGACTGAATAGGATAACACAATAAAAATATATCTTGTCTTGAATTCTCCTAATGTGAAAGGCAGAGATAATTAAGTAGTAAGTATATGTGTACCTACTTTCCACAAGAGAGCTAACAGGGTCCAATCCAGTGTTCCAAGGGTTAAGTCATAAGTCATTTATTTCATAACAATATGGTAACATTGTGTTGAAAATAATATAAAAATAACAAATTGCAATGAAATTAAATAAAAGTTCTTACTACTAGGGGTCAAGTTTTCGGAGTCGAATTGTTTAGGGCAAATTGTCGCAGAGTTGAGTTGTCTCGGGGTTGATCAGTAAATAAAATGTAGTTAAAAATAAAGATTGAAGTCATTTATTGAAAAAGAAAATAGACACCCCATCGTAATTAAATAGAGAATGGCTTGACCTTAAGGGGATTACCTCGCTCAAATCCTGAAAATACCGTGTGTTTAAAGAAGTTTGTAGATGAATCCTTTTGTGCGTTTTCAATATAAAAAATATATGTTAAACTAAAGGTCATCACAAATACATTGTATTGTTTAAAATTTTAATAAACTAACCCAAATTTTATCGAAAAATCGTAACAAATAGGTCCTTTTTCAACCTAAATTGAAAATGTTCTCTATAACGGCTCAATAACTCGGCATGAATTTTATACCAAAAAATACGTAATGACGTATTTAACAATGTGTATTGATTTTTTTCTCATATTTCTTTTAATATTTTAAAATATATTATAAAAATCGGAAATTTCGCGAAAAGCACTATGTCACTGCCGCACTCGTCCCTCTCTCTCTCGCCGTTTCGTCGTAAGTTAGTACGGGGCAGCATGCTCAAGGTCATTGGGCAATGTAATGCCCTTAAAAAGTTATAAGCAAGCTTTTATTTTTACATTTATGTACATAAATGCCACAATACCAAGATACAACGGAGCCATTTTTTTATCAACAAAAAAAAACAACGAAAGAAAAATTTTTAAAACACTGCTCAAAATGATAAAATAAAGAAAATGAAAAACACCCATATTCTGATTGGAACTTTACCAGTTTTATCGAATAAAAATCAATTTGCGAAGTCTGATCACGTATTCTACGACCACCGAAAAACAAAAAATAGAATTTTGCATTATTTATAAATTCATTAAAATGAAATTACAGTTCTGCCACAATTATTTTACCGCTGACAGCTGCAATCCAACAACAACTTTATTGGTACGAGAATAAAGATCACTTAATTTGACAGACGACAAGTGTCAGCATCTACGCTGTTTTCGCTGAAGAATGGTGCAGGTGACATTAGATGAACCGTTCCTTTTCAATCATCAACATCAATTGATAGTCCAAAATGTTATGGATTACAAATAAAATCAAATAGATAGATAGGTATAGAAAACCTAACCTACTAAATGTTTTGGCGGCTAATGTCACCCGCACCATGCTACAGCGAAAAGTGTGACGAAAGCTGAACCTTTGCAACAACCGATACACCAGCTAGCAACAGTTAAATTGGGGTCTGCAGGAAAGCAAATACTGATACTAAATAAGTTTGTTAACATCGCGATTGATGGAAGTAAATATGATTTTGCTAGGAATCCTTGAGTCATAGCTATCATGAATCAGTAGGTATCCAAAAGGAAGGTTCCTGTCGAATCCCTGGTCTGTGTGAATACTGCTGCTATTTGTGCCTCTATCTTTTCTATTCGTGCCTCTATCTTCTCTATTCCCCGTAATACTGTCTCCATTCTCACCGTTATTGTCTTTATTCTTTCTATTCATACTAGTCAATATTGGAGAGGTTTGGACGCCCTCGTCTTTGCTTCGATTTTCGGGGTTTTCTTCTTCTGAAAAAGGTTCTTCCTGTAAATGAGTTTTTAAATGTTCAACACTGCAAACATAAGAGCCATTGACTAACTAAGATTAAGTTAGGCGGCGTGAGTTCGGATTATGGTCACGAGACATAAGATCAATGCAAAACTATAGGTCCTTTTTTCTGGATTTTAAGACAAAACGAAAAGCAATTTCAGCCACAAAGCAGGTTGCTCAAGTTTCAAGTTTGAAGTAAATCAATCAATACCTATATAGTGATTGGTAAAAGCCGTGGTACGAAGTTCTTAAGCCTTGCCTCTATGTTGAATTTAAGAAAGTTGTCATGGTACAGCATCATGACAACTATAGTAAAATAAGTAAATCTCATCGTTAAACAATTAAATTAAACTTTATTTCAGACTACAGTCCATCGCTTTGTTAATATTTTACTGTTAGTAACAATGGTTCTTTAGTAATAAGGTATTGTTAGTGTGTACCATTACTCACGAGGTCATACGTGAAAGATAGAATATATACACCAAAATTGTAACACAGCTGTTGTTCTGAATAGTCCACGATCCTTACTCATATAAAATTAAACGAAATCAAGAACATATCACATACTCACTACATCATTTCCAGGATTCTCTTCGTTACTACTTTTGCAGTTTATACCCATTTGTTCAGTATCTAAATTGGCATCATTAGTGCATTCATCATGATTAGGCTCTCTACTCATTGTAATCTTTGGTGCTATTTTAAGTATTGGCTCAGTTCTGATTCGTTTTGTCGGTGAAAAGGATGAATCTGAAATTACAAATAAGGTATATAAGTATAAGGTTTGTATAGTTTTCAGAACTATAATATCGATGATTTATGATATCTCCACACCCGCACAAGGCCCGCGTGGTGGATTGCCTCTCACAAAGATGCCTGTACTCCACAGTAGTGGTAATATCGGCTGGGTTGAAGATCACGGGAATTTAGTTTATGCGAGAAGCACCGGGCTCATGTCCAGAAGTAGAAATCTTTCGCTTTACCCCGGAAGTATCTAACTATAATATCCTGCATCCACGTTGGCGAATCCGCAAGAAAAAACATTCACACAAAAAAAGAAAATCGCTTGTAAAACATTATGTCATCGCCATGAAAAAGGAACAGATATTTTGTGTCATTACTTGTGACAATGTAACAAGGAAACGACAGAATTTCGCCTCATTTAGCTAATAATATGGTGAGAGCTTACTGCTTCATCGTTTAATGTTGCTAAGATTATTTATTTCTATGTGCGTTGGACGTGTCGTAAGCATTATGAAGTATTTTTCGAAAAGAGTTTAAATGATCTTCTTGGAAAGGCAGTTCTTTGATAATCGTATCTTTCTACGTGTAAGTTTGTGAGGATTGATGTATGGATGTTGCGTTTTCTTTTATGCAAAACCTACACAAATGTGGTACTTGAGCGCCCTAGCCTGTGTCGGCTGAAGATGAAGACTTTGGAGGTTCGGAGGACAATAAACGTCTTGTGGAGCCCCAAAAAGAGCCATCTGACGAACCTTGACCTTCCAAAAGAACACGACAGACTCGTTAAGTGTATAAAGTTAATGCTGTTATAATGGGGGCTATCGCGTTAGAATTCGCCGCTAGAGGCGCTAGTGTAGCGCGGGGGCACCGAAATGACAGATGTCATAGATTTTTCGCGCGTTGCGTGCTGTTCTAACACGTATTTTTACAAATATTCACGATTGTGGTCTAGATTGAGCCTTTCCTGATTAATTATGACCTGAAGATTTTAAGTAGCAACTTAGAATCTTAATTGTCAGTACTTGGAGGTAAAATGATTTTAAAATGTTTCATGCTTGCTAATTTTAGGGAGAATATTGTAAATATATGAACCTGAAATGTACACTATGTTATTATACGTTTTAGAGTATAAAATAGAATTATTGACGGGAAATCGACGCGCGCTACCTGGTGAGCTCAAAAACGATAGCCTTAATTGCTGCGTAATACTTACTCATGAAACCAACCATTGCAGATCGTGTCATTGCTTCAGGTTCTTCCACCGTAGATTCCACTGTCGAGACAGAACTTTCTGAAGCTGAAAACCAAACGTTTTCACGGGCTTATGAATTTGTATTCACATAAATAGTAAGTTATACAAAGTGTAAACGGAGGGTCCGTTTACACCTTGTATCACGAAGCTGTCAACCAAGCATTCTGTATATCATGTACCATGTACATGTACCAAGCATTCTGTATATGTATAGCATTCTTTTCTGGGGTCAATAATCACGATTTGCGGTAGGATTCAATGTAACGCATTCAAAGCTGTGCTGATGGATACATTGAATAGTATAAGGGTCATGGAGGTATTTAAAGTATTTTAACGGATAGTACGATCCTGTGGGACATTTACCGCACTCCACGCGGGCGAAGACTCGGACATAAGCTAGTTAAGAATAAATCTTTCGATTTCATCCAATGTTTCCAGTTACTTTTAGAGTATGCAATTACACCAAGTAAATAATGAAAACACTTGAAACTTTTTTAGAGGACCCATAATAGATATTCTAGCTAAGTTACTGTCGGGTTAGTTGGCAATAAATCTTACGACTGGCCACCCACCCATTTGTACTAACTACATCAATCTACGTCCTTTCATTGAGTTTCCAACTCAAGATGACGGACATCTGCCCTTTGCGTTTGACTTTAAGTATCGGACTTAAACTTGGGGGTTAATTGTTGTTAGGTACTCATACTAGTTATGGCGCCATTGACATTATGAAATAAAGTTATGGAACCATAGCCCCAAATATAAGGACTTGTACCTCCCTGCTATAGTCTACAGGATGGAGTTGGAGCTGGCCCGTACTCCGCAGACTTCTTTCTTACGATAGCATGAAACTCGTCGACGTGTGCATGCGTGAACATCAGGGCTTGAAATACCGTTAAAAATATGGTATCGTTACAGCCTTTCGATGCAGATATCGTTACCAAATAAATAACGTTATCATATTTAACGTTATATCTGGCACATTTTATCGTTAAATATACGTAACGCTAAAATCTACGCTATCGAAAATTTTATCGTTAAGAGTTAATTTTGTTACCGTCGCTCTCGTCCAATCGCAAAAGAATGTTAAAGTACATCGACGCTAAGACTGTGCCGTACGACTATATGCGTGTTTTATATTCTCTTTGCTATTCTGAGTTGTGCTTGTTCTTGTGTTGGTTTTCCACCCGTATCGTGCAGTCGTAAAAAGTGAATCTAAGCCTTTTCTTTAGCCTCAAAATGTGTAAGTTCAACAAAATTATCATTGAATATTTTGTGAAGCAAATTTTCCATGTTAGTTGGTACGTATTACTGTATTCCGTTTTATTTCAGCAAAGCGAAGCTATTCATGTATGTGTGACGTATGTGAAAATGAAAGAAAAATATATATTTCGGACTTCAAAGCGATACATTAATATTATTTATAATTAATGTATAAGGTGTAAGGTGTGTGTTAAGGTTTTATTATTTTTTATTCTCGTTTATTCATTGTTACATATATTCTTTATATTTTCACTTTAAAAAAATAAACATATAAGAATATAAAAAATAGGTTTCCGCTGGTGTCGGGAGCAGGGATAGTTTTATTATTAAAGTTTTATTAAAATAAAATCTTGAATTAATGTACAAATATTTTTTTAAAGTAATCATTACGGTTATAAAAATACAATAAATGCACCGCTTATAAGGATGGTTCGGAGTTACTCACCAGCCCTATTTAAAAATCAGCTTTTATATTACCAGTTTTAATCAGTAGCTCGAAAGCTACTTATTAAAAATGTTATTACTACGTATAAATAGAAGATCGTCAATGACATCGTTGTTCATTGAGAATCTGTAATTAGATACCACGAACTTGAGTGAAGAAAAAGGTTGGAGATAAAGATAAAGAGAGGGAGATTCGGAGATAAAGGGGATAATGGTAATTTTTCATCAAATTTATTGAATACCTTTAAAACCTTTTATTTTAAAATTATGAAAAGAAATTTCGAAACCCTCATAATTATGTTGTTCTCCTATGTTCCCTGTGTTCTCCTGTGTTCCGTTTTTTCATATAAAGGTACGGTTTTTTCAACTGTACCTTTATATGAAAAAACGGAACACAAGATCACAAGGGTTGTCTGTATGTCCGTCTGTCACAGCCGATTTTGTTTTTTCTTATGTTTGTTACCTCGTAACTCCGTCATTTATGAACAGATTTGAAAAAAACTTTTTTTTATTGAAGGGACATACTTCCCAATTGGTCCCATAGAAATTTCAACAAAATCAGTTCAGTAATTTGTTTTTATCCTTGAATTTGTATATTTTTCTTATTGGGCTATGTAGATGACATGATGCCATGCCATGCCATGATGCCTTGATAACTGCTCGTTACAATGTAAATAAAAAACTTTCTACGAAACAAAACCGACTTCCAAAAAGACACAAAAAAAGTCTAAAATAACTTTACTTTTGGAAGTCGGAGGCAAAAAGTCAATGAAACAGACAAAGTCACCAACTTTCGATTTGTTTAGTGCCAGTGTGTAAAAAAATTTCAAGGTATGTTTTAACTTAATCAAACTCAAACTCAAAGCATTTATTTCAATTAGACCATTACAGGCAGTTTTGAATGTCAAACAAAAAAAAACTAAGCTACAGTCACAGTCACAAGGCATAATAACTTGAGAAAGTACTGTAGTTGCACATTCCAAGAGCGTAGATCTCTATGGAGAAGAATGGGCAAGAAACTCCATGGACACTCTTTTTAATCGAAATATTGTTACAAAATCTTGGTTACATCATTCACGTTGAGATAATACATATATGTGAGAACGATGTAGAAAGACGTGCACATTAAGAGCGTCCAGAGTAAAAGATTAAAATAATCAACACTTTCAAAATAAAGTAATTAAATTAAACCGTGGCAGCTAAGAGATGACCAGTCCCAACTGATAGCGCCCGTTCACGAACATGACGCATGGCTCAGCGCCATTCAACTCAACCATATTGAAGGGAACCAAATGACCCGACACACGCGCCACCATCAGCGACAAATTTGAGTGAGCATGACATTCGCTCAGCCACCAGGCTATATTCAAGTCAATGAAAGATAAATAAATGTAAATGGTTGCTTTACAGTACATAGTACTCACACATGTGCTATGCACTTGGCGTCGCCTTCATTCTACCGTTAATAGTGTTTCTCTGCGTTATAATTACAAATCTCGTAGACTAATTTATCATGTGCTATGCAATTATATAATACTAAGAGATGGAATCTATACAAAGCAAGGATATCATTACAATCTTCTGCAGCTTCCACAATAACTTAACATGGTAATCAATTACTTTGCTCGTTTGGTTGTGGAGCAGGACCAGCATTGAGCCAAGCATTTTTATCATCAATATAGTCCCCCAACTTATAATATGCTTGCCTACATAGTGTGCGTTTTATACAAGATTTAAATTTCGTCTCATTCAGTTGTAGAATGTGGGGAGGTATTTTTATTGTAGCATTTTAAACAGTACCCCATGAAAGATGAGTCTACTTTAGCTAGCCTGAAACCTGGCTGAACTAGTTGGTCCCTATTTCTAGTATTATAGTGGTGTCTGTCACCTCTGTTACTAAATAAATGCAGATTTTTCTTAACGTACATGATGTTTTCATAGATGCATTGACAAGGTACTGTCATGATGTTAATTTCTTTAAACAGTTCTCTTAGAGAATCGCGCCTACGTAGATCATTTATGGCCCTGATGGCTCTTTTCTGCAGAATAAATATACACTCAATGTCTGCAGCCCGTCCCCATAGTAAACTACCGTATGACATAATAACTATGAAAATAACTAACATAGACTAGCCTCGCGGTATCTACATCAGTAAACTGACGGATTTTTCTAACAGCATATGCTGCTGAACTCAGCCATCCTGCAAGAGATGTTAAATGAGGACCCCATTGTAGCCTTGTGTCGAGCGTGATTCCCAAGAAAACAGTTTTATCGACAAATTCTAGTTTCTCTTGATTCAATATTATGTCACAATCACTACTTTTGACATTTGGCAGAGAAAATTTTATGCACTTAGTTTTTTTCCCATTTAGTACTAAGTTATTAGCGCTAAACCAATTATGGACCTGCAGTAGGGCGTTATTGACGTCATCAAGATTTGTGGCACGTCTGTTTATCCTAAATATTAAAGAAGTATCGTCAGCAAACAACACCATTTGCGGTAGGTTGTTAAATAAGTGGGATAGATCATTAATGTACACTAAAAAGAGAAAAGGACCCAATATCAAACCTTGTGGTACACCCATTTACTTTTAAACCCATTGAATTGACACCATTTACTTGTACTTGCTGCTATCTATCATTCAAATACGATTTTACTAAACTGAGCGCAAGTTTACCTAAACCGTAATGCTAAAGTTTCAAGAGCAGGGTTTCGTGATTTATGCAATCAAATGCCTTCGAAAGGTCACAGAAGATTCCTATGGCATCTTGTGCCTCTTCCCACGCAGTAAATATGTGTTTTAATAAAGTAACGCCGGCGTCAGTTGTACAACGTCCCTTGGTGAAACCATACTGTTGCTCGTGTAAGATTTTATTGGCGTTAAAATAGTTTAGCATTTGATTGAACATTATCTTTTCAAACACCTTGCTGAAAACCGGCAACACAGATACGGGCCTATAGTTATTGGTGTCTTTACTATACCCGGATTTAAAAAGCTGTATTACCTTACTGTATTTCATTAGATCCGGGAAGACCCCTTGATCCACGCACAAATTAAATATTGAGGCTAAATACGGTGCTATAGTCTCAATAATTGAGGTACAAGCTTTGATAGACATACCCCATAGATCTTCGGTTAATTTGATCTTGATTTGCTTAAAAGCTTTTATGACTGCTATGGGGTTTATATGCTGAAATTTAAATTCATTCGGACAGGTTTGAACGTTCGCTTTCAATAATTAATATCCTATCTATACCTATGTAGATCAGTGCCGATTTTCTACTATATGATCGACTGCATGGGATAGAAACAATACCTACCTATAAACTGGCCTCCTATTTTTATGAGACGCCTCGCACTAAGCCAGTCAAGGTCAAAATGTTATTACAAAGATGTAACGCAAGATTTCGTTTGAAGAATGAGATTTATATTTCTCTCTTCATTTCAAACTAATTATAATAAAATAATGTTATTTCACAGTCAACCACTTGAATTCGTGCGACTGTCGCCGTCGGTCGGCTATCTACAAAATATACCTACCTAACCTACATCTTAGGGTCAAAACACATTTAGGTACACACATTACGACGTCATAAAACTACGATGTTCAGGGTCAAACTTGGTTAAATAATATTTACTAGCTAAGTCGGCCTTTTCGACCACCATGTGCATGATAGACAGCCCCGCGACCTCGTACCAATACTTGTGTTTTGGCCCTTAGACTGAATTTGCGTCTCGCCTAGTCGTTATCTACCCAGTGTGTAAGTAACGTGTGCATCAGTGTATATTTCACCAGCTTGGCAAATTGGCACTTATTTTTTACACACTCACAAACTGAATTAACTGAAAATGTCATACATTTTCCCTTTTTAGGGTTTCGTACCTTTATATGAAAAAACAGAACACAGGATCACTCGGTTGTCTGTCTGTTCGTCTGGCACAGCCGATTTTGAACCGACTTTCTTCAAAAAGGAGGAGGTTCTCAAAAAAAAACAACCAAAATGCAACCCAAATGCAAGCACACCATAATTTTACGTTACATTGAGCAGACAAAGAATAGTAGCGTGTTCGCGTGTACATGCACACGAAAAATATAGGTAAGTGCCAATTTGCCAAGCTGGTGAAATATACTATAGCACACGCTACTTACACACTGTGTAGATACCGACTGAGCGGGACGCAAATTCAGTCTAAGGGCCAAAACACAAGTATTGGTACGAGGTAGCGGGGCTGTCTATCATGCACATGGTGATCGAAAAGGCCGACCTAGCTAGAAAATATTATTTAACCAGGTTTAACCCTGAACATCGTAGTTTTATGACGTCGTAATGTGTGTACCTAAATGTGTTTTGACCCTAAGATGTAGGTTAGGTAGGTATATTTTGTAGATAGCCGACCGACGGCGACAGTCGCACGAATTCAAGTGGTTGACTGTGAAATAACATTATTTTATTATAATTAGTTTGAAATGAAGAGAGAAATATAAATCTCATTCTTCAAACGAAATCTTGCGTTACATCTTTGTAATAACATTTTGACCTTGACTGGCTTAGTGCGAGGCGTCTCGTAGTTTTATGACGTCGTAATGTGTGCACCTAAATGTGTTTGACCCTAAGATGTAAGTTAGGTAGGTATATTTTGTAGATAGCCGACCGATGGCGACAGTCGCACGAAATCTTGCGTTACATCTTTAAAGTTACCGTCAACCGCATGGTAATAACATTTGACGTTGAACTGGCTTAGCGCGGGGCTTTTTATAAAAAGAAGAGGCCAGTTTATAGGTAGGTATTGTTTCTATCCCATGCAGTCGATCATATAGTAGAAAATAGGCACTAATCTACATAGGAATAAATATTAATTAAGTTAAAACTTTCCTTTAAATTTTTTCTACACTCTGGCACTAAACAAGTTGAAGTGATGTCATTTTTTTTTCAAAATATCTGTATACGACATTTCTTTTCTTTCGCCCCATCTTAAACTTTCCGTAATAATTAAAGTCTTAATAATTCGCGAACGTGTTCTGTTACCGCGTGCGAATGCTGCGAGAGTTGAGAAGACGACAAAAGAAATGGCAACAGCGCCGGGAGCGCGCGCCGCACGCGGCGCCTTGTAGTAAACGGCAACGTCCCATAAAATAACCAAAATATACCGTTAATTTTTTACCACTATTTTTACAATAACATTAAAAATACCGTTAATTTTTAACACAATTTCTAACGTTATTATTTCGTTATGTTACTAAGTAACGCTACCAAATCGTACCGATATGCCAGGTATCTCTATGGAAATACCGTTACTTAACGTTACTTTTAATGTGAATTGGTAACGTTTTCAAGCCCTGGTGAACATACCGGATCCAATGCAGAACCGGGACAACCCCAACATTCTAAATTAATTATTTTAAAGGGTGTAACAAGACCCTTAACGAAGCCGAAAGGCATTGGTCTCCGTCATTGTGATAATTTTTTTGTTCTAGACCATAGTCTTCTAGTTACGAAGATGTTGGAGGTCAAAGTTCCAAATTTTCACAAGTTTTTTTAATACCTAATACTTGTTTTTAATGTGAGATTTTTACTTTGAACACCTCCACGACCCCCGTACTATTCAATCCGTCCATCAGCACAATGTTTTGAGTGCGTTACATTGAGTCCTACCGTAAAAACGTGATTTACACCCCTAAAAAAAAGTCGTTTCCCAGCAATAATTTTTGCGTAATGTTACTTATTTTGATGTACATAATGTTTGTTTGACGGCTTCGTGAACGGTCCTATTACACCCTGTAGTAGGCCCGTAGGGCGCTGATGATCCGCTGAATATAATTGGTCCACAGGCTGCACGTGTAAAAGACTTCGCAATAAGCTTTGAAAGCGTTATTTTAACTCACTAGAATGCGCAAACTGCTGGCCAACGAGTTGCATCGGACTGAAAGCACCCTACAATTTTATGGAGGACAAAGAACTTAATACACCCTGACCACTAAAATAGTATATATACGTATGGACCAATTTTGAACTTACATGAGCTGTCAAGTCGATCTCGTTTACGGCGACATATTAAGTCTTCGTCCATTTTTATGACATCTGTAGGTAAAAACATTGGCTGTTAGGTATTTATCGCTTAATTATCAATATTGATAATTCTGTGAGGTACCCTACTGCTGCGGCTGTTTATCACGTTGCTTGATAACAGGCAACCAATAATAAAACTTAGGTATACCAATATGCGACGTAGCCTGAAGAATTGCCAAACTTAAGTGGCAGTGGGCAGGGCACATTGCACGCCGAATGGATGGCCGATGGGGCCGAAAAGTTCTAGAGTGGCGACTGCGAACCGGAAGATGTTGCGTTGGAAGGCCTCCCACTAGGTGGACCGAAGACCTGGTGACAGTTGCAGGGATCCGCTGGATGAGACGCACGGGACCGGTCAATGTGACGACACTTGGGGGAGGCCTATGTCCAGCAGTGGACGTCTTTCGGCTGAAATGATGATGATGATACTAATCTGCACCAATGATTGCTCACAAACCGGACAGAAATTATGATTGTAAGGGTGCCTTTCCATCAGAGATGTGCTATGCAGCTACGCTATTTCTTTTTTTTTTTTTACCGATTGGAAATCATCAAATCCCGCTCTGGGCTGAGCAGGAGGGAGTGTCAGACTTTTACTGACTAAAACCCATCCATGTTCCTTCCTTTGCCCTTTGTGTTCCAGGGCCGCGGTATCTCTTTCGAACAGTCCCGCAACCCTGGCAGGCATCGGTCCTTACGGACCTCTTCTTGTTTGCTGACTCTCTGTGAGGCGCGCGTGGAACACGAACGCGCCGTCGACACGGCCTGTCGTCATAAGACGGACAGACGGCGAGCTAGCTCACCGTCCACAGGCCCGCGATGCAGCTATGCTGCGAGAATGTTTTTAAGCTTACGTTTCCACTGATGCTAAGCTATGTAGCGGAGCGAGTAAGATGTGTTATGAAAACGCGCCTCCGCAAGGTAGCTAGCTGTGCGGGGAAGATGCGCAGCTCAAGTTATGCTAAACGTATAAAAAAAAATATTCGCTGGCACAACCAGAAAACAATAGGTAATTAAAACCAGTCGTTTCTAAGATGGCGTTTGATTCAACACATCCACGATTTTAAATAAAGGATAATCATTTGAAGCGCACACATTAGAAATCTTTCGGGTAGCTCAGCTGCCTATGCAGTAAGGAAAATAAGGCAGTTAACTGATGTAGCCACAGCTAGGTTAGTATACTATGCTAATTTCCACAGTATTATGTCTTATGGCATTCTGCTGTGGGGATCAGTAGCAGACGTTGAATCAATTTTTATTCTACAAAAGAGGGCAGTCCGCGCAATCTATAAAATGGGTCCTCGCGAGTCCCTAAGAGAAAAATTTAAAGAGATCGATATACTGACTCTGCCTGCGCTCTATATTTTAGAATGTATTTTATATGTCCGCAAAAATCGAGGGCTTTTCAAAATTAGAAGCGACTTCCTTATAAATACACGCAGTAAACACGAAATTGTAATACCTAAATTCAGATTAACTAAAACTAGCAAGTCTTTTCTTATAAACATTATACGCTTTTATAACAAGTTGCCAAAGTCAGTTATAGAACTGACCGATGGAAAGTTCAAAAATTACATCAAACGTGTCCTTATTAAAAAAGCATATTACAAAATCAAGGACTACGTCGAAGACAAAGAAGTTTGGCTTTAGTTCCTTCTGCGCATGCGGCTTCCCTGGTAGCTCATAAACGGCACAAATATGTGGATGTCTCTAACTATTCTCAATCTCATTTTTTCTCATCTATCTAACCAGATTCTTTACGATAGTTTTCAAATCATTTATACATCTTTTGCTCAGAATAGTTACAGCACTGATGACAATATTTGTGTCACTTGTTTAATTTACTATTTTACAATATTTTCTTACCTTTGTATAGATTCTTTTTTACCGATTGTTTGTGAATGTGTGAACATTATAGGCTTTGTAGATTCCGAGATGCTCGTTAACTTTTGTTAACTTTTCATCTTTTTTCAATTTTTTTTGTGTAGTACGCAACGACCTATTGTCGGGCCTATGCTGTCCCCCCATACCTAAGTACTAATGCTGTAACATGATAATATTGTGTAACAACAAATGATTTGAAAAAAGTAACCATGGAGTTTCTTCTCCATAGGAAACGACCAACCCGTACCGTGCACCTTTTTGTCGACGTTTTATAAGTGCCCATCTAGGCCTATGTGAAATAAAAACATTTTGATTTTGATTTTGAAGATGACGTTAACAAAATATTAATGATTAAAAAATAATAGTATGAGCGTTAGCGTTTCTGCTTACGGCAATTCATACAAAATTTGAAGTCATTTGTTTTCGAAATGACTGAACCGATTTTAATGAAACTTCATATCTATAAGCAGGATACATAGATCTAAAAAGTTGACAGAGAAGATTTTGGAAACGTCTTTAAAGAAAAAGATAATTGGAAATTACTGTTTCTACGGAAAATCTAAAATCGGTCTAAAGCTGTACTTAACATTATTTTTCGAAAATCTCTCCCGAGTTCGATTCCCAGGTCAGGTAAAGTGTTATTGGGTTTTTCCATCAGCAATTTCTTAGTAGCAGCCGTAGAGTCTGGATTTGTGCCCGGTTGATGGCAATAAGCTCGCTCCTTATTACATGGGACTTAAACATAGGTAACTGGCGAAATGTGGTTGTACTCGATCGGAACGGATTTTACAATCTTTAAACGATATTAAATCGTGTACACAGTATTTAAAGTCTATATATATTAAGCCGTGCACAGCAGCTTGACCGCGGGCAGCTTCCGCGACACGCGATCATAGCCGAATGTATGGTGGGATGTGCGATCGGCTCCGTTCGCCTGTCGTCGTATCCGACACAGTAGGAATGAAACTATTTGACTAGGCGCAGAAACGGATACTTTCGCAAGCGACACGACGGTACGGAGCCAATCGTATGCGTCGACATCCTAAATGCCGGACGCGATCGGCTGTCGCCACTTCCGTTCGTATCCTTTCCGATCCGATGCTATGCCAACCGTTTGGTGGAAATCATCGGGATTACTGGCGTTATGTTATTTCCGTAAAAAAAATAAAAAACCTAACCTTTTTATTATCGATTCGGGTCGAGAATCATTAGTATAGATACCTCCTTGAATTTGACCAGGATGCAAAGCGACAGCCTGAAGCGCGGAAACTTGTAATTGGCCTTCTACATATTGCTTCTGACTACTAGAATGTATTAGCTGTAATTTTTCTATAAATTAATAAAATTGTGACTCACCGTCAAACAGCTTTCCCAAGCTATGTCTGTACAGCTTAGCGGCCCCACCAATAAGGTTCGATGAGGCTCTTAGCGACAGTCTTCTGTTTGCCTTCACAGATACACTGGTAACCAAAGAGTTTAATTCTTTGCTGAAACAAATATGTGATTGTTTTCTTACGTAAAGTACATAATAATTGGGTAAGTACATTTTTAAGATTAAGTATCAAAGTATATAAAATACTTATGTAAAACTAAAGTATTATTTTTATTGTATGTTAAATCGAGTTTCCTGAAATTTAAAATGTAGTTTTACTTCTTTCGTTTTACTTTTTTGTTATTTCGTCGCTACAGCCAGCGGGCTCGAGGCCGAGGTCGGCCCGGGGATGGATCACCATCCATTAAATATCGAGACCACTTTGTGCCTCGGAAAGCACATTCCGTCGTTGGTGCCGGCTGTCATTGGGAGCTCTTTTACAGTCGTATATAACGGGTCAGAAGTTTGATAAACAGTCTCACCAAAGAATTATCGTGTCACCCAGGGTTGTGGAGGTCCAAAAGCTCTCTGGTTTATGTGTCACTCCGCTCCAAAGACTACCCACTTGCAGTTAGACTGGAGGCCAACCCCAACATATTTGAGAAAATACCTATAATAAACTTTGTACAACTACATAATTAATGCAAACTTACCAGATGTTTGGCAATTTCACTTTTTCAACATTTCCAATGTGTATGTTGTGAGCAAGCTTCCACACACCCCCTAGTGTTTCGCTGTTCACAAGGTTTATATCACTAAACATATTGAAGCTATTATGTGAAAAGTTAAAATGGCTACCGAAAAATAAAACATCAGATTTGCCGCGCAGTGCAATTACCTTCTTTTTTCCGGGAGTGATTTTGGTGGTGTAGGTGTGTCGGTATACAGCCTAGTATTTTTTTATCATTTTCTTATTTTCCTCATTGCATCTTTTTAAGTTTCGACTATTATCAATATTATTATATTGATCTGAAATTAATGTATTTATTTTCAGAATAATATTTAAGTTCAGTAGAATGTGGAATGTGTGTATTTAAAGTGGAAGCGTCAGGGTTACCCGTGAAATTCAAATTTTCTTACGCTTTTTGCAATTTTCAGGTCAGTGTCAGGTTGTGTGAAGATAAAAAAACTGTCGCGCCAGTAACACGTATGTAGTTACAGAATTATAATCATTAAAATCATTATTAAAACCTAGGTACATTTAACCGAATTCTGTAACTATTTCATGAAAAAGTCATTCAAAGGGGTTAAATGAACTTAGAGGGTTGTATTGATGATTTTAATGATTATAATTCAGTAACTACATACGTGTTACTGGCGCAACTCATTTTTCATCAACATGCAACCTGACACTGACTTGCAAATTGTAAAAAACGTAAGAAAATTTGAATTTCGCGGGCTACCCTGACGATTCCACTTTAATCAAAATGTCGTGATTCAACCTTCTTGATATCTTACAAAATTACATTACTGGCCACTATTGGTAAAAAAATGTAGAATGCCATTAGTGTTTTTTTCATAATTTATTTTTTCTTTGTTTAAGAAATGGCTGTCTGTGAAGTTTTTCAACGAAATCAGTCAGTCTCAGTAAAAATAAAATCAAACCTGCATAGTGACCTCCCTATTTATAAGCATTCAACCTAGCCTTCAATATTTTTTTTTTAATTAATACATAGGACGTTCCGTTTGTTTAATCGATTTTGTAGATTAAACAAATTAATCTTCTAGATAACCAGGACCAGGCCCTGACTATTTCCTATTTTTTGTATGTAAACCAAAGTCAGCAGCAACAATTTTCGTTGAATTTATAGTTTTTCATTTCCTTTTTTTGAAACTTATAGGACAAAATTGTCATTGTATTATCTGTGGTAAGCAGTAAAGAACGTGGGTTTTGTGTTTTCTACGGACTGCATAGAGAGGACACTACGTAAGTATTCCTGGTTTTAACTTGCATTGAGCACATTTAAAAAAGAAAAGTGAGCAGTGTCTAACTGCAAACATTCACAAATTTTGTGATGCTGTGATTGATATTGCTACATTATATTGTTCCGGCCGAAGACGGAAAAAAATGGATAAACATAAACTTAACATTAACCGGCTAAACTTAGGTTTAGTGCAACCCCTTGGCTAAAATGGTCACGGCGGCCGGCGCGGCGTCGCGGACTCCTGATCTGACTAAAGTTAAACTTTTTTGCAAAAAATATTTAATGCGGTGTCTATGTATAAATTTATGCGGTGGCAAAAAAAAAGAATCAAACAAAAGTCACCGACTTCTGAAGCTATTTTTCATATTTTGGTTGTTTTTGGAAGTTGATTTTATTTTTTGCATAAAAGTTGTTTGTTCAATTGACACTACGGCTTTAAGCATAAACGAAAATTTTCTAATAGTAAAAGCTTTTGTCTTGCAAAACGTGGAAAATGGACGCTGTAAAGAAAGTAGAAAGGCAAACAAATAATCGAATTAAATCCCTCACAAATACTCCATCAGCTGTTTCTAGATAAGTGCCTCGGCGCCATTAACACAGACAATGTACTGTAGAGCTTTATTGTCTAGCACTAAAGTTCATTCACAATTTTAGTACCCCCACCATACATCACTGTCAAAATCACAGTGATATACACCATGCTTTAGAAAGAAAGGTATGGACATAAAAGGTGTAAAAAGACCCTAAACGAAGCCGAAAGGCACTTGTTCTACCCGTCACTGCAAGCATTTTTTTGTTCTGGACCATGTCTGGGAACCATCTAGTTACGAAGAAAACATTGCCACTAGTTTATTTTTAATACCTATAACTTTTTAAGGTTAAACTTTACTGTAAATATTTCCATGACCCGTTTACTATTGACGGCACGGTTGGCGCAGTGGCTGAGCGATTGGCTGCTGCGCTGCCTGTCGCGAGTTCGATCCCCGCACGGAACAAATATTAGTAGTTGTTCCGGGTCTGGCTGTTTGTGTATGTGAGTTTAAATGTTTGTAAACGCACCCACGATACAGGAGAAATTCCTAGTGTGGAGCTAAGTTTAAAAAAAAAAAACTATTCAATGCATCCATCAGCATAATGTTTTGAGTGCGGTACTCGGTGAGTATAACCGTAGAACGTGATTTTTAACCCCAAAAAAAGTCGTTTCAGATCAATAATTTTTGCGTAAAGTTACTTAGTTTGATGTACAGTACAGGATCCTACAAGATCCTGGACAGGATCCTAGTACAGGATCCTTGGTTGACGGCTTCGTGAAGGGTACACCTTGAATACATTTGGGTCACGTACGTACTGAAATTCTGTATGGGACAGATATTAAGGTTTTTGTTAGGTTGCTATCACTGACAATTCTGTCAAAATTATATTATTATTATTTCCTTTATTTATCATTTTTGTTATTCGATATATTTTTAAACATTTCTTTAAAAAAAACCTACACAAACATTTAAAAATATTAAAAAATTGATTATTATTATTATTTATTTATCCTTATTGTCAAGTATGTAAGATATCTTTGAAAGGACTGTATATGAATTTTTATTGTGTAGATGTTCTAACACATCTAGAGAAAATTCCTTTGTTTTATCAACGTCTTTGAAACACGCGATTGTTTAATAGATGGGGCAATTTGTTTAACTTTGAGGTTTTGTTTTAGCTGGAGAAATATCGCAGTACGTAGGTTTTGATTAAATGGTGTAACACCAGTAGACCCTGTTTATCTTCTGTAATTTGTATTTTATTTATAACTAGTTTTTTTCCTGTAACATGGTCTGTCGTGCTCAATTTTGGCCGAAAGCCGAAACTGCGAAGGTGCGTTCTATCACAGCTTTTTGCGACATAAGCCGAATGGCTGGGAATGTAAGCGGGTAGCATGTGAGCGGAATGTATGATATTCTAGTCGCGTGCTGACCACAGCTGGAACTCGGCAACCGAATAAGGAAAGTAGGTACCTATGGACTAGTTGGCCTACAATCCTTTCGTAGTTATAAACCGACTTTTAAAACGGAGGAGAACAGGGAACTTCTGGAATTACAGTCGTGATGTTATGTTAAGGCTAATGCTGTACTAAAATAACTAGGTACTCATGAGGGAGAGTATACATATTATTATGTATATTATTTATAAAGGGTGTAACAAGACCCATAACGAAACCGAAAAGTACTTATTCTCCTCGTCATTGCGATCATTTTCTTGTTCTAGACCATACCTGCGAACCTTTTAGTTACGGAGATAGTGGGGTCAAAGTTCCAACTTTTCACAAGTTTTTAAGAAATACGTGTTTTTATTGTAAGATTTTAACTTTAAACAACTCCACGACCCCCATACTATTCAAGCTATCCATCAGCACAATGTGTTGAGTGCGTTACATTGAGTCTAACCGTAAAACGTGATTTTTTATCCAAAAAAAAAATCGTTTCCCACTAATCATTTTTGCGTTAAGTTTCATAGTTTGATGTTGCTTGGTTAACGACTTCGTGAAGGATTCCTTTACACCCTGTATTTAAATCAAAACATGTATTCGCTTATTATAGTCATTCATGGATAGCACTTTCTAAGGTGTCGTTAATTATGGATACGTATATACATACTATATATCTTTCTATGTCACTTTAACGAGCTTAAAATTGCGTACATTATTTTCTGGGCTTATTTGTTTTAGAAAATGAATTTTGTCAGTTCCATTTATAGGCTCACACCTAAGGTATTGTTTTTGTTCGATTTTGAAACTTTTTTTACCTACTGTACAGTGCTTACGCAGATTACCTTACCTCTTATTATGTTGGCTTTCCCTGGCAGGCGTCGGTCCTTACGGACCCCTTCCTGTTTGCTGACTCTCTTCGAGGCGCGCGTGGAACACGAACGCGCCGTCGATACGGCCTGTCGTCATAAGACGGACGGACGGCGAGCTAGCCCATAGCTCACCGTCCACAGGCCCGCGCCTACGGTGGCCGGGGGCCACCACGTGGCCCCCAACGCCCGATGCGTCTCCCGCGGCGGCTGGGACGTGAGGTTCTCTCCCTCTCACGTCCCGCCACCTCCTTCGCTAGCATGACTGCTTCGCAGAAGGAAGCGACGGCGTCCCATTCCGTCTCGCTCCGGACCATGTATTGAACCAAGGCCGGACGCGAGAGGTCGCCGCCGCCGATTATTATGTTGGCTGACCTGAGGTTATAATGATTCTCCAATGGAACATATTTTGTAATTATATTTTGTAAAAAAATCACAGTAGTTATAAATGAAAGCCTAATTATAATATATATATATATAATAACTGTCTGTGTAATAAAAAAAAAACCACGCTCATTCGTCGTAATTTTGAACTGAAACTCACCTTCGAAGATGAAGTACCGTGCCGTCTACCAACAAAATAATTAGTGTTAATATTCTCAGCAGCCACGGCGTAATACAACAGAAGTAATTAGGGTGATCAATCCTGTTGTCAAACGCTGCTCATCCGGCAACCACACTGTTATCAGGAGAGGAGTCGTTCACCCCGCGCCGACCAAGAGACAAGAGATCTTGGGCTTAGGGTGTCTACAGATTGGATGTGTGACGCACGTTTTGACTGTGGTATGTAAAGGTAGGTAGGTACTGTCTTTCCCTGGGTATTTTACTTCTGGCAACGACCCAAGCACCAACCAATCAGAGCCAAAAAGACTCTCTTTTCACGAAAAAAAAACATAATTTTAAGTATTTTTTCACATCTATGGATACTAACATTTTAACTAAAATGCTTTAGGATAATATTGTATTGTTGAATTTGTCGCTTGAAAAAACGACGTTGTCGTGTCTTGTGCGAGGGCCTATGTACCCTATTTCAACGGTGATAAAGATCACAATGTTTTCAAAGAAAGAATTTGTAAGTAAGTAATTTGGTTAACAAATGTTTTTTTCTAACCTTCCAAGACAAGACGTGTAATGCATATTTTGCCACTGACTACCTGTAACGGCTGTCAAAGATCTACAATTGACAGCCGGGACCAACGGCTTAACCTGCTTCCCGAGGCACGGAGGAAACTCGATATGTAATGGGCAGTCACCCATCCGCAGACCAACCTAGGCAAGCGCGGCTTAACCTAAAGATCGACCTGAGCGGTTGTTATTATCCACGAGTTCCTCTTTAGTAGACTTTAAACATAAAATGATAAATTATTGCTGTTCACAGTTTTAAGTTTGACATGCGACAATTATTTAAAAGCGCTCAGCAACTTACTATAAAGGCTCGCTTTCACAACTTTATTTAAATCCGAAAACATCTAAATGTACGTTTACAGTATAATATCTCCGACCTATTCCGGTAAAGTACACCTACACCTATACCTACACGGTGCGATCCTCCCGGTGTGAAGAGGCAGCATACGTACGGAAATTCGGCTGTACCGGCAGAGCGGCATCAGCGTCAGTATCTCATACCTCCCCCGTGACTCGAGTCGGGAGGACGTGCCGGTCTGTCGGGAGCTACGCGCGACGGTAGTGTTACTGTGATTGTGTGAACGGGCACGTAAGTTGACCTTTATTGTTTCTGATTTTAAAAATAAAGGTTATTTTTTTTCGCGTTATTTTTTTGATGTGAAAAAATACAAAAATAGAACATTTTTGTATTTGTTTTTAGGATGAGTTTGTTAGTTTTTCTTTTTTATTGTTGTGGATTTGATTTTCTTATTTTTTTTTTGTAAGTTTGTAGTGAAATTAGATATTTAATGAAGAATTAAGGTCAGCATTTCATTAAGAAAATGTGTGGAAGTTTATGGCTAGAAAATTTAACTTTTGACTAATAATAGCAGTAATCTCATTTGACACACAAATAGTTAGCTTATTAAAATATGTGAAAATAAACTTTTAAGTTTTTACCACAATCATTGTTCATTTTTACCATGCTATTTATTTCAATCAAAACTTCAACCAAATAAAATGTTTCGTAAGATTCAAAATTGAATATAAATTAAAAGAAAACTTAAGATACGGCACAATAAAATATTCAAGACCAAAGTAATTAATTACGATAAATGTCTCACTTCTCAAATAAAACAATGTCTCGGACTTGGTTGGTCAAAGCTCGATATAATTATAACGAGCTTTCTCAAGAGTATTCAAGGAATATTATTATACTTTTCAAGGATATTTTTGATGTTTTTCCTGTAAATGTTATAAGAATAGGTTGATAAGGTGCCTATACAGCGTGTAACAGAAAGGGTATAATCATATGGAATACTGTGGTACGGACCATCAAACTGAACAACTTTCTCTATGGGACCACCATCGAAATCGTAAAAAAATAATCAGCTGTCCTATACAAAATTTCAATACCTACTCGACCCAAATGTATGGGACAGCTGATTATTTTTTTACGAGTTCGATGGTGGTCCCATAGAGAAAGTTGTTCAGTTTGATGGTCCGTACCACAGTATTCCATATGGTTATACCCTTTCTGTTACACCCTGTATAATTTTTATTAGGTTATAATTAATACGATATTTTCGTGTTCGTTTTTCTTCGCTGATCTTACCTAATACTAATTAAATTACATGCCATTTTCTTCTAGTTCATTAAAAAACCTCGGTTTTAATAAAGCCCTTGTCTCATTAGTTAATTACTCATCATTTTTAAAATCTTTTAATTAGTTAAGGTTTTTTTTTTAATTATAACTACTAAGCATTTCCTTTTAAGTGCATCCACACCGCAGTTAACTTTTGAGGAGCAACACTGTGCGACACGGTAACATTAAGTAACTATCTGTAACTTTTGTGGCTATTTGTTACTATTTGTTGAATGTTACTTACTCATCGCGTCAATACCACCAATAACATCAATTAACAAAATCTAACAAAGAGTAAGTTGTTGTTTTTGCTGTTTTAAAAAGTTAGGCAAGTTACTTAACATGTATAACACGGTAACATATACTAACAATAAATAACTTTTTGTTATAGGATGTTACTCAGTAACCCTTGGAAAAGTTCAACAAAAAGTATCTGCGATGTGGATGCACCTTTAGACAGAAAAGTTAAGAAAAGAAAATCATGCTAATAAATCAGAAAGAGGACATGACCTCTATTAATAAAAAATATACTTACAAACCGGCATTCCCACAGATTCATGTCAAAAATGACAAATTTATACATCATGTATTTAGGTAATCAATTTAGATGGGGTTATTTAAATAGCTGTTTTGTACCAGCATTATAATTCATTACTTAGTTTAAAAGTTAAAATATCACACCCACAAACGCAATAATTGGCGAAATGTGGATGTACGAATAGGTATGCTGCTCGCCAGTTCTGTTATAGCTTGAACTTGGCTTGACACGCAGTCGCGTGAGGTACCTCGGCCTACCCCTTCGGGGATTTAGGGCGTTATGTTAGGTTTGTCATCGTTATTTGCTTAGTCTTTCCCCGTTGGAGTCGGGTTCTAGTCTAACAGGATGCAGCTGAATACCAGTGTTTTATACGGCGTGTCGGCCTATCTGACCTCCACAACCCAGTTAGTAGTAGGTAATACGATGCCCTTTGGTGAGACTGGTAGTAGAGCACAGAATAAATAGCACAAGTAGTCAGAGTTAGTTTAGTGGTCTGAGTTTTGGGCCACTGACTAACTGTAACGACTTTCCGTGATGTTAAGTGGTATATAAGTACCTACCCAAAAAATGAACACAATGACATGATACTGGAATGATTATAATGATACTTAAGTGTCGATGACATGAAGGTTACATGTATTATTTGTAATCTCGTTGTGTACCGATTCTTAATTTCTCATTAACAGTAATTATTTGTGACCCATTTCATTCAACTGCTGTAGAGATAACAAAATAATGATTGTTTTTCTTTTGTTGTCAAATGTTACTTACCTACTTATTTAGTTTTTTCGAATGATGTATGAAACTGAATTATAACTATGTCGATATAATTCTGTGAACTATAATAAACAAGTTGGTCTTCTTCGTTTACTTAAAATTTTATAATTAAATGTTTACAAACCTATTTATTAAGATGGCGAGCAAATCGTATACCTTTATCAAAATTAAATGTCAAAAACCCCGATGGGTGATCTACCCACCAGGGTTTTTAACATTGAATTTCCACTGCCCTTTCAAATAAATAAATCCTTATTACTGGTTACTGACAGCCAGCATATAAAAAAAGCTATTCATTTCTATTACTAATAAAAAAAAACATTCGACGTTTTCATCAAACGTTCCATTTTCTAAATTTAAAATTATAAATGCCTGGTCGGTATATACAGGCTGCGTCATTATTCGGTTCTTTCATCCAGCACGCTAGCTCTGCCTAGAACTTGCCATTCAAAGGCTAAACGCTTGTTAGTTAAAGCAAAACGCAGACCGTTTGACAAGCTTCTATGTCGAGTTGTCGACGAACTACTAGGAATTGATTTTAAGTTGGAGTAAATAATATTTTACAAAATTTCCAGTCTGTGAGTTCTATAATTAATCTATTCTGGGAATTTTGAAATTTTACAATCTTACGGTTTGATTCAACTTTGAATATTTTATGAAGTGTATACGCCTTGTATAACAATATTGTCCAAATATTTTATTAGGACAGTATTGTTACTTGAATAACGAAAATATGTTTTAATGATGCTTTTAATACATTCATTGAAGCGGACGGCAAAATGGAGCGTGTAAGGTTGCTAGCCCTACATTTTTGAATTCCCAATTAAGATGGTGTTAACAGTAATCTAATATTTTCTTACATCACAATATACTACATTTTAGGATGTAGGGTATCTAATAATTCTTAAATGCTTAATGGATATTATGCATTGAAAGGAAGAATACAGGGAGTAAGGGACAGCCCTCCACAAACTGACAGGGTGCATATTCAGCTCCTTATTTTTAATCATATTCCACCGGAATTTTGCTTCGTCCATGTCAAAAATACGTTTCTATTAAAACTTACTTAGGATGGTAAAATATTCTTGTTATTAAATTATTAGGAGACTGACTCTACACATTCACGTAAGACTATACTACATGGCATGAACCGGAACAATGAAACCACTTCAACACGACCATTTTACACAGACTAGGCGGGGTAGTAAAAGTTGTTTTAACCGAATCTACAATACCACGGAAAGAGTGGGCGAACCCTTGTTATTCCCGGCCATGAAGCGCCTACCTAAGGGTTACCTACCCCATTAATAGTCACAAACAAATTAAAGTAGGTTTTCAGTTTAATGTACTGGAGCAGCAAACAATCCGTTTTATTTCATGTATGTCTATATAAAGCTGTCGGTACCATACATTCAAGTTTTACGTTGAGCTTTAAGTTTGATAATTGCAAATAATAAAACAGCAGATTTTCATTTTTTTATTTTATTTATACAGGGTGAAACAAGACCCTTAGCGAAGCCAAAAGGCACTTGGTCTTCCCGTCATTGTGATTTTTTTTTTGTTCTAGACCATACCTGGGAACCTTTTAGTTAAGGAGATATTGGGGGTCAAAGTTCCGTCTTTTTTCACAAGTTTTTTTTTTACATACATACATGCATACATGTTGTTTATGTAAGATTTTTACTTAAGATACCTCCTCGACCCCCGTACTATTCAGTTCATCAGCGCAATGTTTTGAGTGCGTTACATGGAGTCCTACTGTAAAACGTGACAAATGACGTTTTTGGCGTGATTTTTCACGCCAAACAAAAAGTCGTTTCCCAAAAATAATGTTTGCGTAAAGTTACTTAGTTTGATGTACATAATGCTTGGTTGACGGCTTCGTAAAGGGTCCTGTTACAATTTGGATTATTTTTCAAATTATTTTATTTTTGTTTCTAGACAGAAACGGATGTCCAGCAGTGGACTGTTGTAGGCTGTAATGAGACTGAAACTACAGAAAGATCTACCTGTAACGATCCTTATCTTCTCCTTTCGCCTTGTCGACGTTCATACTGGTCATACACCCAAGCCGGTTGTTTCTTTTTATTTACAAAATCAGAATCGATTCCTTTCAAATTAGGTAATGAATAAGGTTGGTAGCATTGTTTAATTTAAATTTAGAAATTCATTAAGTTCCGATAGTTTACCACCTCCAAGTTATGTTTATTGTATTACTTCGTAATTCCTTTAAAATTATCCTCTGTTTACCGCGTGAAACAATATATTTGGCAAATGTTTTCAATTAGACACCGTTTTTGTTGTCGAAACAAATTGGTTCAAGATTTAGGAAGTTTTATTGTAAATTAAAACCACTTTGGAAAAATGGTAAACTTAGTTATTTTGGGTAAACAATATTTCGATTTGAGTTTACGATAAAGTGTAATTTAATTTTGTACTTTTTATAGCCTTCATTTTAGGTAAACCGTCTTGATAAAATGTTTTCTTTCCTTAGGTATTTAAAATATAATTAGAACTAGGCTATAATTTATAGATTTCTCGGTGCTAAAAGCGGTCTCAAACATTCTCGTTCTTCAACATACATTATAAATATTTTGGTTTTAGGTACTTATTGATTAGCAATCGTTCAGTTTTGTGTTAAAAACGGTTCTACATTACAACTTCAGATTAGCCAACTTATTATAGCTAGTGGTAAATTAACGGTGAAATGATTAAAATATACAGAGCATCCTGTACAAATTACCTAGTCCATTTCTAATTCCAAAGTATTCAAATTTCGAATCCAAACCAAGAAGGAGGTCCATTTTTCTAAAACACGCGCACAATGCGGCCAGTTCTCCAGAACAATAGACAAACGGATGAACAATAGGTGTCAACGTGGGGTTTTTACAGCCCTTTCTATGCTCTATGCTCATTCTACGGCCTGCCTTTCTTTAGGAATGACTAGACAGTTCTCATTCTACTATACGACCAATATAACTTGACACGCGGTGGAATTTGGAACTACGTATAAATGTACTGATTTTGACATGTGGATGACGATTTTCCAAGAAAGCAGCGCCACTCGGAGGTCTCAAGATATGTTGGTCAAATGATAAGTTGTGGGCCGTTGTCGCCCTTTCTAAATAATTGTTTGGTTATCCAATGCTTTTCATGTTGTTGGCATGAATTAGTGGTATTGTTACAATGTATTTCATGTTTTGTTCGTCATTGCCGGTTTGGGGTAGATTGTTTGTTTATTTTATGAGCACTTGACGGTGAAAGGTGTTGCGTCTAGTAAGTTCTTGAGTATTTTTAACTTCATTTGAAGTCATTTACAAAAGCTAAAAGACGACTTTATGGTACTTACTCTAGATAATCTGGATTTGTGGCTGGTTTATGGAAAAAAAGCTCGTCCCCTTTTACAAGAGACTTAAACTTAACTAGCGAAATGTGGGCGTACTATAGTTACACCTACTATAGTTACTACCTAACCCTTCATGGATTATAGGCTGGGCGTTATATTTTATGTTACATACTTACTCCTTTTTATAATACTCTGTATTTGATTTCAATTTAGGTATCGTAGTTTAATTACAAATCAGAAACGACGAAACAACAGATAATATTTATAAATAATTTTATTTCGGTATTTATTTCGAGTTGACCTTTATGATGCATGGAATCTTCAATATCTACCTACGGATTGTTTATTCGCTTGTTAGGTTTTTATTAAAAATACTAAAAACGTTAGGTATTAGGTCTCATACAAACAAGTATTGTATGAGACAAAATCGTCTTAAGCGTCAAGTTTCTGAAATATACGCTTGTATTTCTAATAATATTTTGTCTCATACAATACTTGTTTGTATTGATGCCAGCTACTTATTAATATTATAATATACAGGATTTAATGCATGCCCAAATGCCCAACTCCATATTAAAATATTCAAAAACGTTTGTCTACTGTTTAATTACGGTTTTTAATACCTTAATTAATTTAAATAGTCTTAATCAAAATTATCTATCCATAAAGTTGCAAAAAATAAATGAAGCCACTTTATGAACAACAAAACACAAATAGTTTTGTTATAATAGTAATATAAAAGTTCATTCTTATAAAGACTTCAAAGTAACTTCTGTAGAGTTATTTTTATTTGACACAAGTGACGTTTTTTCATTAAGGAAAACGTCTGCTTTCATAAAATATTGAAAATAAAAAGAAAATTGCAAATAAACCATGTGTGTTGAAAACTTTTATAATGGACTTTTCACATTTGGGTGTTCATATCATGGACTGAGTATAATAAACTAAGTTTTTATACTAAGTGCATGGTTCTTATGTTTAAATACTAACTTAGAATAGGTACGATCAATGTTAAAACACACTGGTCTATACTACATTTGTCTCATTTTGGGATATTAGCATGACTAAGCGCTTTGAAAATTTGCAGAATCAAAATAAAGGCAGTTTTTGGGCTAAGTTCTGACTTAAAAAGTCAAAATATTCTTTAAAACCTTAGTTTTAAGCTGAAATTTAGCTAAAACATTTATCATTTCACTTTGCTCTTAGAATATTACACACTTTGCATAATATTATCATTTTAGAGTCTTCAGAATAGTTAGTGTTATGATCTGAAGCCTCTAAAATCTCGAACCGCCGTAAACACCCCATGACTCCGTGGGTCATGATATCAAGATGCTGTTTGAGTTTATTAGGGATTATCATGAGAGGGTCTAGATTAGTCTAGACTTAGTTTAGGGCTTAGGTCCGGGAAGATTATTCGTGGTGATAAGAAGTAGACTTTCTTGAGTATCATTTCCTTTGCCTGGTTGTGTGAATGGAGATGTGCAAAAATTCAAATCATCTGACGCTTTTTTTTGCTATTTACAGTAAGTACGTAGGGCTGTATCAAATGTGTTTTTTTTATACTACACTAGCTGTTGCCCGCGGCTTCGCTCGCGTTTTTGTCGGAAATTATCCCACGGGCATGTTGCAAATATAGCCTATGGCACTCGGGGATAATGTAGCTTCCTATTAGTGAAATAATTTTCAAAATCGGTTCAGTAGATCCGGAGATTAGCCCCTACATACAAACTTACAAACAAATTTTACCTCTCTAGAATATTAGTATAGACAGTTTAAAAAAAAAATACGAGCATAGACAGGTTGTAACAAGACCACCCAAGAGGATGTGATATAGAAAGATAATTAGGTACCTTTCCCTATTTAAGGTGGATCAAAGAATTACTTTTTCATTAAATCGCTATTGAATGGGGTTATATGAACTTTGTGTTGATGTTTTGAATGATTATAATTCTGTAACTCCATACGTTTTACTGGCGCGATTCATATTTTCATCAACATATAACCTGAAACTGACCTGCAAATTGCAATAAACCGAAGAATTTTAATTTAAATTTCGCGGGCTACCCTTGCGCTTCCACCTTTACGACACCTTACAAAGTGCTATCCATAAATGGCCATATTATGCGACTACATGTTTTGATTTAAATACAGGGTGTAATCGTACTCCTCACGAAGCCGTCAACCAAGAATTATGTATACATCAAACTAAGTTATAACTTTATGTAAAAATTATTGCTAGAAATCATTATTTTTTTTGGGGTGAAAAATCACGTTTTACGGTAGGACTCAATGTAACGCACTCAAAACATTGTGCTGATGGATGGATTGAATAGTACGGGTGTCGTGGAGGTGTTTACAGTAAAAATCTTACCTTAAAAACATGTACCTATTTAAAAAAAAACCCTGTGAAAAAGTTGGAACTTTGACCCTCACTATCTCTGTAACTAGAAAGTTCCCAGGTATGGTCTAGAACAAAAAAAATGATCGCAATGACGGGAAGAACAAAATATGCCTTTCGGCTTTGTTAACTGTTAGTCAGCCTCGATGGTCTAGTGGACGCAATCGCGACTACTGAGCACGAGATACTTTTTTTTTTATTCAATTGGGATTTCATCAAATAACTCCTCCCGCTCTGGGCTGAGCAGGAGGGAGTGTCAGACTTTTACTGACTAAAAACCATCCATGTTGCTTCCTTTGTCCTTTGTGTTCCAGGGCCGCGGTATCTCTTTCGAACAGTCCCGCAACCCTGGCGAGCATGAGATCCTGGGTTCGATTCGGATGGTCGGGCAAAGTGTCATTGTGTTTTCCTGGAATTTCTCAGTAGCAGCCACGGAGTCTGGATTTGTGCCTGGTTTATAAATAAATAAATAAATAAATAAATAAATATCGCTGGACATTACACACAGCGCCATCTAGGTGCCACACTAAGCAACGAGGCATGTGTCGTGGACACCAGATAGTTGATACTACTACATAGATACTTTTTTGTTTGTAAATACATACTTAATATACATATAAACATCCATGACTCGGAAACAAATGTCCATGCTCATCACACAAACATTTGCTCCTACCGGGATTCGAACCCGGGACCCTAAGAACGTAAGGCAGCCTCACAACCGCTGCGCCATTCGGGTCGTCATTATGGTAATAGGCTCGTCGCCTATTACATGAGACTTAAACATAACTGACGAAATGAGGGTGCACTATTAGGTACACCTCTGCCTAACCCCTCGGGGACTACAGGCGTGATGTTATGTAACTAAATGCGAAGGAATAATTACTGCGAAAAGATAGAATAATTTACCCACTGTCTAACCCCACAAATCCCAGTGTTGCCAGTTTCGCTTCATCAAATTAACTAACCAAATATCGTTTGTTTGCGACAATAATGACATAACTCAAAAAATAAGAAATACAGGACAGTGTTTTTTAAAGTTAGACTAAAAAAAAAACAATTTATTGCCAATATTTTTTTGCATATAAACTTTTTATCAAAAGATTAAAGTTTTATTTTACGTATTTCATTATTTAATTTTATACTTACTTTCCTCATTTTATGTAGAAACAACGCAACGTCGAAAAATACATTTTTTTTTGAGTTTTGTCGTCCTTGTCGCAAACGAGCGATTATTTTGCCCGCAAAAATTAATTATTCGCTCCGGAGTTCATTACACTTGAGGACAAGAAAAATGGCCCATTATTATTAATAGATAAATGTTCGTGAAATAAACTGGGTTGCGTATCTGAGGGCAAGGGTGAGACGATAGGCCTTGCTTATAGTGAAGCAACTCTGTTGCGACAGTTCGTTGCCTCAGATTGTCGAGTGGGCTTTTAGTTGGTAGCTTTTGCCCGCGGCTTCACTCGCGTTATGGTCGCAAATTATCCAATGGGTTCGATGAATAGTGTCGCGAGGGGATAATTAGCTTCCCATTAGTGATTACCCTTTACATCCAAACTTTTGGTATAGCGTTGGTCTGACTGGCGAAGAAAAAACATCATTGACAACCAGGAATAAATTCTCCAAAATTCTTTACACAGTGAGTAACGTGGGAATCAAAACTTTATAAAAGCAGCGATCAATTACAGGCTAATATTATTTTATTTATTATTACCTTCAAAACACGAAAAATTCCGCTAAAATGTGTTCAAAAATTAATATTAGGTAAGATAAACATCGTTCCAATATTTTTCAGTATTTCTTTTACCGTAGGTTGGGCCATATCATAGGGTAATCAAATCGTACAGAAGTGAAACTCATTTAGGTGCTTTAGAAAAAAAATAACAAGTATAAATGACAGAAAATAAATTTTCAAAGCCTATTTTATATAATGTAGAACTCGATAAATCATATTTTCGGCTAAATACTGTAGGAGAATCTCTTCTACAGTCTATTCACATTTATTTTACATACCTCTGATTTTGCTACACTGTCAAACTGACAGCAATCATTATTTCCGTTGCAATAAACTTGCTTTGCGTTGCTACCACTAATAGATCTGTATAAAACACAGAGATATTTATTCATCTTCATCATTCTTCTGGTCTAATCCCAATTTATTTTTATTGGGTTCGCCGTAGACAGTCTTCTTCTTCCATATTTCTGTATTTCTCGTCATCTCAGCAGTCACCTTTTATTCAGCCAGTTCTTTAAGTTACTTTGTTCTTAAAGCCATCCACATTCATACTCAAACACTTTCCTCACGACATTTTCCTCCTTCCTCTATGACCTTTCTATAATGTTGCTATTTCATTGCTGCTGTCACAGGTTAATTAATTGTGAGGGGACTGTAACTATACATTTTTGATCTCTGGTTGCGCCTAAAGAACTCGCCTGAAAATATTTGAACGACAAAATTGCCTCGTTACTTTTTCATGTGGATCTAAACATTGCTGATGAGGACTGTAATTGAGTTTGTATTTCGTTCACTGGTTCCTGAAATACATTTTTTTATGTGAAAAAATGGTGCGCTTGATATTGCCGTGTGTGCTTTTATAGCCATCAAGTCGTTTAGGTAGGGTGTGTGCTGAGTTTCGTGATATAAAGATGATTGACTTCAATTAGCTTGAAAAATAAATTAGAATAGAAATGAAATCACTACATAGTATAAAACAAAGTCGGTTCCCGCTGTCTGTCCCTATGTATGCTTAGATCTGTAAAACTACGCAACGGATTTTGATGCGGTTTTTTTTTAAATAGATAGAGTGATTCAAGAGGAAGGTTTTTATGTATACCATTGCACCCGTGCGAAGCCGGGGCGGATCGCTAGTTATTAATATGAAGAAGAAAGTTGAAGTTAAAAATGTTTTGTTAGGCTTTTGAATTGCGTGACGATGTCTATAGTATTTACGTCCAAAATATAATATTTTTAAGTATAAAAGGTGTAACAAGATTCTTAACGAAGCCGAAAGGCACTTGTACTCCCCGTCATTGGCATCATTTTTTTGTTCTAGACCATAGCTGAGAACCTTCTAGTTACGGAGATATTGGGGGTCAAAGTTCCAACTTTTTCACTTTTTTTTAAATACTTGTTTTTAATGTAAGATTTTTACTTTAAACTCCTCCACGACCCTCGTACTATTCAATCCAGCTATCAGCACAATGTTTTGAGTGCGTTACATTGAGTCCTACCGAAAATGTGAATTTCACCCCCAAAAAAAAAGTCGTTTCCCAGCAATAATTTTTGCGTAGAGTTACTTAGTTTGGTGTACAGAACGCTTGGTTGACGGCTTCGTGAAGGGGCTTGTTACACCCTGTATGACGAAAGAGTTTACATGCCAACCACAGTATCACAGTTTACCTCTCTGGTCGGTGAAGAGTAACAAAATGTTCAGGAAAAGTCAGTAGGGAAATGAATTGCTTTGCAAATTATCTACCAACTTAAAATAACCTTATTGTATTCAAATCACTACAGACTGTGATTCTTTGAAAATGGTATCAAACGGCAAATTTACATCTTACCTAGATAAAAATTAAAAAAAAAAAAAACCCCGGGAATATTTTTTTTGTGGTTTCGGTTTTTACTTCCTAAAAACGGTAACGTCACCACGGCCATTGTAATAGGGTATTTGCCTGAAAAATCTATTTAGGCCGTCAGTTAGATTATCAAAAAATATTGGACATGTGTTTTTTCATTTGTCATGTAAACGATAAATTACCACGATACAGCGCGTTGAAAACTCGCGTGACGTCACAAGCCTGTTACTTTTTGCTAGCCAGTGACGTCTTCAACTTTCATGCGCTGTATCGTCGTCATTTTTTGATTATATGACAAAAGAAAAAATACGTGTCCAACATTTTTGGTGATTTAACAGAGGGATAATCTTTTTTTTTCGACGTTGTCAAATATCTTAATAGAGATATCAAATCAAATATATCTCACTAAATCTAGAAGATCAGTAGTTATTTAATAAATAATGTATATTAAATCTGTTCGTATACAAAATCTTAACAATAAGCGCTAATCTACAATATCTTAGAACATAGAGTATTAGTTTGGATTTCACAAGAAACCACAAGTCGAGTACAAAGGTGCGGTTTTCTTTTGAGAAAACCATTTTATGTTGAAACTAAATGCTTAAAATAATCCTGGGAGCTTTTTTAACACGCTTTTATTCGCTTCACCTACAAACTAACTGTGTCAAAAAACCTTAAAAGTTGACCCACTTCCCGGTATCTGCATAGGTATATGTTTAGTTTGGATGACAGTGGTGCCGATTCCCTTGGTTACAAACTAAACCAAATTTAAGTTCAGTGCATCTTTTTCTTTCTATTTCATTAAGAAAAGGACAGAAGATACATTTTAGTTTAGTACTGTCAATTTAATCAGCGCTTATTACAAGTTTAGACGCGATTAAAAAGTTTACCACTAAAATTACATCAAATTACGTCAGGTGCCGACTAATTTGACAGGACTAAACTATTATTTATCTTCGGTCCTTTTCATAATGAAATAGAAAGAAAAAGATGCACTCAACTTAAATTTAGTTTAGTTTGTGACCAAGGGAATCGGCACCAATGCATAGTTATTGACGACGACTAAGTGACGTCATTTTAAATAAAATATGGCGGACTACTTTTTTTTATACATTCCCATGATATAGGTATCAAATGAAAGGGTTTGCTGAGAACAATACGAGAAATAAAATGACGTCGGTGTAAATCGTGTTTTTTTAAACTGATACTGATACTGTTAGCCTGCGTCATCCCTCTCAAGGTCTCTCCCCATGTCTTCCAGTTGTTTCGATCCAGGGCTAATGTGGTCCACTGGTCGTTGGTTTTATCCAGCTCGCCCCGCCATCTTCTACGAGGTCTGCCGCGACGCCTTCTGACTGTGTCTCCAGAAAGTAGTTATTTTGGCCCACAGCTCATTGGGCATGCGGCAGACGTGGCCAGTCCAGTCCCTCTTCAGTTTAGCGGCTTTTTGATCAACGTCAGTAATTTGTGTTTTGGAGTGCAGTGTCGTGTTGCGTACATTTTTTAAACTATTTATTTATTTATAATAAGCACACCAACAGCATACCTAGTCACTTGCAATTCAAATCCAATAACATCTAATATTGGCATTTCAGTAACCATGCAAATAACAGGAATGCATGACATTGAACATATGAATATCAGAGACAACATAAATAATAACATTAAGATAACATTAATTTAAAAAAAAGTGTGTCTAGTAGAACACTTATTATTAAGATAAATACTTAAGTGTTAACACATATTTTTTTATTTGCTTTCTCATACACTCTCGCTCTCACTCACTCAGAACTGTCATCGTCATTACTTTTACTTCAAACCAATCAAACTCAAAGCTTTTATTTTAGCCAGCCAAAAAAACCGGTAGATTTTAGTCTCGTTTTTTAAATTCCTTTAAAAGTAAGTCTAAAACCAGAGATTAGTAGAATTCATTAGTAAAAAAGAAAATTCAGGGCACGCACCACGGTTTTTTTACCCAGATTACGTATTTGCTTAGCACTAAGCTACTTGCGCATACAATTTACAATATCTATGGAAAAAAATACAAAAAACTCATATTAGCTGTAGGTACGCACGACGACCAATCAAGTTACCTATACAAAACCAGTTAATACGGATCTCTCTTTGTACGGGAAATCTATATAAAAAGAGGCCATGTTATATTGGAAATATTGTATCGCCGTGTGTACTGTGTTGAGCTAACGCCGCCATCTTGTTTTTTCAATACGTATTACCAAATAATTATCATTCTTTTGCCCTTATCCCAATTTATTTGTGGTCGGCGCAGCATGTCTTCTTCTTACATACTTCTCTATTACTCGCCGTCTCAGCAGTCACCTCCTTTCTAGCCATATGGGGGGGGGGGGGGTAAACCCCCTGGTGGCCTACCATGACGTCTTAAAGCAGGAGTCATTCCAGTGTGGCATAGAGATGACGCTAGGCGACCAGTATAGCTCTGTCTCCTTTACACACTGGAATTACTCCTGCTTTATGATGTCATAGTAACCCCCCTGGTAATTGAAAAAACGTAAGAAAAATTGAATTTCGCGGGCTACTCTGGCGCTTTAGGACCTCTTGACAAAGTCATCTGAGCGCTAAAACATCCTGGTCGCACTCTAACAACATCACATAAAAAGAATACACTAACCCGTTCGTTTCTACCGAGTACCGTTATGTCCTTAAATTCCCCAATAAATATAAACCCGAGTACACACGCTTCGTCGAAAACTAAAGCAATTACGTCTACTGCTCTTATTGACGGGTTTTTTCGTAACCCTTTGAGGTTCGTTCGAGTGCTCAAGTCGACCTTTTATGGTATTGGAATTTTCTGTTCCGGGGTTTATAATTGTTTATGTAATGTGTTGTTTTTTTGGTTTTGTTGTGTTCTTTAATTAAGTGCTTTGTGGGTACGGTTATGTAGTTTATTTTTATGGTAGATCGAAGTTATTTCAAGAAGTTTAACGGTTACATTGGAATTGAATTAAAAGATGTTGCAGATTTTGAAGTTCTAACCTCTTTTTCTCCCGTTTCTCTCGTTGGTCTAGCGGTCAGGTCCTGGGTTCGATTCCCAGGTCGGTCGAAGTGTTATAGGGTTTTTCCATCTGGAATTTTTCAGTAGCAGTCACGAAGTCTGGACTTGTGGCTGGTTGATGCCAAAAGAGGCTCGCGCCCTATTACATGGTACGGTCAGCAACAGAAGTAGCTTAACGTTTCGGAATTTTAATTATTTGATGTACAGGACTCCAGCTATTATTTTTAATGTTTCAGAAGATTATTCGTTAAAATATTCCTTACTCTTCAAAATAAGTGTTTATTAAAAACCCTGCTTTGAAACTTCGAGGAGTGTTAATCTACTTCTGATGCTGACTGTACTTAAACGTACATAATTCGATATGTGGACGTTCTATTAGATACATCTCTACCTAACTAGCAGCACGTATGATATTAAATAATATATTCGATTTTAAAATCAAATAATTAAGCCTTTCATTGCCCCTAGTATTACAAATTATTGCCTTCTCGTATAGTACACACATCAAAAGTGTCTAGGGATCAACATATATTTTTGCAATAACTTTTCTCCTGATTGATATTAATTAAAATTTTCTTTAAGGATTCATCAAATAAAGTGTTTTCGTTTGTCACAGTAACGATAAACCAAGTCACCTTTGCATTAATAAAGAAATTTGCCATTTTCCTAATAAAGGGATTTTTGACATTTGAACCACTAACACAAAAGTTCGAAAAAAAGACTGAAATAACAGTTTTCTTTAAAATTTTATTGGGTAACTTAAACAATTAATAATCCGTGTTTCTACCGCGAACACTAACAACACAAGAACATCGGTTTGGCATACTCAAAATGAGTTCATCCAAATCACGCTGTGGAATGGCCGCCCATGTTCGTTGCAACAACAAAAAAAGGTCTTCTTGCGACTGGATACCCTCCATATTCGGCAGAGCTCTTCTCTGTAGCATATCCCATGCATGCTCAATCGGATTCAAGTCTGGCGACTGAGCTTGGCTACCAAAACGAGACTCATCAGAAAAGCACACGAAACGCCATTGTTCTTCTGCCCAATTTCTGTGTTCAAGAGCCCATTGATATCGTATCCTACGATTGTGCATTGCTATAGGTGGTACCCGTAGCGGTCTTCGGGAATGAAGGTTCACTTCATGCAAGCGGTTTCTGACTGTTTGGTCGCTAATTAAGTTCCCTGAAGAGTGATGAAGCCTCACGGCTAACATCATGGCGGTTATTGTTGGAGCTCTTCGAGTTAAGATTTGAATGTATCGGTCTTGTCTCCGTGTGGTGCAGCGATACCGTCCTCCATGGCGCTCAGCCACGGTACCAGTGCTTCGGTAACGTGTCCAAAGTCGACTGATAACACTCTGACTTGTATTCAGAGCTAAAGCCACAGTACGTTGCCGGGAACCAGCTTCTATCATTCCCACGGCTCTGAGCATTTCTTCCCTGCTTAAATGACGTCGCCGCTCCATAATAACGTTGGTTTTAATCAGTAGTAGGGAAACAGTAGCACTAATAATGTCTTCAATGCGTTGTATGTTTTTATAGGGAAAATATTGACAGCTGATTTTCATCTTTTACTCGAATTTGATTCACAGTTCCTGATTCAAATTATGAAATGCACCAAAAAGGATCCATATAAATTTATAAAATCATAAATTTATTACAAAGCCACATCTCAATCTCAAGAAATCCACATAAAAATGCTTGATCCCTAGACACTTTTGATGTGTGTATCTACCTGATCATTCTTGATTGCCATCTCTCATCACACGAATATCGAGATCCGATACCGGTATTTTCGAGACAAAGGTTTACGACGGCCTGTACTTAACCCTTGTAAATCTCAGTTCATGTTCATCATAAAAATCATACGAAAAACTCTTACTTCTAAATGGGATAAAATACAGAACCCATTCAATATGAGCTTGACCGCTTTTATGAACCTACCTAAAGGAATAAGTCATATACTTAAGCCTCTTAAATGAGGTCCACAGCTGTATTTGTGACGGGATTAAGGAAATATATAGGTGGACCTACACTTAAAGAAACTTGGTACGAAAGAAAAATATTTTTTCGTGCCAGGTTTAAGTCCCCGTCAATAGGTTATGAAGGATTTGGATTAGGGATAAAAATAGTCAGGTTTTAAGGGTTGAATGACAGGATGTTTTTATACCTAAGTTTTTTATTGTAACGAGCTCAACTTCTGAGAAAATACTTGTAATTCTATTTTAACAAAACGGAGAGACCTTTTTGGAAATAATCAGGAAGTATAAGTCCTTATTTAATTAGAGTTAAAAACATATCAATGATGGTTTTCGAAACGGACATTGAATTTAAATTACCCTTAGATGTCCTTTTTCGCGATTTTGGGTTGGTCCCATAGTGAAAGTTGTTCATAATGATGAGTACAATGACCCTTTAAGAGATTTCGTGTATGAATAGACAGTCGTTATACACCCTACAATGTCGTCAATGGTGTTCTGACATGTCCACTTTGTTGTCGGAGATTTTCGGCCAAAATTGGATATGCTAGCCACTCCAGAACACATGAAAATGCAGCACTCTAAAGGTGTCGGCAACCACCCTAGAAAGCCATAATTATAATGGCCGAAGTCGGCTAGGTCAGGGGTTCCTAAACTTTTTCAGTTCGCTACGAACTTATAGGTTTCTTTATTTTTTTTAGAAAAAGTTAGTCGTAAAAGGCTAGTCGAAAAACCAGAGTTTTTATAATTGTGTTGACACACGAGAATATACATATTTGAAAACCCGGCTTCAGATAAATAAGATTTTGCAAAGGGAATGAAAATTCTTAGAGTTTTAATTATAAGTTTAATATTCATTTTGGACCGATATCCAAAACTCCACCCAATCGGAACACGTGAACCTTGTTTAAATGCTGCTATCGCAAGAGTTCAATGAGACTCTCTTGTTTTTGCGAAGTAAATTGTGCATGGAAATGATCTTGGATTCTAGTAAATTTTTCGTCATTGTCTTCGGCAAAGTATTTATAAAACCAATAAGTGAGGTTTGAAAGGTGTTCCGTGAAAACAGACATTATGTACTTATTGTGAGACAACAAGCTCAATAGTTTTTTTATCGAATACGTACATAAGTACAGTTTCCGGAGAGTAATAAACAGAAGGCGCACACTTTGGGAACCCCGGGGCTAGATAGCATCACCATCAATCGTGTGTGCACCGATGTCCCTTCCGGCTTTTTATTTTTTTATTTTCGGTTTGGAATCTTCAAATAACCCCTCCCGCTCTGGGCTGAGCAGGAGGGAGGGTCAGACTTTTACTGACTAAAACCCATCCATGTTCCTTCTTTTACCCTTTGTGTTCCAGGGCCGCGGTATCTCTTTCGAACAGTCCCGTAACCCGGGAACAGTCTCGCAACCCTGGGCCACCTTGTATAACAGATGAAAACCAACAATAATCCTTTCAACTATATAGATAAAATACCTATTAATAGTCCAGTTTCACCATAAACTACCCACCAACAAAAGGCGTGTAAATCCCTCTTGTTTGAAATGTCACGAAACATGCGATTATTGAATTCAAAAGGCATTGTTGCATCGGTTGTGCGATTTAATGGAAAATGCGATGTGTAATCTCGATAATCGGACGCTGCATCGGTATACAACTATACATATATCGGAATGATAGTTGGTTTAAGCATGATTTGAACGTTGTGCAGATTCCAATAATGGATCGAAGCGTATTTTTGCAGTACTTTGTTGTTTTACTAGCTAATGGCACGATATTTATCCTACAATCTTTCATGAGGTTTACATTACGAAGGTGCACTATAAAATATATCTTGTTGCTTACTGCGCTTCGTCAACAAAATAAGCAGCCTCTGTCTTTTTCAACTGAAGAGAAAGGAATCTTAAAAGACAGTTACCTAACGAGGGTGCACTATGAAAAATCTTATTGCATAAGGTACCTACTGCGGTGGAAGCGCCAGACTATTTCATGAAAAAGTTATTGAATGGGATTAAATATACTTAGAGGGTTATATTGACGTTTTCAATTATTATAACTCTGTAAACCCATATTTGTGACACATACATTTGAATCATACTTTAATCAACATAAAAAAAAAGTGTCAGCATGTATCAACATACAACATGTTGATACATGCTGACACTTTTTTTTTTTTTTTACCGATGGGAAATCATCAAATAACCCCTCCCGCTCTGGGCTGAGCAGGAGGGAGTGTCAGACTTTTACTGACTAAAACCCATCCATGTTCCTTCCTTTGCCCTTTGTGTTCCAGGGCCGCGGTATCTCTTTCGAACAGTCCCGCAACCCTGGCAGGGGAATGCTGACACTGACCTGCAATTTGCAAAAAAATGCAAGAAAATTTGATTTGTCTCCTTAGCAACAAGTTATTAAGGAACATTCCAAAATATTCAATCTTCACACTTCAGTGAACGAAGAGCATGTTTACTGTAGACTCATGACTTATTCTGTGATGATTATCTTTAGCTGAAAGTTCATTTAAATATGTAGTTTTGTCTCGCTCACTCACACTGAAAGTCGTATCTATTGTTCCATGCGTGATGCGCGAGCTCACTTTTCTCAGTTCTAAACAGGCATAGGCACATCTAAAGAGTAAAATATATTTGTAAAGCTCACAGCTGATACCAGCATTACTTGTACGCACGGCGTCCAATCTAGCCATACAAAACCAGTTTGTGTGGATCTCTCCTTTTACGGGAAATCTGTACAAAGCGAGGCCATGTTATACTGGAAATGTATAGCTTGTTTCTTTATACCTACGTCTCATCATCAGACTAGCGTTTTCCCAATGTTGGGGTCTGCCTTTCTTACTTCTAGTCCAACCAGATCCAGCTGAATACTAGCATTTTACATAGACCAACTAACCTAATTGAAACATTTTTAAAGGACACTGGGCATAGAAGATCCAAGATATATTGACAAAGCTGTCTTCGTGGCCGGTCGGCCTAGTGCCTTTATCATTGTAATAACAAATGGATGACAAAGGTCACACGTAACCATATAAGAGCGAGATAAAGATGTGATTCATTTTTTGTGTGTCGTTTTATGTCACGTTAACTCGCGTATTACTAGGTACTAGCTCTAATATAATGGATTAAATAACAAATTATGATTCATCTCGGTGTTTGTCTCGCGATGATAAGATTTTTGATTTACCAGCACTACTACCAACTCACTTCTCTCTCGCATTATTTTAGCATTTATACTGTCGTCCCAATGGTTACAATGTTTAAAAGATTTCTGTGTATTAAACCTATGTTGAGTGTTAAGGAAACATTTTTACACGTCACAAGGTCACAAAATGGTCTCTCCTACGACCGTAATTATGACTATTGTAATAAAACATCGGTATAGTATATGAAGTGACTGCCTACGTGACCCCTACCCAGTAAGTACTGGTTAATACGTTACCCCCTTTTTTTTCGGATGGGAAATCATCACAAGACCCCTCCCGCTCTGGGCGGAGTGGAAGGGAGTGTCAGACTTGTACTGACTAAAACCCATCCATGTTCCTACTTTGCCCGTTGTGTGCCGAAGTATTTCTTTCGAACAGTCCCGCAGCCCCGGCAGGCATCGGCCCTTGCGGACCCCTTCCTGTTTGCTGACATGTCTTTGAGGCGCGCGTGGAACACGCACGCGCTGTCGACACAGCAAAACGATACCCCTTAGTAAGACTGGTTGTTGGACTATCGGGCCTTTGAATACCTGTAACGACTGTCGAAGATCTACAAATGACACCCGGTACCAACGGCTTAACGTGCTTTCCTGGGCACTGAGGAAACTCGGTATGTAATGGTGGGTTACCCATCCACAGATCGGCCGTCATTATCTAACCACGAGCTCCTACGAAGTAATAAAACGTCAAGTGAAAAAAGGCTAGCCAGAACTATCAAATGGCAACGTTCTAAAGACTTGTGAGCCTATCAGCACTTCCTAGAATGATACGAATACAAACTTGCATATCAGCAGACGTGAGACTAAACTGTTGTGCATACTAGGAATTGTGACTCAGATAAATTTCTGATTCGAATATAGGCCTTTCTTAATGAGCATCACATACTTGTATAAACTCCATACATAGATGTTGGATTAAGTGAGGAATGATTTTAAAGAAAAAGGAGTAAATGATCGCGTGACGATTGACAGTGGAGAATGAATGACTACAACGTGTTGAGCCGACCCACAGAATTTCACTATGACACTGAACTCGATCCTTGGCTACTCTGAACCATCCATACCAATCCACAACAAAGATTGTTGCTGCACCTTGCCCTGTGTAAGATATACTGTTCAGCATCATCATCAGTTTAGAGCAAACCAATGCTGGATATCGGCCTCTCGATAGGGTGACAGTTCGAATCTCGTTCTGTCATTCCGCGAAGATTGTAACTCCACTTCGACTGAGGGTCTCGAATCGTGAAGTCTCCTTACGTTTACCGATTCGCGACCTCAATTAAAAAACACGTCTATCCCTAAAGGTTGAAAAACACCCTTAACGAAGCCGAAAGGCACTTATTTTATTCTGGATCAGACCTGGGAAGCTTTTTAAAATACTAGTTTACTATTCAATGCATCCATTAGCACAAGGTTTTGGGTGCGTTACATTGAGTTAATTTACCGTAGAAAGTGATTTTTCACCCCAAAAAAAAGTCGTTTCTCAGCAACCATTTTCGCGTAGGGTTACTTAGTTTGATGTACAGAATGCTTGGTTGATGGCTTCATGAAGGGTGCGTTTACACCTGGTATAGGCGCCTTCATAGGTTTTTTGTTGAATAAAATTCTTTAAAAATCAAATTCCGTCGAGACCTTACAAAGAAATGAGTGAACTATGTACTTAACTGAACAAGTTGAAAGTTCATCAAACTATAAAATGTAATAATAAACACAATCAGTAGAATGTATCAGTGATTGAGTGTCAACGTTCAACCTTTCACATGGTAATACTGAATGCCTGTTATCTTGACGTTTATGCGGGCGTGTTTGATCGACTTCTGTTATAATAATAATAAAGGTTATTTTAAATGGAGTCGGGGTACTGAAGCAGCAAGTTAAGTGACTAGTTATATAAGTTAGTAACACTTAACTGACCTATAGATACCTGTTAATAACGAGCAACAATCATTATTGATAAAATATGCATTTTTTTGGGGGTGTATTACGGAAACGAAGCCGAAAGGATTTGTTCTCCCCGTCACTGCGTTAATTTTTTTGTTCTAGACCATAGCTAGTTACGGAGCCTGGAACCTTCCAGTTACGGAGATATTGGGGTCAAAGATCCAACTTTACACAAGTTTTTAATGTAAGATTTTTACTTTAAACATCTCCACGACCCCCGTACTATTCAATGCATCCATCAGCACAATGTTTTGAGTGCAATACATTGAGACCTACGGTAAAACTTGATTTTTCACCCCAAAAAACAAAGTCGTTTCTCAGAGATGATTTTTGCGTAAAGTTACTTGAGTTTCCTTGCGTGATCGAATCAGAAATGAAGACATCCGCAAGAGAACCAAGGTTACCGACGTAGCCCGAAGAATTGCCAAATTGAAGTGGCAGTGGGCAGGGCACATTGCTCGCAGAACGAATGGCCGATGGGGCCGAAAAGTTCTGGAGTGGCGACCGCGAACCGGAAGACGTTGCGATGGAAGGCCTCCCAATACTGATGACCTGGTGAAGGTTGCGGGGGTCCGCTGGATGCGAGTCGCACGGGACCGGTCAGTGTGGCAACACTTGGGGGAGGCCTATGTCCAGCAGTGGACGTCTTCGGCTGAAATGATGATGATGAATGATGACTTGAGTTTGATGTACATATTGCTTGGTTGACGGCTTCCTGTATAGACATAACTTACGTTACTTGTTTGCATAAAACGAAATAAGTAATTTTTTTTTGTGCGAAATTGTTATTGACCAGTGTTAAAACGTCTTATAAACTTACATTGTGTACTTACCTCGTATGTATTTAGGGTTCATACCCTAAATACATACGAGAGAACATAAATCCCATAAAAGTTCATACTTTTATGGGATTTATGTTCTATATTGCTACTCACACGTAAGATACTTGCAAAGTAGGTAGATACCTGAAAACAAAAATAATCCTCATTCTATCTACATAACTTTTCTAAAAACTGAGCGAAAAATACACTTGCTTACTGATGCAATTGAAATTTATTTCTCGCTAAAGTATTTCCATTAGTCGCGTACGTGACAAAACCACGCTGCAACTGAAAACGATGAAAATGCCATTTAACACTGTCCACTCGATATTCAAAATATTGTAACTATAATATTAATGTGTATAACATCATAGTGCATAATTCATTTTGTCGTTATAATTACACGGTTCATTCCACAGAATATAATTTAATCGTTGACTTGTTTGATTGGATTGAATATTTTATTGCATTATTATTGCGCCTGTTGTACTATCTAAAGGCTGTAATAAGACCCTTAACGAAGCCGAAAGGCACTTGTACTCCCCGTCACTGCGATTATTTTTTGTTCTAGACCATTCTTGGGAACCGTCTAGTTACGGAGATATTGGGGGTCAATGTTCCAACTTTTTCACAAGTATTTTTTTTACCTGACCTACCCCACCTGACGAACAACAGTATACATTCCTGCGATGACACTTACTACAACGCAATAGCGGTAGTCTTAAGTTACGGAGGTAACTATTATTAATGATTAAAATGTGTTTGATTTTTGCTTTAAATACCTCCACGACCCCCGTACTATTCAATCCATCCATCATCACAATGTTTTGAGTGCGTTACATTGAGTCCTACCGTAAAACGTGATTTTTCACCCAAAAAAAAGGTGTTTCCCAGCAATACCTACTTTTTGCGTAAAGTTACTTAGTTTGGTGTACAGAATGCTTGGTTGACGATTTCGTTAAGGGTATTGTTACACCCTGTATATGAATACTAGCTACTACCAGCAACATAGACAAGCTATACGCGTGTTACAACAACGACGGCGGAAAAAAAAACAATCAAAGAAGTAAGTTTTTTTGAGCATGACGTCACAAGCTATCGCGTCGCGACTAGCGATGACGTGTCGCATGACGTAATCGCGAGTCGCATTGCCATGGCTACGTAGAGTCACAAGCACCAATATGTAAACATTACTTTTAAAAGTGTTTTTCGCCTCCTGTTCTGATTACAATTTCTTTTTGTTACTAACGTGGTATTTTGGATATCATATTTTTATGAAAATGCAATCGTTACTTCTCGCGAAAATTGCTTTTAAATTTAGAAAAGTGTGTACAAATTGGTGCTCATGACTGTACCCCTTGCTAGCCGCCGGCCGAGAGAGTAGCGAAGTGAAACGATCGTTCTAGATTTTTTTCATTATCTTGACACCTTCGCTAGCAAGTAACCAGATGTTAAGTCACCAGGCTCTAGGCACTAAGAAAGGCATCTGTCAGTGCGTACGCACTAACCTTAGGTCTTAAATGGGTTCAAACACAGCAAATTAGGTACGAAGTTTCTAGAAAAGATAGCATGAAACTTTGAAAACTAGAAATTACATCTGGCTTAGAAAAATCAAGCGACACGTATCATAAAACCTTTAAAATAGTTATTTAAAAAAAAAAAAATTTAAAATAGTTATCACATTTCCAACGAATAAAGTCTCGTGTTTTAACATTTTATTTCTCTCTTTTTATTAGGGTCGGCCTCCATTAGCGGGCCCTCTGTGCCCAGTTAACGGCGACACCTTTAAGAGCCTGAGCTCAAAGGATTCTGTTTTATAGCAGCTATCCAGTTTAGTAACATAAACGTGTGTAAAGTAATTAAAGAGAATCGTTAAGGAAGAATAAATTATCCGACTAATCATTTCTGTATTAATATAAATGTGATTTGTATGTTTGAATGTATGTTACTCAATGACGCAGTAACGTCTGAACGGATTTAGGTGAAATTTGGTACGTAGGTATATAGTTTATAAAATAGATTAACGAATAAGTTAGTATTCATCCCGGTAAATGACATGGCGCAGATGAAATTGCTGGTAGAAGCTATATAAAATTATATCTTTCATATGTTGTGTCTGTCATGTATGTATATCTCACAAGGAGTCTCACGGAGAGTAGGGCTGTGCTGCAGCAGAACACGGGTCTACATAACTGAAGTGCCGGTGTTCTATACATTTCTGCTTGTCTCGAAGAATACAGACGTGATGTGATGTATGATATGGATAGGGCTAATGTACTCGTAAAAGTAAACTATGAGCCTCATAATTATAACTTTGTTTCCAAATAAATACTATTTAATACCTTTGTATACAGGGTGTAAGGGATAGCCCTCCACAAACTGACAGGGTGCATTCAGCTCCTTATATTTTGAATCATATTTCACCGGAACTTTTTAAAGCTTTTTCAGTTACTTTAATTCAGTGTAAAATTACTTTCCCTGTACGCAGCACTCGATGTATGTAAACAATACGGCTAAATTAAAAAATCCAACAATGGATGTTGATATACTCTAACGAAAGACGTGTGAAATCACTACCTGCCTAGCTACAGAGTTCATCGAACTCGTCGTCGCGGTTGCCGTTCGCTACGAGCGTTTGCCACGGTAACGATACATATCGTATGACGAAATAAAAGAAATCACATTTATTTTATTCCCATAACGTTCCTGAAATAATTTCTTGTACCGGTCATCTCAGTATGATATACTGAATTTACCCCATGAGTCTGTGGAGGGCTGTCCTTTACATCCTGTATAAGTACTACCTACTCTGCACTCTTTTTTATTTGCATTATAGAGATCATATAAAATCCAGGTACAAAGCACTTTTTCAGCAAAACTGTCGCATGAAAAATCAGCATTTCAGCGTTACTATGAGTTGAAGTTGACACTGCCTCATAAAGTTAAAATGAAATACTTTTTAAAACATTCACAAGCACGCATACACCGTGTATGCGGCAGCTTTTACTCATAGAAAATATATTTTAAAAGTATTATCTTTTATACTCGCTGGATATTTCACGTTTATTTATTTTTTTCGTTCAGGAAAATGCTTATGAAAAATATTTCGTTACAAACTGGGCCCTTTGACTGTCAGTCGTGCTTACGCCTACATGGATTTAGCAGATCAACAATATGCCTTCGCTACATGTTTTATTACTGCCTGTGCCGCCTCCAACCGCGCGTAATGTTTTTGATTTTCCGGAGTGAAAGTACCTTATTTCCTTCCGTCATGCCAAATTCTATGAAAATAGGTTCTTAATTTAGCCGTAAAACGTACGAAACAGGCAAATAAATAGGAAAAAGTGAGCGCAGAAGACAAACACTTTAATATACGAGTAGGTAGATAATAATTTTATTTATTGACACTTACATGCACATATAAGTTAGGTGTCTTGTTGTAACTACAAATTACCAGTGCTGCAAAAATATCTTGGCGATTGAGATTCATTCATTCACGTTTTCACTGGGAAAATAAAACACGGAACTAAAATAGATGCACCAAGTGTGTACATTTAAAGTGGCCATCAACTCTATTTGTGACATTATTTTGCGAAAAATAAGATGGCGGCGTTCGGTCAGACGATCAAGTGTAAAATGATAATTATAATGCCAACCTACGTGTCAAAAGAAATGCTATTCTAACAAACACGTAAGTGTTCTATGTCAAATAATAAAATCGGCCAAGTGCGAGTTGAACTCACATGGAGAGGGTTCCGTACAATTTGAGATCCTCAAAACGAGTTCTTCATTTGATATATTATGACACAGTAAGGTTTGCAAAACTTTATTTTAAATTTCCTGACTTGTCCCCTTTATTTTCAATTGATACAATTCTTATAGGTTTTCCTGTAATCTACAAGCAATGAACTATATTTTGTATTTTTTTTTTCAAAATTTTAGTAGTTTCGGAGATCAGGGGAACGTCAATTTTCGTCTTTTTCATGAATAAAATAAAAACTATTATTTTACATTTAATAACAAAAATATGTTTGAGATCCTCATAAGAAGCCTTTTCATTTGATATATGACACAGTCAGGTTTGCAAAACTTTTTTTTTTTAAATTTCCTAATTTGTCCCCCGAAAATTACCCATAATTAAAAAAAAAAATTACTTTGCATACTTGTATTTGGGTCATAGGATTACACCATCCTACCGAATTTCACCTGATTTGGTCCAGTAGATTCGGAGCAAATTGGCTGTGACAGACGGACGGTCAGACAGACGCACGAGTGATCCTTTATGGGTTCAGTTTTTTTTCATATTTTGTACGGAACCCTAAAAATCAAAATAAGATGAAAATAAAAGCCTTTTTAACCTAAATAAATTCCAATCGTTCTCATATTTCACAAAACAACGCTGTTTCCCCCACCACATCGGGTCCCTACTCTTCGACATAATTGAATACGTAACACAATTCATAAATAACTTTGTTCTAACTTCGTCAACAACCCTTTGTGAGGCACCTTGGACGATTTACATACAAATCGCATGCACATATACTCTCTAATTACTTTTAAAAGTTATAATTAATGAATTATACGTCGGTTTTCTGGTATTAATTTATTTTAGGACTGTGTGAGGATGTTCTGGAGTTGTACCCACTCGGGCGCTTAAGTTGATTGTGCAGTGAATTTGTGTATTGTATTGTATAGCGGGTTGGTGTCTACAACTCCACGTACAAGCGCGTATTTTGCGTGTGGGTGGGAAATTTATTCGATCCAACCTAGCTCCCCGAGAAAGGCCAGCAGCGCCTTGATGTTGCTGACGATCTCGCGGAGAGTACCTGGGTCACTGAAGTACTTTGTCCTGTATGTTGCACCCACGGGGCAGTGCAGAAGCAAGTGGGCTGCTGTCTCGTCTTCCTCCATGCAAGCTCGGCACAGGGCTGTCTGTGAATCCTATGACAAAGAGGTGTTTATTAAAAGAGCCGTATCTAGGTTGTGCAGTGAAACGGACTGTCCTGTGTTAAGCGACACAACTTTAATTAACAATAGGTGTTTTCATTGTCATTCTGCGCTTTAGTTAAGGTTAGGTCCTTGTCTTGTAGCGTTAAGGTGCAAATTTACACGTTCGGAAATCTAGTAAACGTTAGGCGTTATTTTGAAAATTAATGTTTTATTCCTGCTCTTCCTGATGATTTGTTCCTACTAGTAATTTAGGCTAGTGAATTTCCCGCCTCCCGCAAGGGTAGCCCGCGAAGTTAAAATCTTCTTACGTTTTTTGCAATTTGCACGTCAGTATCAGGTTGTATGTTGGCTACAATATTATTCGCGACTGTAACAAAGAGGGCTTAACAGAGTTATAATCATTAAAATCATCAATACAACCCTCTAAGTTCATTTAGTGCCATTGAATGACTTATTCATGAAATAGTCATTGTCAATGGGACACTGACATGCAAACGCAGCCCGCGTTTGCAGGTTAGTGTCCATGGCGCTTCCCGCTTAAAGATCTTCGGGCCGTTTTTTGTGACGGCGGCCAATCATGTCAGCGACGGAAAAATTATAGTGCACAAATGTGAGTGAAAACTCAGTTGTACTCTCTCTCCCTCTATTCTCGAACTCCTATGGGACGACAATCCGACATGATCGGAGACACAACGGAGCCACGGGAGTATCATACTGCCATCTTCCTTCGAGTTGCAATTAAAGAAAAAGGAGCCTTAACCGCAAATTGTCATGGTTTACACTTGTAACATTAATTGCGAACGAAATTATTCGTAAATGAATACAAAGCATTTTGTGGTTTTGCTCGTGCGGTTTGTAATATTAGATTCTGGTGTCGTTTGTTCCTGTGTCTAATTTCTATTAAATCTCTTCCTATTTACTGTTTAAAGGGTGTCACAAGACCCTTATAGAAGCCGAAAGCTAGGTACTTGTTCTTCATTGCGATCATTGTTTGGTTCTAGACAAAGATGTTTTTAATGTAAGATTTTTACTTTAAATACTTCCACGGCCGCCGCACACTGTTCAAAACATCAGCACAATGTTTTGAGTGCGTTACATCAAGTCCTACCGTAAAACGTGATTTTTGACCGCAAAAAAGAAAGATTTTCCCAGCAATAATTTTTGCGTATATGTTACTTAGGTTGATGTACAGAACGTTTAGTTGACGGCTTCGTTAAGGGTCTTATTACACCCTTTATAATATCCAAGAGCTGTAATAATAATATAAACTAGCACTGAAACACGTACATACATCGCAGCGATGATACTTTAATGTTCGCCCCCAGAGATTTGCGGCCAGACTAGAAACACAATCTTCATAACGTATGGCAGACCAGGGACTTGCAATTTACACTAAACAACCGTTGGATGTAGGGGAAACAACGAGAATAGAGTAGGATAATTATTTCAATAAACTTGACGTATTTAACTGTGTAATGATTTCATGAAAATTAAAATTATGTGCTCCTTGGTCACAATGAGGGTTATCGTTTTTGAGCTCACCAGATGGCGCCACTGTCGCGTAAGGTTATGTCAATAAGTCTATTCTAAACTTTACAGTACCAATAACTTCATAAAAAGTTTATTTTATTACGTATAACAACATAGTGTAAACTTCAGATACATATTTACAATATTCTCCCAAACAACAAACAAGCATGAAACATTTAAAAATAATTTGACCACCAAGTACTAACAAATAAGATCATACGTTGCTACTTAAAATCTTCAAATCATAATTAATCAGGAATAGCTCAATTTAGACCACAATTGTGAATATTAGTTACGTGATAAAAAAGCACGCAACGGGTGAACTTTTATGGCATCTGACATTTCGGTGACCTCGCGCTACACTAGCGCCTCTAGCGGCGAAATCACACACGATAGCCCCCATTACGTTAGTCGATTCAATAATGGCTACTACCTACTATACTAAATACAGGTGATGTTGGACCTGAAATAAATGTTTATTTTTTTTTTTAAACTTTGACCTTACAAATTCATTTTACCAATTTATTGTTAAAAGAGTTTTCACGGGGTTTAGGAAAAAATTAGAAATTAGAAATGGAATTATTCGATTTTTTCATCAGTTTCTCAGTATTAGCCACGGAGTCTGGGATTTGTGCCCGACTAATACAACAATAGGCTCGCCATCATTACTTACATGTATGCCAAAGACTTTTGGGATTACAGGCGTGATGAACAATAGCAAAAACATAGCAAAGCTTTTCAGTACCTAATAATCTAGAATCAACAATCTTTAATCCTCATTTGACATCCAATAAATTAATTCCAATACCAATTTGACATGCTTTGTCTATGGTCATAAATTTCCCTCCATTTATTACCTGTCACGTAATAAGACTCGAGTAGTTCGAAACTCGAATAGTTGCGATTAAATTAATCGAGTCAGTCGATTCGATTGAATTCGATTCGTATCACCGCATTGAAATTCGTGTTCGTTCGCGTAGAACTTCGGACGGGGATAGATTGGTGCCGTTTTGTTAATTCACCTGTATTGAGTTCGTAGAGGAAACCGACGGCAATTAAGAAGGTATAGATGTAGTTGGAATACAGTCATTTATAAAGGCAATTTGTGAATAGTTAAGGTACATAGCTTCGGTAAAGTGGCTTGGCCATGTGAACAGTTTATCGGCCGATATGATCTAGTCATCAGACAAAATGTTCTTAGAAACACTTATAGGAACATGTCGTTAAATATATCAGACGTGGCATTACTCTCAATATATTAATAAATCTGTGAGAGGAACAACAATTATATATTATCTCGGTTAACACAGAAACTTTGTAAATGAGTGATCGAAAAAAAAATGCGGACCGTCCAAATCATAAACAGGAAAATACTTCTTGTCTGGATGGCGAAAACAAACATGATATTCATGTTCAGACAATAACAGTAAGTAATAATCGTGTGGTAGGCAATGGTAGTCAGGACCTAGAGAGCTCATTGTGAAGAAGCTCTTCCGGAAAAGTAGCAGAAAACCTTCATATATAAATTCCACTTTGTTTCTGAGATGGCAAGTCATCTGTGGGATCATCCAGAACGAGGTGATCAGACAGAGAACCAGTGTTGTCCCCATAGGTCACGGAATAAGTAAGCTGAAGTGGCAATGGGCCAGCCATATTAGCCGTAGAACCGATGACCTTTGGGGTAGCCGTGTTCTTGAGTGGAAACCGTAAAAAAAAAGAAGGTGGAATCCGGGACTGCGGTCCCGGTCCCAAAAGCCCGACGACCCGAATCGGCTAGCGTAAGTTGGGACGCCCTCAGCCTCGTTGGAGTGACGATCTTCGTAGGGTGAATGATAGCAACTGGACGAGAGTTGCCGAGAATCGAGTTAAGGGAATGAAGAGGCCTATGTCCAGCAGTGGACTGTTGTACGCTGAAGATGAAGGCATCTGCATAATGCTTCAGTTTGCAGATCTATGCCTAACAACAACTACAACAACAACATCATAAAAAAGGTAAAGGGGGGAGGGTTAAGGGGGTTGTCCAAAGGTGACATTGAAAAGTTTCGTTTGTAAGTTTAACACCGATCATGTTAAGTACTCATACAAACCTCACACATGAAAAGTTTAGCAAAATTAGTAGGTAATTTATTGAAACAACATTAAATGGTGCGCGAGAAACAAAAGTAACAAGTTGATAACATGTTTATAAGTTAATCATTGCTTAATGAAGTGTAATGAGTTGGCATATCAAGTTGTGCTTGTGTCTAACTTTAAGTTAACGGTACAACTTTAAGCTGAGATTTAAGCACGCGTCGGTGGACATGGTGGGTTAAGAGATGAACGATTAGCGATTTTACTAATGATCGACTTATCCATCATTAGCCATTTTAATCTTCATTCTTTCTTTTTATGTGGTTAGTGCCTAACCTTGTGTCAGAGTTTTTATGCCGCCCGTGGGCCTCTGACTTAGCTTTACGTGCCGTCATGGTTTAGTCCTATCATGATGTTTTTCTTCACCGAAAAGTAAGTCATAATTATACAATACGCACATGAATCCTAAAAATTAAAAGTCTTAGGTTCGACCTCGAGACCTATGACTTGGCAGTCTGATGGTAGCAGTGAGCAATGTTAATCTTGTCGGCAGATTGTCTAGGTAATTATTTAGTACCTAGGTAGTCTTCAGCCATGGCCAGTCATTGGCCATAGTCACGGAATATTTTTTTTTATCGATGATAAAAGTATTATATGTAGCTGCATTTGATTAGACTGAAAGCCGTTTCCAGCACATATATAACAGCATACAGCAGCAGCATACATAGTTGGAAAAAAGCTAGGCAGATGACTATGTTGGTAAAATCATTTGTTGGTCTATGGTTTTAAATCCTGTTATTTTATATTTTTGTTCGGCGAAAAAGCTATTTAACGTTCTTTTAATTTCTTAAGTTTAGAACAATGACTGTGTTACTCGGAGAGTTGTATGTGCGAATTACAGATTAATTTAGTTTCTAAAGTAACCTAATCAATTTAAGTTTTTTTAAAGTACTGTTTATGCACATAGGTACATCCTCTTTAACAAATTTCGCAATAGAAGTAAGGTTTGCTGTATAAAACCCAATTGCAATTTGTGTGTAATTCTTATAATTTTATGTGCAATAATAATAAAGATTAAGAAAGAGTTGTCACACAGAGGTCTAGAAACTAGCTGATGCTTTCATTCACAGATGTAGTAGACACGTCTCTTTGTAAACTTGTAGTTTCCCAACTCGCTCTCCTCTTTTCCCTCACTGCATCCCACAGGAAGCTCCCCGATGTTATGATTAATAATTCAGGGGGGACGAAACATACCCATCCTAATCTCACATAATGAAATAAACTTCCACCGTTCAAGTTATCAAGTTGTTTGTTATCTTAGCATTACACACTAAGTTCTAACTTAGCTGCGGTTTTCCAACACTAAGTATTTTCATTATTTCGCTTTACTTGGCTGATAAGTTACGTTCAGAAATTTAATTAAAAATTTTTTTGGAAGTTTTTTTTTTGAGGGCTGACTTCGTGGCTGCGGTATAAGTGGTTTAGTTAATAATGTGCCTACCTGCAGATATGTATTCCTACCACAGATAGAGATACGAGTATACCTAGATAACGCTAGTGCACCTACTTCGAGTGCCGCATTTTTGGCTACTTAGTCTACGTCGCAGTCGCAGCAAGCTAATTTGTTCAAAACAACAACGTTACAACTCAATAACTTAATTCTAGTAATCTATTTTGTATATCAGTGGCGAAGGTTCCATACAAATCGATTCCTACCGGCTTCCCTTTGAAAAAAAAAGTCTGAAATCGCCAACCCGTCTTGAACAAGCGTGGTGATCAATGCTCGTGCCTTCTCTGTTGAGAAGAGGCCTTTGCATAGCAGTGGGATAATAATAGGCTGGTATTATTATTATTAAAGATATGTATTCCGGCTTACCTCTTACAAAAATTGACCCTTCGCTACTGTATAGTAACTTGTTTGAATAGTAAGTAAATAGTGCTTATGACATCATAATAGCTAGTCAAAATATGGCTTGGTTTTCATACGGATCATGATCCACCGACCAACCTAGGCAAGCTCGGGTCTAAAGATCGACTTTATTGAGCAACCACTTGTGTTCATTTACACATATTTTATTTACCTAATAATCAATCAATCAATCAAAAAACTTTATTTCGAACAAGGGTCCATATGGGTCAGTAGTGAGTACTTATGAGCTATGTTAGTACGACATTATGAGAAAAAATCAATTTAAAACGACACCAGTTATTGAAAAGGTCAGTTTTATTAATTCATCACAAAACAAAATCGCTTCCCGCTGTCTATCCCTATGTATGCCTAGATCTTCAAACCTACGGAACGGATTTTGATGTGGTTTTTATATATAGATAGAGTGATTCAAGAGGAAGGTTTATATGTATAACATTGCATCCGTGCGAAGCCGGGTCGGTCGGAAGGCGGGTCGCTAGTATAACAATAAAACTACGCTTCACATGAGTAAATACTGAATTGTGTTTGTATTGAGAATTTCATATAGTCGAGGTTAATTAGTTGTCAATACGCTGCTTACGTAAGATACGTAAGATCTTTTTTCTAAACAAAAAAATATGATAGCTACCTACAGAAATCCCGCGTCAAAAAGCACCACCCACACACGTCACATATTTGAGCTCTACTCGATCGTGGATCTGCCTATTTGACTAACAAATTCTCCCATTGTTTGTCCCGAATCAATTGTTTGCCCCACTCGTTAACGGAATGCCATTGCTCCCAGTTTTTTTTTTATTAAAAAAAGTTCCACGTGTCCCTAAAATTAAGTAACAAGTTGTGACCTTTTTGGATTTGTTTCATTTGAATGGGGAAGCTGAATAGGTTGTGTATTCGATTTTTCTTTTTGCTTGAACATACGTAGTTAATCGATAGTAAGTCAGTGGTCAGTCGATATATAGCGTGCCGGAGGGGGGATGTCTGAAGAGCCACAACTTGACAGTCGTACAGGTGGAGAAAAACTTCAAAAGCTTGGGAGTTTTTACCATCAGAAAAGCTACCAGCGCGGCAGCAGGACACCTATGGCCTACCTGGAAGACCCTAGACCGATTGCCTAGCCAGGTAGGCCGCTGCAGAACTTGCTCCGTTGGGGTATTCCGATGAAGCAGGGTGCGGATACGGTGCCTCAACACAAACTACTCACCTTCTATCCGCTCTATTTGTAATTCCTCCTGGACTTTGAAAAACCAGTCCGAAGCCACCAACACAGTCTGTCTAGTTTAATTCGACGTGTACCCTGGCATTGAATAAGAATTCGTGATGTAGCAACATTTCTAAGAAATCAAAGCCACTAAACCTGCTTAACCACTAACACATTAGCACGGTCGTTATGCAGTTTTACGGTCGTAACCCTGCTAAGTAATTACCATGTTCTTTTGTCGGTACACTCGGCATCAGGCGGTGTTTCTTTGAGTCTAGACGTAGACGTTCTTTCACATAGTGTTAAAAGTTATTTCTAGCTGTTTTCACTAACATGGGGTACGCCTAAATGAGATGTCTAAATAAAAGCCTGTTGGCACCAACTGAACTTTTCGGCACCATCGGTCATCCGTTCTGCGAGCAATGTGTCTTGCCCACTGCCACTTAAGTTTGGCAATTCTTCGGGTTACGTCGCTGTCGGTAACTTAGGCACGTTACTTTGTGTAATTAATTTAATCACCATTGCTCTCAAAATGGTGAAGATCCATCGTGAAGAAACGTCATGTCTTAGAACCAAAAATTCGAAGACATGTGACATCTACCAGCCCGCACTGGGCTGGTGGATTACAGCCCACTCCCTCTCATAGAGAGGGGGCCGGTGTTCCAGCAGTGAGAACATTTTAGGCTGATTATACTATGCTATGCTTATGCTGCTCAACACCGAGAGTTGTGAACCCCTAGAGCATTTCTACTTCTATTTAGGTTTTGATTTGGGTGTGCCCTATTTTAACTTGTTTTAGGTACAAGACTAGCGTTTTCAGGGCCGGTCCTGAGGGCCCGGACGATTCCCTGTATATTTCTACATCGACTTCAAACAAGCAAGATTTAGTGTTAAACTTTTTTGGTAGCTTCTGACTTAGTACCTACTTTTTGTGAAGCCAATCCTTTATTAAACTGACTTTTAAAATGGAACAGGATCTCAATTCGGCTGTATTTTTTATCCGAACACGGCGAAGCCAAGCCAAAGAGAAGGGTTATGATTTTAGCAGTCTATGTATGTGTGTTTGTATTTACGTATGTTCCTCCGTAGTGCTACGTATTATAATATCTGTGGTAGTGCCTAAACTATTCATCCGATTTTGATGAATAAGGTGTCAATCGATTTGTTATTATAGCTCGGGTAACATAGGCTACAAACCGAAACAAACCCCGATTTTGTAGGCTTAGTATTGCCATACAACGTGGCAACGCCGCCAGTCTCTGGGGTACATTACCAGTTGACTGCGTTGAGGAGGAGTTTTTTGACGCCATTTTTTAATTTTATTAATAAGTTGGTTACTTTAGGTTATTTTAATTTATAAATTTTAATGTATAGTATAGTATAAATAATAAATCCCGATTTTGAATAAAACGTGATTTTTTAGGAGTCGGGTTTTTAGTGGTAGTCAAACAAATTCGTGTTACGTAGTCGGGTTATAGTTTTTTTTACTCTATTTTTTATTTTAGATCGGTTTTACCTCATATCTCCAAAAAAGTCAATGAAATAAACTAAAGTCACCGACTCGCGGAAGTAAAGTCGCTCGCCGTGGTACACAAGCTATAGTATTATATTGTAATTTTGTGTGTATTTATAATTCTTTTAATTTTGTTTCTAATAATAAAGAATAAAGTTATTTTCCACTTTTTAGTGCTTTTTTGAAATCTGGTTATTTTTTTTTTGCAAAATTATGACTCGCTTTCGTCGTAGTGTCATTTTGTCTAGACTCTCTTCATCAGTTTTTTTTTTTTCTATTATGTAGCAGTTTTACATTCTAGTTAAACACAAACAAAGTGATTAATTATTTTATTTTATTATCTGTATGAAAAGTGTTAGGCGTTGTTATCACTTACGTCGGTAGGTACAAAACTGTTATCTAGTTAAGGTGAAGTTACCTAATTCTAGTTACATATAACATCGTTATCACATAACATCATGCCCGTCAGTAGCGAAGGGTCAATTTTTGTAAGAGGTAAGCACATATCTTTAATGTGAGTAAATTATTTGTCTCTAGAATACTGCATAGTCAGCCTTTAATGTTCCCACTGCTGGGACACACGGCCTCCTCTCTATGAGAGGGAATGGGCTATTATCCACCACGCTGGCTCAATGCGGGTTGGTAGATGTCACATGTCTTCGAATTTTTGGTTCTAGGACATGCCGGTTTCCTCACGATGTTTTCCTTCACCGTTTTTAAGAGCAGCGGTGATGAAATAAATTACACAAAGTAATGCGCCTGCCTGGGTTTGAGCCCACGACTTACTGTTCGTAAGTCGGGGCCGCCACCACTGGGCCACCGCTGCTCTCTTGTAATGTTGTTGTCTGTCTAGAATACTGACTGTGCCATTTTTCAAAGGGAAGCCGGTAGGAATCGAGTTCTAAGGAACCTTCGCCACTGATACCCATAAACATTTACAATTTGCCAGTTAGGTCCCTACTACCGAGTTCGGTTTTTAACCTTATTACTTAGGGCATAAGGGTGAAAACTGGCTGACCGTCCGTAGAGTATATTTAAGTCTGAATAAAATAGTTTTATCTGTGAAGTTTTTTAAGTAGGTAAGGAAAATGAGTAGTAGGTACCAAGTACTTAAATACAAGCAGATATTATTAAAAACGCTACCTACATTTTTCATGTTCACATTATCGTGTCAAACTGAGAAGGCAGTATTTTTTAGCTTCTAATAAAAGTTTTATAGAAAAAAGTAATTAATTTTTAAGCAAATTAGTTCAGTTTGATTCATTTAAGTAAACTAAGATAAGGAAACCCATAAAGCGGGCACGCTAAGAGCCCTTTTTGTCATAAAATCTACGAACTTTCTTATCAAAAACCATTAAAGTTTAAAAACCTTTTTATTCAACATTGAATACATTAATATTGGATGTTATACCAAACGGCTAGCCGTTTGGTTCGTGGTCAAAATTCGAATTAAAGCCGCCATCTTGTTATTTTTATACATTTCATTGATGAGGTGTGTCCTCTGACATAAACCTTATAAAATAAGGTCTGTACTGCAAAATCAAAGGTAATATTACAAAGATCGTTTGGTGCGTGGCCATGATCGAACGAAACTGATGCCGTAGGTACCTATCTACCAATAACCTAACCCCCCCATGTCATTAAAGCGCCAAAACGTCTTTGCAGCACTGTACACTCAACGTAAACTTTACTTCAAAACTATTAGTTATCAAAATAGAATAGTTAACCTCATACCCTTAACTTAAACCCGACTTATCAGTAAACGTGAACCAGTCGGTTAAGTTCACTGAGGTCAACAACCCCGCTCCCGTATGCCTCTGTTTTTTTTTTCTTTGCTCATCTTATGGCCTTTTGTTGATATGTTGTATGTTGGTAAAACGAATTTCGAATACTTAGTTGTTTTTTATTTGCTTGGTACCAAAAGTATGTTCCTATTGCTTGGTGTTTAGTTTTGTTTTTGTACCTGCTTTGAGTTTGTATTGAATTGTCCAGTGTGGGCTTACTTAGGAAAATAAGATTTTTAAACAATATTTTTAAGTTTTAACTTTTAATAGGTAGGTACCTAGGTATCTTTTTCTGTTTCTATATAACCTTATCTCATTATTTTTATTACCATAACATTTTAATCTGAAAATCGTAAATTAAAGCAATATTACGTACAAAATAAACTAAAACAAATATGTTTTGATTGCTAAATTACTCTCAGATAACGAACGGTAATTTCGACGTTTTTTCGCAAGCCTCTTTAGCTCAGTGGTAGAGCACTGGTCTCGTAAACCAGGGGTCGTGAGTTCAAACCTCACAGGAGGCACAAGTCAAAGAATTATTTTTGGAATCTTCTTTTATTTTTTCACGTATTTTTTTTAATAAAATCTTTAATTTATGTTATAAAAATAAAACTTAAAAATTAATAAAATCAGAGGTGATTATTAGTACATTTTATTTAGTGTTACGTAGGTACATCTTTGGTAATAAAACATTGCTTCGTTTTTTAGAACAGGTGTTATAAAATATAAATATGGTTTTAATAAAACCGATATTTAAATATTTCCCCTCTGTAGATAATGTAATTTTTATCCTTAAACTGACATAATAATATTTCCTTTGGAAAACAGAATCATAATCATAGATATCTACGGATTCTGAATAAACAAGTTGTTTTTTTATATTTCTATGTCAGAATCACATGAAAAGATAACGATACCAAGCCATTCAAGAAAAAAACAATCTGGAACTTACACTACAAAGTTAAACAAAAGAAAAAATAAGTTAGGAAAATAGAAGTTTACGCTCGAATGCAACCCTGACATATATTTCTTTTTTGTTACAGAACTGGCTGTTCGCTGAAATTGAAATTCGGAATGACACAGAACAACGAAATATAACATTTTAAATTTTAGAACACCCCAAAGAAATTCTACAAAACCGCTTATATTTTAAAAGTTGCTGTCAACAAGTTAAATTATTTATTTTAAAAGAAAGAAATCTTAGTATTTTTTCCAAAATGCTTCGTTACTGGTTGTGTTTCGCGAGTGCAGTGTGTTTGGCAGGTCATTGCGGGGCTAATTACTGTAGGGACGCGAATCTCTGTTGTCCGGGACGGGATAGTTCGTGTGTTATTCAGAAAGCACACCAGAACGCCATAATTGAAGACTTGACTGACAAGCCATGTTACTGCGACCATGCTTGCTTGAAGCTGGGCGATTGCTGTCCTGATTTCCGGGAAACATGTGGAGGTAAGTTTGTAGTTAACTTCGTACTTTTTATCAGATATTTTCATTTTATTTCTTACTGCACACGTGTTATTTGACAGTAACCCCAAGGATAGGTATTATTCACAGAAAAAAAATACTTTCGTTGACAAACATCTATAGGGACATGGATCTATTGCCGCGTGGCCAAATTCGGAACTACCCCGATTTCGTTTCTAATTTCAAAACATTTCGCAAAACAGTTGCTCAGTTCTCAAATCAATTTTCATGCCCACGTTAAATAAATATCCTTGTCACTCTGAACATTTCTACGAGGCTGAAGCCAATTATATAGTATTACATAATAAATTAAATACATAATAGGTATCTACGAAATAACTAATACAACAGTATGAACACCAAATTGTAATGGGGACAATTTACTATTCGTTACGTATGAACTGTTTTTCTCATGAAGTTGAATAGGTACCTACTGCAGTATTGTAAGTAGTCGCAATGTTTTGGTCTCTATGCAATTACGCCAACCAACCACAGAATTAGTTCATTCAAATAATTACTGTTTTAGTTATTTTAGTTAATTAGATTTCCAGGCCAGTTTTGTGTCTGTGAATATTTACATAGTTTATAACAAAGTCGCTCCCGCTGTTTGTACGCTTAGATCTTTTAAACTACGCAACGTATTTGAAAGCAGTTTTCAGCAATAGATAGCACTCTATAGATCTATTGCTGAAAACTGCATTCAAACCTTCCTCTTGAATCACTATTATAAGAGGAAGGTTTATAAATGTATTATTGTACCCGTGCGAAGCCGGGGCGGGTCGCTAGTATAGGATAAAACATTTTCTATGTTGAACTATAATTTTAGCTTGAAATTACCATTTGTACGGGTTTAATTGTTTCCAATGTAATACCTCTTCTATAATTTTAATGTAACTTTTAATTATGAATACAGCCTGTCGCTTTGGATCCTGGTCAAATTCAAGGAGGTATCTATACTAATGATTCTCGACCCGAATCTATAATAAAAAGGGTAGGTATTATATTATTTTTACGGAAATCGGTAAGTGTAAACCTAAAACGCAGCCCGTCTGTTCCTAGCCCTATAAACGCGCCGTCACACACACAAACGCGAACGTTTATTCCACAGTATAATTACGGACAGTAGGTATGGAAACTAGGGGGTGGTTTACGTTTACCGATTTCCGTAAAAAATAAATATAAAAAAATTATAAAAACCTACCCTTTTTATTATTGATTCGGGTCGAGAATCATTAGTATAGATACCTCCTTGAATTTGACCAGGATACAAAGCGACAGCCTGTATTTTTACTTTCTGGTCACTTTATACACATAGGGCCTATCCGAATAGCCACTATTTACAGAAAAAAAAAATCAAAAAATGGGACAGAATTTGTACGAAATTATCGAACTAAATCGTAGATGGTGAAACCTTATTATTATAACATTATCTTTATTTAGCATTATCGAAAGATCACAGATGGTTTACATCTATCTACCTAAGCGCAACCGGATGAGGAAATAACAGTAAACGAAACACAACCGATGTTCCATTTGTAATTTACTACGAATAGGCAAGGTAAATACAATCAAAACGGAAACATAAGTGGTACTACCTAAGCCCTTTCCCCGCCATTCGCCATGGGAGTACCTACACAAGCAAATTAAATAAATAAACAAAAGCAAACATGAAGCGAACCCATTTTCATAATACAAATGTACTTAATTTCAAACCGTAGGTAAACCACGAATTTGTGGCAACAGCGTGCAAAAACAAACTGGTAGGTGGGTACACTCGGCCACAATCGAAACACTGAAACACAAAAATAACTTGAAAATCCTGCGAGCCTTTTAAATCCTCCATTTAATCCCTTTTCATTCCCTTATTCGGTTCCAATTACGGGAAATTCCACGAATGATTAATTTTTAATCTGTACTCTCCAATGCGCGGGGGTTAAAAATAATAAATCTGTTTCAAAGAAAATTAATTTATTAATATTCTTTGAGATTATGATATTGCAGTTTGTAAAAGAAATTTCGTTTTTAGGAAGTACCCTACCTAAATTAATGATGTCGGTGAATGTTTTGTATTGAAGGCTTTGAAAATGTTAAAAAAGAAACACCGTTTTTGCTTCGATCAATATTCCTGTTGATTGGAGTGTTAAAGAAAAATTGCTGGGTACAGGTAAGCACAAAATACGTATGATTATTTTAGACGTCAGCGAACATTTATTTATACATGGTGTAACAGGACCCCTCACGAAGCCGTCAACCAAGCATTCTGTACATCAAACTAAGTAACTTTACGTAAAAATTATTGCTGGGAAACGACTTTTTTTAGGGTGAAAAATCACTTTTAACGGTAAGATTCAATGTAAAGCATTCAAAACATTGTGCTGATCGATGGATTCAATAGTACGGGGGTTCTGGAGGTGTTTAAAGTAAAAATCTTACATTAAAAACTTGTGAAAAAGCTGGAACTCTGAGCCTCAATAACTCCGTAACTAGAAGGTTCCCAGGTATAGTCTAGACAAAAAAAAAATCGTAATGCCGGGGAAAACAAGTGCCTTTCGGCTTCGTACACGCTTTATAAACCTATTATAGTTATACTAGACAGTAATTTAATAGATGATGAATACTTTGTGAGCAAAAAGTTGCCCAAGGCGTAATGTCTGCCGCAAAAAAAAGTTGCTAGTGTAATTATCTTTCGCTACAAGAACTTTGCGTGTTATTATTTGATCGTAAACTTGCTCGTAATTATCTTTAGCCATTACTAAACTCAAATAATAGCTATTGTACAAAACGTCGTAATACATGTAATTTGGGAACAGGTGTTCTTAATTGCAAATATTCGAAATATGGACAATAAAGGGTAATAAAATTCGACCATTTATAATGTTAACCGGTTCTTAATGTATGTCGAGGGAGGAAGTATTTATTTAATATGCTTAGGTATTAGAACATTCAGGTAGTATCGTTGTTTCCTGTACTCTCAAATCGGCACATAGAAAATAAGCTATGGTGTGGTTAAAACATTAAACAAGGAGCAAGGCGACCAATGGGCTGACTACTCGGATGGTCTCGCTAGAAATGTCATATTAATAAGTGATTAAGGCCATCTTTATTTTAAAATGTCAGTGTTCGCAAGCGGTACTGCTTAGAATGAGGTCTTGTTCAATTTCCAGGTCAGGCAAAGTGTAATGGGATTTTTCTTTCAGAGATTTTTCAGTAGCATCCACGGAGTTTACACGTACTCACCATAAAGAGGACTTCAAAGAAAAAACTTTTTGAAATGGATTACTGCCATATGAAAACCACGTGTTTACGTTATTTTGAGTTTGAAAATATTCGATTCTACACCATTTCCCCAATCACACGAACGTGTGCCCCCGTCTTCAGTAACCAGATCAGTATCGATCTCCTAACAAGGTTTGCTTCATTAATCGTGTCGCCTTCATCATTGTTGCAATCGCAGTCGCTGACGGCAATCCCGACGGAGTAAGATTGGATTCCGATGTTATAAGCAAAATAAACGGAGCAGACACAAGAAGGATGATAAAGCCGTATTTTTTGTGTTCAAATAATCTTTTAGGTACTTATGAACTCCTGGTACCCGATTGTTCATTCCGTAAATGACAACCGATGAGAAAGATGATCAAACCGGATTTTGTATATTCCAATTATTTCCTAGTTACTTACGAAGGTAATAATTATTTTTTTCTTGTCTGTAAAAATAACCGAAAAGGAACATGATCAAATCGAATATTTATTCCAATCTTCTACTAACTTATGAACTCCTGGTATTTTTTTTTTTTATGGGTAGTCATCCAATAACCCCTCCCGCTCTGGGCTGAGCAGGAGGGAGTGCAGTGTCAGACTTTTACTGACTAAAACCCATCCATGTTCCTTCATCGCCCTTTGTGTCCGGGGCCACGGTATCTCTTTCGAACAGTCCCGCAGCCTGAGAATCTTTTTTGTTCTAAATGAGAAAGGTCTTCGGCAATGTCGTTGTAGAAATATGAAAAGCTTTGATAGTGATTTCCACTTGCCTATATCCGTAAAATCGAATTTGATTAAAATTACAGCTGCCAAACTAAAGGAACTAGAAGCTTTGGTCATCGCCATCCTGCTTAGGCCTTTACCCAAATATGTTGGAATCGGCTGCCAGTCTAACCGGATGCAGCTGAATACCAGTGTTTTACATGGAGCGACTACCTATCTCATATCTGACCTCCACAACCCAGTTAGCACCCTTGGTCATACCCTCGATAGTTTTGGTCACGAAATAAAGTCAGTACGCTACGCTCGTTCCGCTTTGTAAATATTAATTAGAATAAATTAGGGCCAATTAAATTAAACTATAAAAAACATATTCTTAATAAAATTATCGGCATAGTCTTAATAAAATTTACAAGGCTAAAATGACAGCTGTCAGAACGTACATACATTTAAAAATGTACGTTCTGACAGCTGTCGTTTTAACCATGTTACATTTTAAGAACCATAGGCCCTACCATGATTAGTAAGACACGTAGAAATACTCTGTATACACAAAACACGCTACAACCAATTGCTTGTCTAATTCTCTTACCACTAATGAAAAGAAATCTTTCAGAATCACAAATTACCAGTCCCTTTTTCCCAAATACATCAACACCCGCCATTCATACTTATTCAATAAATAAAGTACTCCTGTAATTTTGTACAGAAAGCCCACAAATATGGTTGGCGTGTTAAAAAAAGTACATTTAATATTTTGCCAAGGTAATAACAGACTAATCCTCGCGTAATACAGTCTGAGACTCTGAGCCCTGCACCACCCTTGCCTCCGACCTCCCCCTCACCTCTCAGAGGGCTCGACTCCCCTTAGTATAAATCCTGGTCGTTTGCATACACCGGTGTTATGACGCCTCACCCAAGTTTCTCTGAAAAAAAAAACTTGGTATAGACACGGGAAGAACTTTTGTTTATAGGTAGGGTTATTTTTTAAATCTTAGCGCCTGACGATTTGCGCTTGTACTTCGTTTTCAAATTGTGAGTACTGTACGATTGAATTGTATTGTCACGTTTGGTATGTAAATGATTTGATACGGTTTGATTATCACATTTTAGACTCTATTTATATGAAAGAGAAGAAAAAAAAAAGAAAGGCTATGATGAGAGTCTATTTATAAGAAAAGCATCTTGCAAAGCTCAAACCCATTCGCGCGGGAGTCCCTCAGGGCTCTGGCGTTTCCCCCCTCATATTCACTCTGTTCACTTCAGATATCCCCAAGAGCCAAAAGCTCACTTGGCCCTTTTCGCCGACGATACGGCAATCTATTATACTGGGCACGGCCAAGACGCCATCGCCCGTCAGCTCCAAAAAGCAGCCAATGCTTTAGGAGCCTGGTTCCGTAAGTGGCGAATTGAGGTTAATCCCGATAAAAGCCAGGCAGTTCTTTTCCATAAGGCGCGTCTCATACGTCCCGTCCCCTCTCCGATCACTATGTTCGGCAAGCCGATCCCTTGGCAGAAGCGAGCCAAGTACTTAGGAGTCATTCTCGACAACCACCTGTCCTTTGCAGCGCATATAAGAGCAGCCCGCGACCGGGCTGCCTTTGCCATGGGTAGGTTCCATTTTATGATCACGGCAAAGAGCAAATTGTCACTTAAGTGCAAGTTGCGACTCTATACCGCCGTCATCCGTCCCATTATGACATACGATTGTGTCACTTTTGCCCATGCCCACCTGCGTCATCTGCACCGGATGCAGACCCTTCAGAACAGCTTTCTCCGTAAAATCACCGGTGCCCCCTATTATGTCCGTAATGACAGTCTCCACTTAGACCTTAGGATCCCCACCTTAGCTCAGTTTATGAAACGTCTTTCCAAGCGTTTCTTCGATTCCGCTATCAAGCATAGGAACCCCCTGATCGCATCGGCCGCCCGATACGAACCCTCGCGTATTAGCATGGTTCGCCGTGCGCGACATGCTCTCACCACCCCCGATGACCCCATCACCCTCCTCCAGGAGAGCAGTAGGGAAACCAGTACATTACGAAAATACAAATACAGACCGCCATGTTTCCGTCCTCGCCGCCGAGGCCCGACGCGACGCCCACGTTCAACGAACCCCCCGACCCTTGCCAGAGCCAGCCCGCGATGCTGAGCCGGTAGTTTTAAACCAGCCCCTAAATAATATCACTCAGATCCAGCCTGTCCCTTTGCTGCCCCCCCCCAGCGACGCCCTAAGCCGAGGCCCGTACCCCACAGGGGGTGCCCTTAGCGAGTGGTCGCTTAGTTTTTAAGTATAGTTTTAAGCCCCTGGCTGGAGGCCTTAGATTCATTTTTAAGGCATCCACAGGGAATTGCCCGGTTAAGCAGTAGCCAGCCTCAGAGGCTGAACTGCGAGATGCCATGTCCAAAAAAAAAAAATCCATGCTCATCCAGAGCACAAAGCAAAATTAATAGCATTTCACCAAAAATAACTATCATGTAGAGTGCTTCCCTAATCTAATACAATACACATCCTGCCCCGACAAAAGCACAAAAACGGATAAAACAATATTATTAAAAACTCACACTCCCACTCCTTAATCACATTGACCACGAAACAGTTTACTGCACTACTGTACCACCAACAAATAGAACACGAGATTAAATTTTAATATCACTGTACTCGAGCGTACCTTCGGTCGTGCTCGGGATTTGATGGGTAGAGCAAAATGTGAGGGATTGACTGTACGTCATGTATTCGTGTGGCTGTGAATAACTAATGTTCTGAGGACTTTACCTAACTTTGTTTGTTTTATTTTTAACGGACTTCTAAAATTCGTTATGTATTCCATCAGTGCATTTTGTTTTTATGTATTTACACTTTTTGCTTTGTGATTACTGGGTCGATTTTCGTGATTCTTTTTCATTTGGAAGCGCGCCACGATGAGGGCGCCAAGCGTGACATGATGACCTCATAATAACTTCTAGTTACAATGTCAAAATTTATGCATGACAAGAATTTATGTGGAATATTACAACTAAAAAGGGGTACTTAAAATAAAATTTAAAAAAATTTTTAGACAAAGAAAACCGACTTTCAAAAAAACAAGAACTTTAACACTAGGGTCATGGGGTTCGAGTGGCCACCTAGTATTTCGGGAAATCGAAATCGTTTTCCTGTTGATGTGGACGAATTTTTTTACGCCCTGTAACTCTTTTGATACTTGTACATATTTTTATTACTATTAAAGATTATAGATTTTTAGTTTGTAAATAATGTAAATAACCAGATCTTACGTAGAACTTTAATTTTCGAGGTCGGTAGCAAAAAATCCAACGATACAAACAAAATTAACCGACTTCCGAAAGTAAAGTAATTTTTCACTTTTTTTGGAAGTCGGTTTTTTGTGTTTTTCAAGAAAATAAAAAGATTTTATTTTTTAGTTCTCTACTTTTTATTTTTGACGACATAAGGGTGGGGAACATAAATGCGATCGTAAGTAATATAATCTACGAAAAAAACAAATAGCATTGTTTTAATTGATACAAAATTTTCTTTATATGTAAAATCTTTTGCAAAATTCATATTTTTAAATGGGAAGCAATTCTATCTGTCTATCTGACCTAATCTCACCATAACGGTTGAAAGGATTTTGTTGAATTTTGGCTCACCACGACTTGGATGTACGACCGAGGACCACGACATACTTTTATTACGGCGAGTCGATGTTCCCGTGTGATTACTTCAATCTGTATGCGGGCGAAGCCGTGGACAAATGCTAGTATTCAAATAAATATAAAACATCCGTTTTGTGTATACTTAGCCTTGTAACTTAAAAAAGAAACGCCAATCTTTAATACAACAGCAGCACAATATTACGCCAAAGAAGTTTGTGAAGTCAAGAACTTCATAAGTTCATTACAGTTCATGCTTAAGCTTCTTCTTGTACAGCCAGTAACAAAATTAAGTTAACACTTTCTTACTGAAGTTTTAGAAGAGATTTAAGAATGTAAACTTGCTAATTCTTATTTGCTGACGACTACAAAGAGCTTTGTTCACTATAGCAATAGACTGACTAACAACTGGCAGTTGTCGCGAGCTGTAGGTACTTCTCTCGAGCGGTATGTATGTACCAGTGCAAGAGGACTGACTATAGTGATGATTTTGATTAAAACAACAGTTAGGTTCTAATGGGTGTAACAAGACCCTAAACGAAGCCGAAAGGCACTTGTTCTCCCCGTCATTGCGATATTTTTTTGTTCTCTTTCTAGTTTCGGAGATATTGAGGGCCAAAGTTCCAACATTTTCACAAGTTTTTTTTTAAATTACATGATTTTTTTTAATGCAAGATTTTTACTTTAAACACCTCCACGATCCCATCCATTGTGTCCAGTGCGTTAATTGAGTCCTTCCGTAAAACCTGATTTTTTACCCCAAAAAAAAGTCGTTTCCCAGCAATAATTTTTGCGTAAAGTTACTTAATTTGATGTTAATGTTTGGTTGACGGATTCGTGTTACATCCTGTATACCTACTAATCAAAATTTCAAAATGATGATCAACTTTTGGTACTAACTGTACTTGACTACTTACCAAATCATATCACAATTTCTGAGCTTTTTACAAGCTTTTATAGTTGCTAAACACACAATCATGACATTCTCATGTTTTGTCCCATTTATTACGGTCTAAAGTGTAAAGGGAGCTCAAATAAGGCGCAGATCTGGTCTACACCAATGAATAATGTGCCCCTACTCACTTACACTTGTAGCCGTAACTAATGACCCACCGTGGTTTAGTTTTGTACCTTATGCCCCGTTCACAACTTCGGGCGATCCGACTCCCGTAAACAACTCAACGCAACGCGCGGCAAGTCGCGCGTTTTTCACTTGTTTCTTTTGCGTGAGTACCTACGGGTCAAAAACGCGTTGATTTGATTAAAATGACAACTGCCAAACCAAAGTAACTATTAGCTTTGGTCGTATCGAAATAAATAATTTCAAATGCATATTTAAGCAGTTAGTATTTTATCTATGTAAATATGGGTATCAATTAAATAAAACTATAAAATACATACATAGTCATAATAAAATTACCGACATAAGAATGTGCATCCTGACAGCTGTCATTTTAATCAATTAAAATGTTTAAGAACTTTATGTCATTTGTTCTTATAAATATGTGATAAGCTTTTAGTTTAACTTGCCTTGTTAGTTGATTAATTAGTTAGTATGTCTTAGCCAAATCTTGCAACTGAATTTCAAACCAGTTTCACCCAACCGAATGAGAAAAAAATTGCAAATAGCTTTGGTTCTGGTAACGATATATTTTCATGACAGACATGACTTGATCCTGCAGAAAGGATCGCCTCCTCACAAAAGAACTCCTCAGCGGTTAATATCACGACGCGAAACATTGTGTACGCGTTTAATGTTGATAGATCAACCTTTTAAATTTTCTTCTTTTTATTTTAATAAAAGCTTTGCCGCTTGGTCCTGTAGCTCATGGCCAAGTCTTTACACTTTGTCACGCTGTATTAACTTTAGTTGCCATACATTATTTAGGAGTTCTGAGCTTTAAGGGCAAAGCTTCTTGTAGCTAAGAATCTTGAGGGATGTCTAAATAAAACATTTGTATAAAGTATATTTTTCTGTCTCAAGTGCTTTGGGTATGCTGGTACTAAATATTTACTTTTTGATCTCAACTCAAGCAGTACTAATTCTAAAGGTATAACTGTAGGAAAATATATGTTAGGCTGGACAGGAATACAAAATAAATTTATTTTGGGTTAACAGTAGTTATAATTATTTAGGTTTTAGGGAGCCGTTTTTTCATATTCTGCAAAGTTTTAGGTCATATCTAAGTTGCCTTTGTGATAAAGTTCCTAGGTAATAATGAGAGATCTTGCAATTAAATGTATGCAATCAATCATCATCATTTCAGCCAGAAATCACTAATTGCTGGGCTTTTCTTCAAGCATACTTCTCGGTTCAATGCGTACCTCTTCCAAGTGTCCCAGCTTGAACGGCCCTGGTTTCTTGCTCATTCGGTCAGAACTTTACTTCACCGGCCATCTTCGCGTCTATCCAGGCAAATAAAATATTGTGATATTACCATTTAACTTTAACAGAGCAGCGGTGGCCCAGTGTAGGCGGCTCCGACTTACGAACAGAAGACAGACAGTGGGTTTGAAACCAGATAGGCGTATTATTTTGTGTAATTTATTTCATCACCACTGCCCTCAAAACGGTGAAGGAAAACATCGGAGAAAACCGGCATGTAGAACCAAACAAATCGAAGACAAATGTGCGCTGTACATTTGCGCCGTAACTTAATTTTAAGAATGAATAATGTCGTAATATTGTATCCAGTGCGAACAATTGTTGGTAGACCTAATATAATAAATATATAAATGTGACATCTACCAACCCACACTGGGCCCGCGTGGTGGATTAAAGCCCATTCCCTCTCATACAGAGGAGGCCTGATGTTCTAGCAGTGGCAACATCATTGGCTGATTATACTTATACCATTTAACTTAAAAAAAATATCTAATTCTTCTTTATTCAGCTATTTTCAGAGACAAAATGAAATATCATTGTTCCTATTCACCTAACATTATTTTACTGTTAGTTAGTCCAACGTGAAAATGAGAAATTACGGCTATTCAGTTAAAAAGGACATGAAATATAGCGGCCATTTTATATTCTTTTTAATGTTTTTTGTATGTAAAATGTATTTGATTTATAATGTTAATAGCGTAAAGTTTACTTTTAATTAAATTGTGTAGTCCAGTCTTTGTTGACGGATAGACGAAAAACATGGGCCTTTACACTGCGGGGTAAATTAATTTAATTTATGATCACACCTGGGCAGATAATATAATACTTATGTTATTAACTTTGGTGCGTATCATTTAAACATGTAGGTCTGTTTTAAAAAGCTGTGTATGCTATAAATATGCTATAACTAAGGACTTTTGTTATTACAGCGTAATAGCTTAGGTTTTCAATGAATGGTTGTCACCATGCATTATTAACATTATTAACACTGTTATTTTTACGTAAATGAATACATGTTTTGGACCGCCTCTTTGTTGGTCGAGGTATCGCAAGCGACTGCTGAGCACGAAATCCTGGTTCGATTCCCGGGTCGGGCAGTGTTATTGGGTTTTTTAATCAAGAATTTCTCAGTAGCAGCCACGTAATCTGGATTTGTGCCCGGTTGATAACAATTAGGCGCGCCCCGTATTAAATGGGACTTAAAACATAACTGACGAAATGTGGGTGTAAATACTTAATACAGGGTGTAACAAGACCCTTCAAGAAGCCGTCGACCAAGCATTATGTACATCAAACTAAGTAACTTTACGCAAAAATTATTGCGGGGAAACGACTTTTTTTATGGGGTGAAAAATCACGTTTTACGGTAGGACTCAATGTAACGCACTCAAAACATTGTGCTGATTGATATATTAAATAGTACAGAAGTCGTGGAGGTGTTTACAGTAAAAATCTTACGTTAAATAAAAAAAAAGAATTAAAAAAAAAAAAAACCTATTTAAAAAAAAACCTGTGAAAAAGTTGGAACTTTGACCCCCAATATCTCCGTAAATAGAAGGTTCCCAGGTATGGTCCAGAACAAAAAACTGATCGCGATGATGGGGAGAACAAGTGCCTTTCGGCTTCATTAAGGGTCCTGTTACACCTTTTAATATTAGGTACACCTCTGCCTTACCCTTCACGGATTACAGGAGTGAATTTATGTTATGTTTTGCAGTTTTAGAATTTCGACTCTCGATTCTGAGTCCAGTGTTGAAAATCTAATTGAGATGTTTAATTTAGTTACGTGTTACTTAATGTTCATGAAAATGAGCACTAGTTTCTACTTAGATAGAAAGAGAGAAAACATATTTATTTGCCACATGCCACAAGAGCATACACCAAAAAAATAAAATAAAAAATGAGCTTAAATCTAAACAAGAAAAAACAAGAGATAATGTGTGTCTCACGCCAAATAAGCCCAGACTTAAAGTTTCAAAATCATAATACAACTTGACTTTGTGACAAGCCGTTGTTTATTAGGAATGACCATTTAAAACAGGATAACATAAAATAAAAATAAAACAAAGCACGGTAGGGTCCAAGTATGACCGGACATACTTGTAGCTAGAGGTCATCAAACTGGCTGGACCTTGGGCAAGTTAAACCATTAGGTAGTAGGTTGGTGGGATTATTTATACGTCGGAAAAAAATTGTCTGTCTGTCTATGTTCCTATACAGCATGCAGAAAGGTGGTTATAATAGGAGGAAATGCGGGTTGGTCTTTTCTCCATACAAACACTCTCGCCTGTTTTCTTTCTGGTTTATAACTTTAAAGCTATGATTTTTTACAGTTCAATAAATATCAACCTCTTCTATGTCCCTATGTTTTCCTTTCTGATGATACATAATCTGTATCAGCACTAGTACCTTTACAAAATGCTCAAAACTGCGTATTTGGACCGCTGTCAACAGAGGTCTAGTCTACAATTTGACAACTATTAATGAAAAAAGACACAGGGCGACACAGTATACATCCTTCTTATTCAGTTTATGAAATATCTTATAAATTGGTCGAATTTTGGAGGAGGAAATAGTCGAAAGCCAAACCTTGAATTACATCTTTTTACTTGTCGGATCCGTAGTTGTCTGTATCGCACTAACAACGTCTAATTATCGCTCGTTGAGCGAAAGGGATAGTTTTTTCAAATACCTACCGCATTTCCTCTTAAGGGTGCCGTAAAGACCAACAAACTGAAGAACTTTCTCCGTGGGGCAAATAAAATAATCAGCGGTCAGCGATTGGTTGGTTCGATCCCCGCACGGAACAAATATTTGTACCTATAATTATATATATAATTCCTAGTGTGACGTTTCCCACGTTAAAAAAATATAATAAACTTCAATACCTCGACTTTAATGTATCGGATAAGGATATATATTTTTGTGATGGTTCCATAGAAAAGGTAGTTAGTTCAGTTTGATGGTCTGTCAACAAAAAAGACCACATCACGTCTGATACATGCTGTCTCGTATGTGTATATTAACTGGTGGAGAATGCCCTTTTTTTTCTTTTTTTTTCGGATGGGAAATCATCAAATAACCCCTCCCGCTCTGGGCTGAGCAGGAGGGAGTGTCAGACTTTTACTGACTAAAACCCATCCATGTTCCTTCATCGCCCTTTGTGTTCCGGGGCCACGGTATCTCTTTCGAACAGTCCCGCAACCCATGCCCTAAAGCTGTTATAACAATAGGTACGTTTACCTTGTTTCAATATTTTTTTTAAAATAATTATGCTATTATAAAACTGTTAAGTTAAGTGAAAAGGACGTGTGTTCAATCGGAAGTGTTCTTTAGATGTATACATACCTACATACACTACATACAAGTATGAAGTGTCTGTCTGTAATACCAAAATCAGCTTTTTACTGAATGTATATGAAAGTATATACGGTACTTGTACCTATGCTGTCCCCCCATACTTAAGTACTAATGCTGTAACATGATAATATTGTAACACCAAATGATTTGAAAAGAGTAACCATGTAGTTTCTTGCCGGTTCTTCTTCATAGGAAACGACTAACCCGTACCGTGCACCTTTTTGTCGAAGTTTTATAAGTGCCCATCTAGGCCTATGTGAAATAAAAATATTTTGATTTTACCAAAAAACTTTTTTTTTTTAAATTTGTCTGTTCGTCGATCTGTCTGTTAGTTCCGGCTAATCTCCGAAACGGCCAGACCGATTTTGACGAGACTTTACTGGAAGATAGCTGATGTCATAAGGAGTAACTAAAGCTACTTTTATTTAAGAATAAGAATTGGGGTTCCGTGCAAAAAAAATTAAAACTCTTGAAATTGGTAACAAAATTCGATTCAAAAAGGAGAGAAATATTTTTTTATAATAATTTTTTCGCGAACGACGGTCGCAGGCAACACCTATTTTAATTAATAAAAATCTTATGTTCATTCACTGTTTGACTACGCACAGCTTCATCACTGTAAAATCAGAAAACAACATTTTCATAGGTTGAACATCGGTTAGGATTAAAATAGATAAGCCGATAACTCCTGTCTAACCTTTTAGCGATCCGGGTACCTTTTAGGTGTGAGGTTTATAAACACATGTTATGTTATTTTATCAGCAATACACGCATCATTTTACAGAAATTACTTTCTTTCTGTAAAGAAAAGTAACAAAGAAAGAAAACATATTTATTTGGTACATGCCACAAGTGCACACAACAAAAAAAAACTTAAATCTAAACAGGAAAAAACAAGAGACAATCGTGATAATTCTGATTGTGTGATTGTTTGTTGTTCTGTAGTTATATTAATCAATAAAATTGGCAATATACAGCAAGTATCAGAATCGTTTGTTAATTTTAAGGCTGTGGTATAAACTACTAAAAACTTCGTGAGGAAACCGGCATGTCCTAGAACCAAAAATTCGAAGACATGTGACTTCTCTCAACTCTCACTGGGGCCGCGTGGTGGATTATAAGCCCACTCCCTCTCAAAAGAGAGGAAGCCGTGTGTCCTAGCATTGGGAATATTACAGGCTGATTATGCTATGCAGACTACCAATTTAAAACCAAACTCATACTGTCACTTAAGGAATATCTTCCGTGATTATTTTGTCAACCCGCGATCATGTCGCTTGCAACACCGTCGAAATATTGGGTGCTGAAAATAACTAATAATCACGGAAGATATTCCGTAAGTGACGGTAAAAGGTTAACATGCTAAGGGGCTAACTTATCCAAGAAAAAAGAATCGGCTGTCCCATACAAAAAGAAAGTAAAGAAAAAAAAAGTATAAAGTATTATTCAAATTCTTTCACAGGAATCTACATTATTCCCAAGTGGGCTTTATCTAAAACGTTTCAATGGGATAATTTTCTACCATAACGCAAGCGAAGCCGCGGGCAAAATCTAGGGCATGATAAATAGTGTTATAAGTCGGATATCAACACGATCCTCCGAAAATAAATCCCTTCCCAAACACACAAGGTTTATCTAGCTATATGTCCCGTCCCTACACAGATATGTCTTGTCACCAAAACCTCAGTTCTATCAAAATAATGCGGGGGACACTTTAATGGATATCTCCCATCCGTGGCAGGCATCCTGCCCATCCTTGCCCATCCTCGCCCGGGGCAGCATAAATAAATCCGCCTAAATCAACACTCCACGGATTTACTGAAATATGAGGTATGTGACGAAAAAATGGGGTATAAAGTGCCCAGTGTTTGTTGACCGGTAGATTTTCCGCGCTTAAAATTATGACGAACTAAGAAAAATACCCAGGTTATAAGAGCGAAATGTAATCCTAACTTGTTTTATAATGTATACCCTCGTTGGCCTAGTTGTCCTGGGTTCGATTCCCCGGTCGGGCAAAGTGTTATTGGGTTTTTCATCAGGAATTATTCAGTAGTAGCCACGGAGTTTGGATTTGTGCCCGGTTGATGGCAATAGGCTCGCCCTCTATTACATGGGAATTAAATATTTATAACTGGCGAAATATGGGTACGAATGTACGATTATTAGAAAACCGTTCAGTGATTACAGGCGTATGAATATGTTTTGTAGGATATTTAACCCAACAAAACATATGGATTACGTACATTATGAGGTTTATGATCTACGCTTGGGTTACCTACCTTCCTACTGTTGTAGTATTAATTCTAAAACTGAAGAGTTTTCAAATCCTCTATCCTCTGTGAACCATTCTGATGGCTACGCATTGGTTTTTAGGTACTTATTTATTGACAGTCAAAATAGATCATCCATGTTGTTCAAGGTTGTTGTTTTTCTCTTCAAACAGCGATATTATGAAGGGTCAACTTAAGCTGGGTACCCTAAGCCCGCCTGAGGTTAGATCTTGCCTTGTTTTACCCGAGGTCGGAAAATATTGTATTGTTAACGTTGTCTCCTTCGTGTTGTTATTGTATTGAGTGAATTCCATTGTTGAACTGATTTCCCGCTGAGTTTATTACGTTTCCAGTTTGTTTTTGGTAAATTATATGTAAAATCTAACATAATCGACGATCTGCCTCGTTTTCAATATTAGTGACGGTTTCCAGTGTAAGCAGCTGAATATAAGAATTTACATCGAATTATTATTAGATCTGGTCATGGAGGTAAAACGAAGAATAATAAACAAATATACTATGCCTTTATTTACAAAAAAAAATAACTTTGCCGTTAATGCCGTATACATTTTTATTTTTAGACCCACTGATGTATTGTATAATATATCATTTGACTATAGTAGACTCTACGTACCGTAGAGCGCGTTGTTCCCGAAGGAAAGCCGGCCGGTATCGGCTTCTTAGGCGCCTTCGGGCCTGCTATGTATATTATAAATTGAAGTCGCGTTTCGAATCTGCTTGTGAGACCGCTTCGATTCTTAATTACGGAATAAGATATGATTTTTACCAGCAATTAGATAATTTATTCCGAAAAGGTTTTGTGTACTACATTAATATAAATGTAAAGCCATAAAACCGGGTGAAGCAGGGGCGGGGCACTAAAAACATAAATTATCCCTGTCTATACAAAAACATATTTTCTAACTCCCATTTTCCGCGCCACCCCATCACTCATAGCACAATACAACTTTACCCCGCAACTCCACCTCATTCTATTTACATGTGCGAATGACCTGTAAACAAGGTCACATGTCGCATCTACGTTTCCCTTATTCATCACTATGGGACATGTTTTAACATACCTAATGTTGTTACCCGTACAGTATACATTCTCTGTTCGTTTTTGTTGATGCCTAGACGACTAGAAGTATACACATGTTTTTTAAATGTCGTCATGAGATGCCGCCTCTGTGTGCAAGGTGACTCTGTGATTGAATCCATACTAATATTAAAAAGTTTGTAAGTTTAGATTACTGTAATATTCGAAAATAGACCACATAATCCGATTCGGAAAATTATTCTTTTACAAATGGGAAGCTACATAATCCCCGAGTGTCCTAAGCTATATTTAAAACGTTCCCGTAGTATAATTTACGAGCATAATGCAAGCGAAGCCTCGGCTAAAAGCTAGTAGGTACTGTATAAACAGTGCCTGTCAGCTTGTAAGTGAATGGATAGCAAAAATAGGTCATTGTGTTGTCCCAAGCTAGGGTAAACTTGCCGTCATATTTCAGTGTGTACTGCAGTTTGTTTATCAGTAACTGTTGGGTACCCTTCCAAGTCTACGACAGCAGACTTGTAAGGTTACCGATCGGTAAAATGACACGGTAAGCACAGTTTGCCTTCACTAATGTACTTCCAGTTGAGACCAGTGGTTTCCCAGAGGCAGTTAGTAGGACTTGGGTCGAATTCAGACAGCCACTTTGCTTTGTGTAATTTTATTTCCTTACCACTGCTCTCAACACGGTAAAGGACATCACATCGTGAGCAACCGGTATACCCTTATGATCATCATCTGCCTAGCCTTTGATTCCCAACAACGAGTATGGTGGGGTCAGCTTCCAGTCTAATCGGATGCATCTCAATACCAGCATTTTACATGCGACTGCTTATCTGACCTCCACAAGCCAGTTGATACTGAGTAATACGAAACGGGTAAACCCTGAAAACCAAAATTGGAAGATCGAAATCATTTATTTCGAAATCCAGCAACCATCACTGGATCCACTTGGTTGACTAAGGACCATTCCCTCGTCCATTCCCTCCTACAGAATTGAGGCCAGTGTCCCAGGAGTGGTATTATTATTCTAATTTACTTCCATTTGCTGTCTCCTGAATGGAAACCCGTGGCAGCAAATTAAGCTTACAATAATTAACTATATAACATAATTATTCCAGCCGCTATGCTATTACCTAGGACAATTTCCATCAACCTGTATAAACATATCAGAATACACGTTGTATGTTGGTCATCCTGCTAACCTAATTCCCAGTTTCCCACAGTTGCGATATAATACTAGTCTCCGACGGCCCGACGGCAAGTTTCGACTGCGCGCCAAGTATTTAGTTTATTGTAGTTCGGGCAGTCTGTTCCTGTCTTGGGGTGTGGAAAGTGGTTGTTTTGGCACGGGTTTCGTCGTAAAAGACCGTCGATGGCCACTTGAGGACATGTTTTTGTAGGAAATTGTGTGGTTATCATGTTGCTATGCTGATAATGTGTATAAAAATAGATAAATCGATCATCATTTGATTATTTTTCGTCGTGTCGCTGGCACGGCAGTAATTATAATTTGTTGGCCCAGAACTTCGCCATTCCCAATTTCATTTGATTTATAAATGTCAGAGAAATAATAGTTTTTCGACTAGCCTACGTCTTCATCTACGTGTATTTTACATTTAATAATTTTGTATATATCCAGGATGAAAAGTTACTTATACACCTATTTCTGGATAAAAATAAATGCCCCACTTTATAGCCATTACTTATTGGGTCACTGGTCAGCTATTGGCTTGTCATGCGTGAAGTTCTGAGATCCATTTTCTAGTTGTTTTTTCTAATTTTGTAACATAGTTTCAGTGGTGCATATTAACGAAGGTAGAATAAGGATGTGTGTCCTCCAACTACAAGGTAGTTATTTCTACAATTACTATCTCATTTCTTACTTATTATTTTTCACGAAATACCTAACCATCATCATTTCAGCCGAAAGACATAGGCCTCCCCCAAGTGTCGCCACATTGACCGAAGTTACCAAAAACTATATAATTGTACATGAACATAATTAGAGGTCATTCCTGATCTAACATTTAACACACGACTGGGAAAATATACACACGAGTAGAACCTATATTAATAGCTCTCCATCTCAGTCAAAAACGTCCATTTGAGGGTCCTAATTTAATCTTATAAATACATACTGCAAAGTTAACCTGAAGCCATTCATGCATACATTCGAGTACCGGAAACGTACATCGGAAGTACAGTCAGAAGCATTTTCTTGCATTATTAATTCCCGCTTTTAATTCCGACGGTAATTCCGTAAGTAATTCCCGGGTAATTCCTGCTAATCCCCGTTTAATTTCCGAGGGGAACGTCCCGAAAATTATACGAGCCGTCATTGTGTACATTTGTCTTACGGTTTGAAGAAAATAAATGACTATTCTGTTTTCCTAGGTATGGCTTCTACTGGAGATTTTAAAGTTATTAACAGCGACGTTGACGTGGTTTTAATTAAGAATAATGTTAATTTACTCCTTGGTTTCGATATACTGTGAGTTAGTTTTAGCCTGCCGATCTTGAAGACTTGAGTTCGCTTGCACCCAAAATCACTTAATGCGTTGCCTGCACAAAAGTTTAAAAAACATTTAGCAGTTAAAAATTAACTACTTTTACCAAACCACAAGTACATACAAGTCGGCTTTAGATTCAAGGCGGATTAAGAGTAAAAAGGGTATTTCATAAATTAAGTTTTAAATTTTTCAGGATTTGATTTGACATTTGGTTTGTGCATTTTATCCGTAATTTTATAAAATGTATTTTTATTAAAGATCATATTAAACTGTATCTTTCTAGCCCTCTAAAAACAACAAGATTGACGCAGCAATAAATAATGTAACACCGTCAGATGGAACCCACGCCAAGCCTCACTCACAATACGTCATGCTCCTCTATCCTGTTCAAAGGCGATCCCAGCTTATTGGACGAGGTTGCATCACTGTAATAATTCAGAAACTCATTGTGCGCTGACCATCAGCTTCTAATAAATCAACAGCTGTATGTATGTTGAACATAAAGACACAGAATAGATAGGACACAGAAGGTTGACTTTGGACAGCGAGTGGAAACGCACGCACACTTCACTTATAATTAAAAACTTGAGATATGAATGATTACCCTGTACACCTTATTTTTAACACAAACTTCAGCTTAGCCAACTTAGAAGCTATCAGTAAACAAGCTGGGAAACCATAGTATAGTCAGTGTAAGTGCACTATCGATTAGCATTTGTTTTGACATAGTTTGGTTTCGACGTTCGTAGATCCAACCGCAGACCTTTTTATATCGTAGGGGCGATATTTGCAGTGCGCTGATGTGCGATTGGCCGAACAATTGAACAAGCTATTTGGTATCTCAAATAATATTTATTTATTTTACCGCTACATTACCAATATTCATTTTTATTCTGTGTGTATTTTTTTAATGAATTGACTGGTCTCAGCTATTCACACCATTATATTATTATATTATGTATCAGTAATTTGAGGTTGGGTGCCTGTTTTCAAATAGCTTTGCTGACCGTTCGAAAGTAAGCGTCTATGTGTGCATGCGCCTGCTTACGCTCGTTACGTGAAATACCTTCTGTTATTATTTACTCTGTGGTATCGACCACACGCTGTATGTATCTTGTTAGTTAATTACATTGCTGAGAGAAGGGCCATTTAATAATACACTGTCGGCTGAACCTGCACCTGTAATCCTTCGGATTAGAGTAATGTAGTACACTTGCTTGCATGGGTACTCGCCCTCAACTCGTGTTGATAGGTCGTAATCATTAATCAAGTCGGCCTATTGGATAAGGTTGGACTAAGGTTGGAAAGGCATACATTCTGCAATATAAACATTACGTTGTTTGCCCATCACAGGAGCTGATGGACGCTGCTGAAAGTGCCAAACTCGTCGCAAAATTTTGGACTGACTCAATTTGAAATTGACATTGACAAGCTAAGAAGAAGAACATGACATATTCAGTACACAGGCTTCCGCTTTATGAGAGGGAGTGGGTTATAATGTAAATTATAATATTATTACTTTGCCTACCATAGTTTAAACCTACGATCGGAGCCGCTACCACTGGGCCACCACTGTCAATATGGCATACATTTACCAATTATGCACAGGTACCTTATTGCTGACGTCTCCTAAACTGCTACAGTGCTTCCTTTACATAAGAGCGAGTGCATTTAAAACATGACAGTAACTAAACAAGCATGGAAACAAGTTCGCCAATTAAGTATGCCATTCCTACTGTCTCTTGTAAAAGGATCCCGCTATACCTCCTGTTTCAGATATTTTTCATAAAACGTAATATACGTTCACTCACACATTAAAAACTTGGTATAAACTTTGTGAAAAACTTGTTAAACGGTCCTCTAAATAGAATCTTATGATCTACGCGTCATAAACGCCTGACAAAAATGTGAAAGCAAAAACAAAAGTTGTTTTAAAGAGCTTTCCCTTACAAAGCGAGATTAAGTACAGGCGCATATAAAAAACTAGTGGCTAGTCGTCACTATGTAGATGTTAGCCGTTCTCATTTATTTTACGTATTATACGATTATAAAATGATGAATGATGATTTCAATGACATATGCAAGGAATATGATTTGGATCCATTTACAGTTAGTGTAAATTCTGCCAGAAGGTGCTTAAGCCACAAATTTTTCATGTAGCGGTAGGTTATTTTATTTGTTTTTATTATTTTTTCTATTATTTTAGTCATGTAATTGCAAATCAAGTATTTATATTCTTCTTACTTTGATTAAGCGGTGAGTTTTCTGGTTTTGTGCTCACACCATCGTGAGGATTTGTAATTGGCTTTCTGGTGACTATGGTTTCCTTTTTTGTTTGTTTTTATAACCTGTAAGTCCTCCATGCACTATAAATAAATAAAACTTAAGCAAAGTAAAGCTTTATGTTTTAAACAATTTCCTGAACCATTTTTCCTTGCTGGGGAGCAACCAGCGACAAAACTGTTCTTTATTTAGCACCGCTTGTTTATAATATGTCTTGTATGCGAAGATTCTATAAAATTTTAGTGACGACGGAATTTCGTTCAGAAACAAGAGAATGTGTAAAATATTTTTACGAGGGAATTATTACACAAAAGAGGTTTGTTGCTGACATAAGAGGCTCTAAAAGTATGTCGCGGTATGTTAAGTTATGAAATATGATTACTGTAAGAGAAGAATTGCTTGTATGCGAGATATTGCTGTGACAAAATTATGAGGCACTGAGAATATTTTTGAATCTTTCTAAGGCATGGTTATTCTGGAGAGATTTAAAGGATGCAAATACCGTCGTTTAACTATGCGTAACAGCTTAGGTTACTTTGTTTGATATTTTAGAAAATATTTACTGGAATTTCGTCATTCTTATTTGCTAAACTGCCGGAGTGGCTATCTAGTAAATCTACTTATCATTTACCGGAGAATACATTTGTGTATATTAAAAGGGCAACGTACTTTATAAAAAATAAGTTTGCTGTTTTTAACCACGTTGATCGTAAGCAACAATGAGTTTCAATAAGCTGCTACTGCCCAAATAAAAAAAAACGGCCAAGTGCAATTTGGACTCGCGCACGAAGGGTTCCGTGCCAATATCTAAAATAAAAAAATCTATGTAGTATGTATGGAGACACCCTTTAATTTTCAACTTTTTTTTTTTTGGAATTTTTGCGGCCTTGCTTTCTGCCAAGTTTCGTGATTCTAGGTCAACGGGATCTACCATATAGGTTTTCGACCCTATAAGGTACTTCCGGTTGACCTAGAATTGTCAATTTTGGTATTTAAAAGTTTGCGCGAAAATCTAAATTTGCCCATATCTTTTCATCGTGTTGACTTTGATTTTTATACACCTGACAGAGACTATAGACCTTGGTATCTGTATAAATTTCAACTTGCTAGGTCCACCCGTTCCTGAGATAATCAGTGGTGACACACGGACAGACAGACGGACAAGAGAGTGATCTTACAAGGGTTCCGTTTTTTCCTTTTGAGGTATGGAACCCTAAAAATTATTGCGAACTAACTACATAATATTATGCCAACTAACAAAATCAAAGTATTCTATCACAGACAGATAAAGAGTGCTTTAAAAGATACCCGGGTTCCTCCGTATTTGTCTGCAGATTTTAATAGAACTACTTCTAAATATTGCATTCGTTTCTCAGCAATCGAAGCTACTTGAAAGACTACTCAATGGACTGCATTTGCACTATGTATATTGGATTCTCTTTGAGAGAACCCATTTATGAATCGCTTGATATTTACTTCGCTGGTTTTGTATAGGTTTAATTTTCTGTAGACGGTTTCTTTACAAAAAAGTTTTGAACGAACTTTTTGTACGATTTGTATTTTTATGTATACAGATTACCTAATAAGTAAATAATTGACGGCTTCGTTGGTCAACTGTTCGTCTTCTGCTGAGCATGAAGTCCTGAGTTCGAAAGCCCAGATTCTTTCTTTCTCGAATTTATCAGTAGCTACCCGAGGTCTGTATGTGTGCCTAGTTAATGGAAACAGTAGTAACAGGTTATGACATGAGATCAAAATATAATAGGGAATATGCATGTAATTTTTTTTTCACTTAAATCAATAAAATGCAGTACTATCAACCCAAGAAAATAATTAAAAGTTAATTTCAACGACTGCTTGTCGCACAAAATAAATTTTAAACCCCTACAATTTTCTACGAAAGTTCAAACGTCCATGACTGTCGCGGCCATTCAATTCATAGCATTTATTTTGATGTCACTTCCCTCTATCTGCCTAGTTTAAATCTAAATTTTTGCCCTTAATAGATTAGTTTTACTATATTGTAATGTTATAGTAAAGCAAAAATTGCAATAACAATATTATACTAAAATCTTAGTGAAACTTTAAGTACTTTTCAACTAAAATGTTTCTTTGACACAGCATTTGACTACCAGAATCGATGCGTTTTGTGTTTGCGTTCCGTTTCACCAAAAACACCTACTTAAAATATTAAATTGTAAAAAAAGTGTTGTATTAGAGAATTAAACAACCTGCCTAGCTTTTCAAGTAGATAAGTAGCTGTAGTAAATAATCACTACATAGTATAAAAAAGTCGCTTCCCGCTGTCTGTCCCTATGTATGCTTAGATCTTAAACTACGCAACGGATTTTGATGCGGTTTTTTTTTAATAGATAGAGTGATTCAAGAGGAAGGTTTATATGCATAACATTGCACCCGTGCAAAGCCGGGGCGGGTCGCTAGTTACCAATAAATTGAATTAGCAATTGACTACTGTAGGGTTGCTGTTTGTGAAATTAAAGCCCCATTGACTTATTGATAGTTTATTAAACATCAAATCAAATCAAATCAATCTTTATTTGTGAACACAGGTATTACAATAAGGTCTTATGTATACATTTTAGTCGAGCTCTGTGTCCTACCAATGACATTGGTGTACAAATGTTAGTTTTTTAATAATAAGTCTGAATCTTTGATTATATAATGGTCTGAATCCATACAATACAAAGTCAAGTTCGAGTAAATATTGTGAATTAAATGTATTAATAATAAATAATTAATCAAATATAATTTATTTTACATGCATGTCAATGGTAAATTATCTTTAAGGCTAGTAAAGTCATATTTTATCATTTTGTAAATAATGTCAATTATATGCAATAAGAATAAGTAATCAATCAATAACAATATAATTTTACATGCATGTCAATGTTAAATTAATTTAAGGGGCTGGTAATGTCATATTTTATCATTTAAAAATTCCTCGATAGAGTAATACGTCTTTTCTATTAAAAATAAATACAATTTACGTTTGAATTTGCGAACATTATCTTCACTCCTTAAACATTTTGGTAATTTATTATAGACCTTTGGAGCCATTACAAAAATACTGTTTTTGTATAGTGCAGTACTAGATCCGACTGTTTGTAACAGATCACAACGGCGCTGACTAGTAACTCGGTCAAATTTATGTAAATTCTTTTTGACGAACATAGACGTTTCAAAGATGTACAACGATGGCATAGTTAATATTTTAGTATTCTTAAAAAACGGTTTGCAGCTGTCTGTTGTCTGCAAATTATATATAGCTCTTATGCACCTTTTTTGGCATTTAAATACCATATCTTTACCCGTGGCATTGCCCCAAAACATAATTCCGTATCTCAATGTTGAAGCCACCAGGCCATGGTACGCCGTTAAAACTGTTGCTCGATTGGCCGTCTTACTTAACATGTGCAAAGCATAGGAATGTTGGTTTAGCTTACTGCATACTTTGTCAATATGTGAATTCCATTTTAAAGTGTTTTCTATGTTTAGTCCAAGAAATTTAGTCACATTTGCTTCATTAATAGTTTTGTCCTTGTATTTAATATTTAAGTCCAGATTGTAATTTATTCTTTGTTGAAATTTCATTAATACTGTTTTATCTAGATTTATAACCAAATTATTATTTTGCAGCCAATTCACAACCGATAGTAAGGTAGAATTAATCTCAGCCTCCAATGTGCTTACCTCGTCACAGTTAAAAAGTAAGGTACTGTCATCTGCAAACATTGTCATAGGATATGATGATGCTGTCGGAAAATCGTTTATATAGACAATAAATAGGGGGGGGCCGAGTACACTACCTTGTGGTACTCCATAATTCACCGTTCTCTGGCTAGATTTATATGTTATTTCGTTTTTTTTAGATATTCTATTAATCGTCGTTATTTGTTGCCTATCACAAAGATAAGATTCTATTAAATTTGATATATTTCCTCTTATTCCGTATGCGTTAAGTTTATTTAACAGTAATTTATGGTCTACGCGATCAAATGCTTTTGACATGTCCATATAAAGCGCCAGGGTTGGTAGCCTCTTATCCACTCTGCTGCTAACCATATGTAAGAAATCGTAGATGGCCATGTCAATAGATCTGCTTTTCCTGAATCCTTTCTGGTTATCAACGAATAGGCAATTTTTCTCAAAGTATGAAGTAAGTTGATAATATATTGCTTTCTCGAATATTTTTGAAAAAATCGGCACTAACGCTATAGGTCTGTAGCAGGACATATCTTCTCTGTTGTCCTTCTTGAAGAGAGGTTTTATAATTGTTATTTTTAATTCTTCTGGAAAGTAACCATGGCATATGCACATATTGATAAGACGACTCAACACAGGAGCAATTTTCGTGGATACCCGTTTAACAATATTTGTACTTATATCGTCATACCCAGTGCTAGACGTATTCTTTAGCGACATAATAATTTGGTGAATTTCTTGAGGTATTGTAGGCGACATAAACATGGAAGTAATTCTACTGCTTATTTTATATTTATTTTTATTAATCTCTATATTGGTAACTGGTTTCACTTGATCTACAAAGTAATCATTAAAAGCTTGTGCTATTTCAAGAGGATTAGTTACGGTTTTGTCATTTGATTTGATTTTTATTATGGTTTCGTCTGGTAAATTATATTTATTCTTATTTTTATTTATTAATTTCCATGTTGCTTTACTTATATTCTGAGATGATTGTATAAAACGATTATTATGGGCTCTCTGTGTGAGATTTATAACTTTCTTCAGTCGATTTGAGAGTTTTTTAAAGTTTGTTTTATTTTGTCTATTTGGTAATAACCGGTATTTCCACAGCAATTCTCTTTTTCTCTTACTGCAAATCCTAATGCCGCGACTAATCCATTTTGCTTTTTCTTTAGTCGATATCCGTATTTTTATATTTGGAAAGCATAAATCATATAGTAACTTAAACAGGTCATAGAATAATTTGAATGCCTTAGCGGGATCCGTTTCTTCGTATACGTCAGCAAAAGTGATAGCTTTGATGTTGTCTATGAATTTCTGAATATTTTCTTTTGAGTAATCTCGTTTAGTTGAGAACCAGTAATTTAAGATGCATGTTCGTCTAACTGGACATCGTAAAAGTTGTGCCGTATGATCTGATACCGCCAGCTCTAAGACTTCCCCTTTTGATCCTCGTACATTGTGGATTATGTTGTCTATGCAAGTCCCGCTGCCTAATCTTGTTGGAACATTTATTTCAAATTTAAGATTGTAACCCGTAATAAGATGTTTAAATTGCTCTAAACATGTGGTTTTTTTTAAAAGATCAATGTTGAAATCACCGCATAGAATAAGTTTTTTGTTGGTGTGTAATGAAAAAGACTTTAAGAGAATATTCAGGTTATTGAAAAATATCTCAAGTTTACTTTTTATGTCCCTACTAAGTGGACTCCTATATACACACATCACGATGATGTTGTGGTCAGTGAGTTCCACTGCGCAACATTCAATTATATTAGAAACACAGTACTTTTCCACCGACTCCAAAGCCCTATACTTAATTCCATTTCGTATCATTATACATGTACCACCATGTCGGGATTTCCGAGTGAAATGTGTAGCAAGCGTAAAATTAGGAATATGTAACAAATTAACATCAGATAATATCATATTGTGTTCCGAAAAACACAGCACATCAATACTTTTACCTGAATTGAATAGTTCATTAAGTGCAACAGTAAACGTATGAGATTTGTTCAAGAGACCATTTATATTTTGATGCAGAATATTAATATTTTTATACACGAAAAAAGTTTTCTTGTTCACAAAATTTTTCATTTGAAGAAGATTCACATTGGGTCGATGATATCTCTGTTAAGGTTAACAATAAATTTTGAAAGATATTACGCATACCACAGTCATTAACTTTTCTATTGAGTTTAGAGAACATAGTAAAGTCATAAAAAAGATTTAAATTAGAATCAAATGCAGTTGCATAGTTATATGTTTGTAAGTCTAGATGCAATAAATTATTAAATGTCTCTATACGCCAATTAAACATTGTCGAGTAATTACTTAATTTAAAAGTAGGAGCACACAAGATTATATTCGTATTCTGGACTGTCATCAATGTGTCTCTTAGTTTCATGATAATATTAACATAATTTTCAGTATGTAAAAAGTCTTCTTCTCCAATTAATACAACACAATAGTCATTCATAGAATAATCAATTAGTTTTTTATCTAAGTCTTTAGTGAGTCGAAGTGTACTACAATTCGGCGTGATGTAATGACATACTTGAAAGTCTTTAAATATCTCTTGAGCTGTGGACAAAACTTTGTTATTTTTATTTGCACTAACAATGCACAGTTTTCTTTTTAGGGGAATCGAAGAATGGTCATCACTTTGTTGTTCTTCCAGTTTTCGTAACTGTTCTTGGTTATCTAAGTGTGCGTCTTGGACTGCACAAAGAGAGGATTGTGATTTAGGTGTTGTTTGCGTTTGTTCATGTTTCATATTTTGGTTTGTTGTCTTGGGCGTCTTCACCTTCTCCTGGATTTTTATTGGAGTCCTATGTGAGGAGATTCTCGATTTTTTCCTGGGGCTTAGGGTAACTTTTTTGTAGAGTTCATTCTCTGTCATTAATTTTTCATTGGAATGCTTGAGATTTGAGTTTTCTAAAGATAGTACTTCAATCTCTTGATGTGCGCTTCTTAGTTCAAGCGTCAATTTGCTGATTTGTTGTTTGAGATTGTTTAAGTGTTCATTATATGTTTCATCTGTAGATATGTCAGGTAAACTTGTCATACTGTCACTGTCCGCTATGGAACGGGACGATTGTTCATTTTTCGTGTTAGGATCTGAACTTGTACGTCTCCTACGAAACGTAATATTGTCAAGAAAGTTCATTATGAAATGTAAAGAAGATACAAAAATTGATTATTAACTTGGATTTGAACTCACGACTGCTAGCTTACATTAACAGACCCAACGTGTTACACTGTAAAGCCAAATGTTTCTTTAATGGATGTGTCGAATTAAGCATCTCTTCGTTGAGTTTTTCACTTGTTTGCATACAGCTACCGCCCTCTATCGAAATGCTTCTATATTATGTCAGGCAATCAATTAGTCAATGATCATGATTTTGAATGCGATTGCGTAGCGGCCGTTAGCGGTACCACGCTAATTAACTAGATGGCACTTTTCCTAGAATTGGGACAGGATGATTGGCAAATTTTGAACTAGGAATTCCTTATTATTGAAAAGTTATAGTTTTTAGGTTTTTAGTATTTAGTCACTCGAACGGAAGCAAAATGTATGAATTACACCGCACTGATTGTTTTTATGTTTTTAATGTAATTTTATCACTGATTATTTCAACGTTTAGGTATCATAATTCGTTGTCACTTGTAAAAACAGTTTTTACACATTTTACACGAAGAGTTTCATCCTGATAACACTATTACTCCTCTAATGCACCAATTTTTACAGTTTTTACTTTGTTTTATTCACTAAACTGAGGTTATCAATTTATAAACAGTTTAAATACACAGAGCAGATGTTTTACATCTGCGTGACAGTGGCGACATCCATTATTGGTAACTTGCTTAGTATAATTTACAATAGTTACAATATTTATATCAGATGGCAACCCTAAGTGGAGGGATGAAAGGGACTGCGTGGCTATCTCCAATCAGACCTCCCCTAGCTGTCTAGCTCCTGAAGACTGCTAGGCTATCGAAGCAGGAACTAGGCTTTACTCAGGATCAGAACTGGCTGCGTGGCTGCCGCGCTCTGAACCTCTAGCTAGTGAATGATGATCTGTTCGAAGACAGCTCTGCTTATAAAGCGGTTCGGTTTGCATGTGTGTTTAACATCATCGTGTGGTCCTCTTTAGATGTAGTGCAGATAACACCCGGAGTGGCGCTGGTTCAGTTTGTTACACACGATGATGGTAGATGGCGTCACTTGACTATAAGGCTTGCTGTCTTCTGTGTTATTGATCCGCTCATCATAGTAGTTTGGATAAGTCATACTAGATGGCGCTGTGTGTTTGTTACATTCTCCCCCTCTGGTACTCTATAGTCGTCCCGACAGAGTACCAGGATCAGTATCCGTCTTCCTTGGTCTCCCTCTTTTTCTTATGGGATTTAAAGGTTTGGGTACTTTTTCATCTCTTTGTTCAAATTTACATATTGCTGAAGTATGATATTTTCCCATAGATTGTTCTGGTAACTTTGGGTTTGCTACCTCATATGTTGATGCTCCATGTTTCTTTATAACAACATACGGTCCATCTCTGCGTGGAGCAAATTTTGCTGTGAACTGTTTGTCACTATTACTTATTGGATGTGTCTCAACCAATACTAAATCTCCTATTTTATAGCATGGATCTGGTCTCCTGCCTTGATTTGCACGTTGCCTATTATTGTATTGCATAGTTTCTATGTTTTCCTTTGCTATTAATAAATCTTCAGCTAACTGCTTCAAAGTTGGTGTAATTTGTGATATAAATTTTTCTTGTGTTAAAACTGTGCTAAAGTCATGTGTAAGATCATAGGGAGTTCTTAATTCACGTCCAAAAGTTAAGTAGGACGGTGAATATCCTGTTGTTTGACATACAGCTGAGTTCATTGCAAATCTGATAGCCGGCAGTGTATTTGGCCATTTCTGGTGTTGATTTTTCACCACAATTGCAATTTGAGTTTTCATGTCTCTATTTTTCCTTTCCACAATATTAGGTTCTGGATGATATACAGGAGTGAGAATGTGTTGTATTTCTAAACAATAAGTTAGTTTTTGCATTATTGCTGATATGAATTGTACTCCATTATCACTTATAATTTTCCTTGGTAGACCATAACGCAGAAATATTTCATGTAGAAGAGTGAGTGCACAGATTTCAGCTGTGGCTTCTGTTATAGCAAAAAGTTCAACCCATCGGGAAGCTGTGTCTTCGACAATAAAGATCCATTTTTCTCCCGTGGTTGCTTTTGGTAAGGGACCAAACAGATCAATTGATAGTAATTCGAACCTGTAATTATTTGCCGTTGACTGATATAAACCTGCTGGTTTTCTATTTGTTGGTTTATATTTCTGACATTCTACACAAGTCTTCACATACTTAATTACATCCTTTCTTAATCCTCTCCAGTAAAATTTATCAGTGATACGTTGAACTGTACGCTCTACTCCTAAATGACCAGCTGTAGGATCATCATGATATGCCTTCAATATATTTGGTTTTTCTTGTATAGGTATTAATAATTTGGCATTATCATCTTCTTGTTCTGGTGTAAACCGATATAAAACATTTTGATGAAGTATGTAACCTTTTTTAGACCATTCTATATAATTTTCTGTTTGATTTTCCTCTTCAAGTGCATTTATTATTATCTTGAGCTCATCATCTTTTAGTTGTTCTTCACGTATCTGCTTTTCATTAAATTTTGGTAATTCTATCTCTACATAGCATAAATTACATGCTTCACTGTCATGTGTGCATGGCGGTCTTGACAAAGTATCTGCTACCACATTAGTACGCCCTGGAGTATATTGGATATTGAAGTTATAGGGCTGTAGTTGCAGTGCCCAACGGGCCAGGCGGCCTGTTGGTGTTTTCAGATTCATTAACCATTTTAGTGGTTGGTGGTCAGTGATTGTAATGAATTGTGTACCTTCAATGTAGCCACGAAATCTTGAGACAGCCCAAACAATTGCTAAGGCTTCTTTTTCAGTTACAGTATAATTGCATTCTGCTGGTGTAAGAAGTCTGCTTGCATATTCTACTGGGTGTTCGTGTTCGCCCTCCCCCTGTACTGAAGCCGCTCCAATTGCATATTGACTTGCATCGGTTTTGATTGTGAATCGAGTTTCACATTCTGCTTGTTTAAGTACTGGGGCTGTAGTTAACGCTACTTTAAGTTTTTCGAACGCTTCTTGCTGTTCATTACTCCACTGCCAACTTGTTGTCTTCTTAGTTAAGTTTGTTAGCGGTCGGGCTATGTCTGCAAAGTTGTTTATAAATCTTCGGTACCACGAAGCGGTTTGTAGAAATGTTATCAACTGTTTTAAATTTCTTGGTTTTGATAAGTTTGATATAGCCGAAATCTTTTCCGGGTCTGTTTTGATTCCTTCTGGGACTATTAGATGTCCCAAATACTTTATCTCTGAACAAATGAATTTACACTTCTTCCTGTTAGCTTTTAGGTTAAACTCTCTGAGTTTTTCAAATATTTCCTTCAAATCATCAATGTGTTGTGTCAAAGTGACAGATCTTACGATTAAATCGTCTAAATATGACAACACCCACTTTGTTTTCGTTCCCAAACTTTGAATGAATTTATCTATTAATCTCTGGAACGTGGCGGGCGCGTTCCGTAACCCAAACGGCATGCGTTTAAAACGGAACGTTCCAAACGGTGAGACAAAGCTAGTTTTGTCTTGGTCTTCGGGATGTACCAATATTTGCCAATAGCCTGATTGAAGATCAATGGTAGACATGTATGGAATTGCTTTAGCCTGATGTAGTAGATCGTCAATCCTTGGTAATGGATACCTATCTGGTTTTGTTATTTCGTCGTCGGTAGTCGATACAAACTCTAATATCGTCTGTGCCTTTAGGGACCATGATAACAGGAGCTGCCCAGGGTGAATCGCATTCCTCTATTATATCATTACTTAGCATTTCATCTAGTTTTTGTCTCAGTTGTTGTTGTCTGTGTGGCGATAATCGGTATGGCTTTTGAGCTATGGGTAGGTGATTACCTGTGTCTATTCTATGCAAGATATATGGTGTTGGTTTTGTGTTTTTATCAAATACATCACTATAGGTAGTTATCAATTGGTTGAAGTGTGACCTTTCTACTTCTGATAGTATTTTTCCTTCACCTGGGTGTAATAAAATATCAAAGGAATAGAATGACATTTGATTTATTGTAACATAATCAATACGTGGATCTTTTTGAGATGCCTCATCAGCTGGTTCACGAGGGCGGACAGGACGTGGCGGTGTGTCCAACTTTTGAAGTGACCATTTTGTGATTTTTGCTGACGGTGGACTATCTCCATTGTTGATCAACGCTTGTGGTGATTCTGGTAGTGGGGATATCATTTGCAGTTCTCTGGCCCACTGCATAAAGCTTGATAGGGATTCTGGTGATGACTGGCCTGAGTTAAATGTCAAACATTCAGCTGCCTTTAAAGGAATCTTTTTATTCTTCAACTGTAGAAAAGCGTGTGGGTCCTGAGGTTCATCTGCGAAGTACCATACTCGTTGTGCCAAGTCGAGTATTATTCCCGCTGCTTCCAGGAAGTCAATGCCAAGCAGTGTGCGGTTATCAGTGGCGTCAGGTATCACTGTGAACGTTATTGGTAGAGTACGTTTACCAACAGTGATATGTATGCTTGTAGTGAGTAGTCTCCGGGTTTTCACAGTTCCATCGGCTAGTATTGTGTCTGCTGTTTTCTCATTGAACGTGGCACCTTTTCTAATGAGTAATTTATACAATTGTATACTTGCCACACTTGTTCTTGCAGCAGTGTCAATGTAGGCATATCCTTGCTGATTTTCCCAGGTGACCTCAATAGTAGGAATTTTTACATGGTCCTGTATTAATTCTGTTGTGTCCACTGTATAGAAAGCTACTGGTTTTGGTGGGGTTTCTTTATTTTGGCACTTCTTGCAGTTGCTTCTGAAGACTCCTGGTTCACCACACCCATAACAAGATACCTTTTGAGGTTCCGGGTCTGTGGTTGCTGCTGCAGGTTGCTTTTTAGCCTCAGCCAAGCGCTTCCGACAGTCTTCAGTAGTGTGACCTTTCCTTGCACAGAATGCGCAACGTTTTAGTATTTTCTTTTCTACTTGTTCTGTAGACGATGAAGTACTTGCCTGTGCTTCCCTCTCAATGTTTTCTAAATGTCGTACTTTCTCCAGCAAATCTGCGAATGATTTTAACTCGCTTCTGGCGATTGCCTTTTTGATATTTATTTTCAGCAGTGCGTATACAAAGTCTAAGTGTTCCTCCTCTCGGTTGCGTTTCGGCGGTAATTGCGATAGTAGCGCACGTTTGTTACAAACAAACTCATCTATTGATTCAGTAGTCTGTTTCTTACCGAACAACTCTAAATATATGTCATGAGCCTGCTTCTTTGGGGCAAACGCTGAACGTATTGCATCTAACGCCTGGTTCCACTTCTTAACGTCAGCTTTCACGCCGTGCCACCATGTTGCTGCCATGCCGCCTAACAATAACGGCAATCCTTCTAATGCATCTTCATCAGAGATGTGTTCCACTTTTTTGTACACCGTGATGCTGTTTATAAACTCTTCGACCTTGTTAAAATCTCTTTCGCCTTCATATCTTCTGGTACAATTCGCAAAACTTTTCCCCGACATGGTACTTCGACTGGTTGTAATTGTATTTACCAATTCAGTAAACTGCTCTTGTGTCATTGTGATTGACATTTTTAATTGGGGGTAGCGTTAATACGTATTTGGTTATTTTCCGATGTTGATGGTAGGCCGAGCAAAGTGCGGCTAATGTAGGGTAGGCCGTCCAGTTATATGGGTATCCGAAGATTATTTCGTTGAACGCCAATTGATCGGAGGACGCCAATGTATGGTTGGCCGTCTAATTATGTGGGTATCCTTATATTATTTCGTTGGGCGCCAATGTAGGGTTGGCCGTCCAATTATGTGGGTATCCTTATATTATTTCGTTGGGCGCCAATGTAGGGTTGGCCGTCCAATTATGTGGGTATCCTTATATTATTTCGTTGGGCGCCAATGTAGGGTTGCTGTTTGTGAAATTAAAGCCCCATTGACTTATTGATAGTTTATTGGTAACTTGCTTAGTATAATTTACAATAGTTACAATATTTATATCAGATGGCAACCCTAAGTGGAGGGATGAAAGGGACTGCGTGGCTATCTCCAATCAGACCTCCCCTAGCTGTCTAGCTCCTGAAGACTGCTAGGCTATCGAAGCAGGAACTAGGCTTTACTCAGGATCAGAACTGGCTGCGTGGCTGCCGCGCTCTGAACCTCTAGCTAGTGAATGATGATCTGTTCGAAGACAGCTCTGCTTATAAAGCGGTTCGGTTTGCATGTGTGTTTAACATCATCGTGTGGTCCTCTTTAGATGTAGTGCAGATAACACCCGGAGTGGCGCTGGTTCAGTTTGTTACACACGATGATGGTAGATGGCGTCACTTGACTATAAGGCTTGCTGTCTTCTGTGTTATTGATCCGCTCATCATAGTAGTTTGGATAAGTCATACTAGATGGCGCTGTGTGTTTGTTACACTACGTAATAACATTTTCAAAGCCAGACGGTGCCCGATAAAATGGACCTTTGAGGTGAATGCACAATTTTCATACTGCCAGATATTTGTGAAATTTTCCCTTAAATCGCTGTTGTGAACTGGCTCAGGATATTTCTAAGGAAATACTTGAATTCTTTCAAAAGTTTGAGCGCAGTTTGCTCTTTCTAGTACAGAAGCGAAGATGTAAAAGTGAATTGTATTATTTCTGTTGTAAGAGCTAATATCACTTTATACGGTCACTTACGGGATATCTTCCGTGATTGTCCATTATTTTGAGCTCCCGATATTTCACAGTACACGATACACAGTATAATTTTAGTTGTAAACCGTGAAAGCTTAAAACAGAATTTAATATCACTTTGTTTGTGTGAAGAATGAATAAAATAATTGGTTGAGGTACTTTTTTTTTGTTCATGTTCCCATCTTGTAAAGAACTCGTAGAAAGTTTGTGAATTATACCAAAAAGATTTCTTTTGCAATATTAACTAGGTAATTGTCATTTTGATTGCTTGATAGGGCTTTTGTCCCTGCACGAGCTACATGGACATAGTCCACTGTTTAAGGTTGGAATGATTGAATTTTTACATGGTTTTCATACTTATTTTTTTTTGTGTTATATTATCAAAAATGTAAGTATGAAAACCATGTAAAAATATAATCATTACAAGGTTTAAATGTGTGTATACATTAATACGTTGATTCTCTTTTGTGCAGTGTACGATCAGTTCACGATCTATATGTATGATAAAATTTAAATTATTACGAAACGTATTATACTGCCCCGGTGTTCTAGTGGTCGCAAACGCGACTGCTTAACATGAGATCCTGGATTCGATTCCCAGGTCGAACAGAGTGTTATTGTGTTTTTCCATTAGGAATTTCTCAGTATCACCAACGGGCCCGGTTGATGGAAATAGGCCCGCCCCCTGTTACACGGGACTTAAACTTAACTGGCGAAATACTACATATTTAGGTGCACTTCTGCGCGATCCCTTCGTACAGGCGTGATGTTATTTTATTCTCGTATCTATATTTTGTGTAACTATTTAACATAATATGGTATAATGCAAGAAATACAAAACTTTTCTTATTTCTTAAAAATGCCTTGTATTGGACCCTAAAAACATTGTGGTACACTTGTTTAATTCTCTAATACAACACTTATTTTACAATTTAATATTTTATTTAGCGTTTTTTTGGTGAAACGGAACGCAAACACAAAACGCATCGATTCCGGTAGTGACGTCAAAATCCATGTGTCAAAGAAACACTTTTAATTGAAAAGTACTTCAAGTTATTATTGTTATTGCAATTTTTGCTTAAATAAAGCACTTACATTTCAGTAAAACTAATCTACTAAGGGCAAAAAATTAGATTTAAACAAGGCAGATAGAGTAAGTGACATCAAAGTCCTGACATGAATGGCCGCGATAGTCATGGACGTTTGAATTGTCGTAGAAAATTGTAGGAGTTTAATATTTTTATTGTGCGACAAGCAGTAGTTGAAATTAACTTTTAATTATTTTCTTGGGTTGATAGTACTGCATATTATTGATGTAAGTGAAAAAAAAATTACATGCATATTCCCTATTATTAGACCCTCTGATTCCATCTCACAACTTATTCAATCGTAGGTATACGAAATGTGTCTCATTTCAAAAGCTGATTACGTGTTGTATAGTCCTCTCATACCACCTTGAGAACACAAGACCCCTCACCTGCCTTCATTAGCGTCAAAGGATGGAACGATCTCATGTTTGGAGTTGGAGAGAATCAGGGCGGAACCTGGAGCGACCCTTGTAAATCAACCGATAGAATTGGATTGCCGAATCTGATGAATTTGAATCGAAGTGACTTTCGGGTCCTTTGGTGTATGTCTCTGATGGATGAAGACTTTGACAGGATGTCGGTGTGGTTTGCGAGGCGAGAGTAATTGAATTTTTGTAGCAATTTAGAAAGTGTTAGAATGCAAAGAAAAATATGTAAAATACAAAAACTAGCTGTTGCCCGGGGCTTCGCTCGCGTTTTGATCGGAAATTATCCCACGGGTACGTTGTAAATGTAGCCTATGGCACTCGGGAATAATGTAGCTTCCTATTAGTGAAAGAATTCAAAATCGGTTCAGTAGACCCAGAGATTACTGCCCACAACCTCACAAACTCTACCTCTTTGTAATATTAGTATAGATAAGTTAAAGCAAGGCAACTAACAGACTAAAAATTAGTTACATATATCGCGGAAACGCCCGCATTGAACCTTAACACCCATTAAATTGTACACAACACTATTTTCTCGTTCATTTCGTTCAGTCACGGGACAGAGGCATTATGTTAATTTAAATAATATTGTTACTACCCAATAATCGCTGACCGAATGTAATGTGCTGGAAAATCTCATTGAATAATGAATGGCGAATGGTTTTATGTTTCCCTATCCGATTTGACCTGACGTTCGAGTGGGTTAAAATGTTTACCCCGGGATCAAGTACTTCGTTGATATTATTGGGTATTATAACAAATAAATAAAATTGAAGTGTTTGTTTGTAATTTCAAAGTAACAGCTTATGAAAGTATTTACGGTACTACATTTTATTTTACTGTTTGTTCCGGGTAATTTCCGGAATGGCTGGACGGGACTTTTACTGACAGATAGCTAATGTAATGTAATATATAAGGAGTAACTTAGGCTTTATTTTAGATGAACCTTATTAACCTTCAGTTGGGGTAGACGTGTCCTTGAGTGAACTCCACGATTCGGCAAGCGTAAGGTGGAACTTCCTTAGGTTTGGTGGAGCGACGAACTCTGTAGGGTGGACTGGTAACAGCTGGATGGAGTTGCCGAAAAAAGTGGCGTGCAATCAGAGAGGCCTATGTCCAGCAGTGGACTGCTGTAAGCTGATAGTGATGATTAACTTGAACGAGCTCTATCACTACATAATGGGTGCACCCTTAACGAAGCCGACAAGCACTTGTTCTCCCGGTCATTGCGATATTGTTTTTGTTGTAGACCACACGATACGGAGATATTGGGGGTCAAAGTTCCAACTTTTTCACAAGTTTTTTTTTTTAAATTGCTTTTAAATGTCGAAACTTGTACTGTTAAATGCATTCATCAGCACAATGTGTTGATGCCGTGCCATGATGCCATCAGCCGATTTCGGCCACAGCGACTGCATGAGATGACTTTCTAGGGAGGTTGTCGAGAGCTTTGGTGTGCTGCTATATCATGTGCTCTCAAGTGGCTTGCTATGCTGTGCTATGGCCAAAAAACTCCGAGCACAAAGCGTTGAGTCCTATAATAAAACGTGATTATTCACCCCAAAAAGAAAAGTTATGTCTTAGCAAAAAACTTTGCGTTGAGTTACTTAGTTTGATGTACAGAATGTTTGGTTGACGGCTTTGTGAAGGTTCCTGTAACATTCTGTTTAGATGCTAAACTTGACCGCTAAAGTACATGATTTAGACTTTTTGTCTTTTGAATTTCATAGTACCAGTCTTATTTATGGCATCCATCGTAGGCCGAGAGCGATGCGTCTAGATAAAATAAATTAGATCTCATTTGTATTCAAGTTAGACCAAGAATCAGCACGTTTTAATCGTAAATATTACAGTTTATACTATTTAGGTTATAAATTGATGATTGATTTAGGTTATAAGTTTTTTAGAAAACCCGAAATGTATTTAGAAACCCACGTTACAGGAAAAAAATGTCCATCTGCTTGTTTGTTTGTGACTATGTTAAAAAATCGTAACCAAAAAGTGATCTTCTTTCAAGTTCCGTTTTTCCTTTTCAGTTCGGAACTTAAAAAGCAAAAAATCCCAACTCACCGTTAAAGTAAAAACATTTACCTTAAAGGTACATCCCGTAAAGGTAAACAAGACATTTACAATATCGGTGACTTTCCAAAAGTTGGAGCTTCCAGTATTCAACAGGCGTCGCGCGTCGTAGGCATGAATATGGAAGAGGCTACGAGACGTGGAGCGTTCGTAGGCTCGTAGCGCGTAGCACGTACTCGTAGGCGGCGGGTGCCGTATCGCTGAAGTTTGTAGCTGTTCTCTCAGAGAGAAAAACGATATGATGGAAAATGCACGTTAGAGTATAATATGTTTTTAGATATTGTACAGAATAAAAATAAATGATTAATATGTATGTTACACCCTGTAACGTACCAATAATAATTTATTTTTAACCTATATCGTCCTACTGCATTGTTGTGATGGCCCAGAGGTTAATGCCTCGCCTCTCATGCATGAGGTTGTGGGATCAAATCCGGGCAAGTAACAATGTGACTTTTTCAATTCATATGTACTTTCTAAGTTTATCTTGGACATCACAGATATCGGTGAAGGGAAACATCGTGAGGAAACTTGGACTTATAAAAGTCTGAAATCGCCAACCCGTCTTGAGCAAGCGTGGTGATCAATGCTCGTACCTTCTCTGTTGAGAAGAGGCCTTTGCCCAGTAGTGGGACAGTAATAGGCTGGTATTATTATATTATTTATCGTCCTACTATCCCTATAGTGAACCCTCTCCTCCTTTCTAAACTTCTCTATTTTAGGCTACTGAGCATAGAATCCTGTAGCCATAACACGGATCCTACCTGTGTTGAAAATGAAAATCTTTATTTGTGGACATGGGTTGTACAGGGGTGTTAAACAAATACAATATATCGAGTCCATCCATGTCTTGCGTTGCAGCGTACAAATCAATGCAATACTTACAATTAATTATCAATTTGTATGAAAACTCAATAAAAACAACAAAAAAGTACACAATGTCAGAACAATAATAAATATAAAATTGAAATAAAAATAAAATTATTATCAATAAGCACAATGTCACATAATTATACGGGTATTACAATTGGATTTTAATAATATAATTGTGTTCCAACAAGAACTTGGCAATCTTTTTATTCAGTCTTTATTTTTAGCGCCTTTATTTTTAACTAGCTTTTGCACGCAGATTAGCACACGTTTTAGTCGGTAGTTAGCCTACGGAACGTTTTAAATATAGCCTGTGACACTCGGGAAAAATGCAGCATTCCTTTAGTTAAAGAATTTTTAGAATCGGATCAGTAGTTCTCAAAATTATCCCCTTTATACAAACTTATAAATCTAATCAAAAAAACTCTAGGTCCGTGGGGTCCAAGTGCTCACAGCCTTTTCAAGGACATTTCCAAACGCTTAGTTGACACTTCCCGTGACCCAAGGGCTGGCTTTTACCTTGGCCAAAGGCTTAGCATTGCCATACAACGTGGCAACGCCGCCAGTCTCTTGGGTACATTACCAGTTGACTGCGTTGAGGAGGAGTTTTGAATAAGTTAGTTACTTTAGGTTATTTTAATTTATAAATTTTGATGTATATAATTGTAGAATGTCCGATCAAAAAAAGTAAAAGATCTTTTATAAACTAACAATGAGTCTACTGTCATCATTATTAAATCTTATTATCGCCTCATCATTTTCGCAAACCGTCATTACCATTCAATGAACGAATAAAAGAGTCCTATTCCACTGTATTTACATGTTCAGCCCACAAAGTTAAACTCCCCCTTAATGCTTAAGGGTAAAACACGACAATACGAAAATTAAATTTTTAAAGGCCATTGTCGCATCTACAATTCAAATATTTCTTTCTTTCTTTTGTTTGGCGTACTTGCGAGATAAAACGCTTTGTTTTGTTTTTCCATGCTTTTTTTCTTTGATCCCATTGATATTGTTCTCTTTGAGTTGTCTCGGCTTTTTGAGGACGTTTGTCAGATAAGAATATAAACCAGTCAAGTGCTTTTTTTGGTCTTTGTAATATTGTGAGGCGGTAAATGCCTATTTTGTCGGTAGTAAATTAGTTTGACGTTGATAAAAACAATATTCTCTCTTCTTAGCGTGTCGATGGCAATCTAAATTGTTTCGGCCCAGAATTGAGCTACCAGTTTGGCGCTTTCGGTAGCGTCCATCAGTTCCTGTAGTAAACAAACAATAGGACACGCAGGACACGATATTAAGTGCCCCATCGTTTGTGAAACAGCACCACACAACGACAGTAACAATATTGGGCTTGGTAGGATGGGTTGTGGCTATACTTAAATGTAACTCTGACTAACACTTAGTCGAGTCGACGACGCGACGATTTGAAACTGAAACGAATTAGCAAGACAATTAGCAGCCCATTACATCCATACATCTGTAGTATGGGAAGTACTAAAGATGTTTGACCGCCAAAGGTACTGTAAGTGTAAGGTCAATGTTCTAAAACTATATTATTTTTGGTTTTATTTAAAAAGCAGTTTCACATCACATACAGGGTGTAACAAGACCCTTAACGAAGCCATCTACCAAGCATTATGTACATCAAATTAGGTAAATTTGCGCCAAAATTATTGCTGGTTGGTATACGGCATTTTTTTTTTTTGGGTTAAAATTCACGTTTTACGGTAGAACTCAATGTAACGGACTCAAAGCATTGTGCTGATGGACGGATTGAATAGTACGGGGGTCGTGGAGGTGTTTAAAGTAAAAATCTTATATTAAAAACATGTATAAAAAAAAAAATCTTGTGAAAATATTTGGAACTGACCTTCAATATCTCAGAAACTAGAAGGTTCCCAGGTATGGTCTAGAACAAAAAAAATATCGCAATGACGGGGAGAACAAGTGCCTTTCGTCTTCGTTAAGGGTCTTGTTACATCATTTATAACGCCATCACGCCAGTTATCCCGGAGAGGTTAGGCAGTGGTTTACTAATAACCACCCACCCAGTTATGTTTAAGTCCCATGTGGACTCAAGTCACTTGAGTCCACATGGGACTGTGTGACTTGAGTCAAGTCACACAGTTCAACACAAACAGCTCATGTTTAAAAACCAGATCTACCTCCACTTATCTTTACAGAATACGTCTCCAAACACCCCATTCTCTGAAAGACAGGCATAACATGATAAAAATGACGCATACTAACATGTCATGAGCGTTTTATACTGTTTCATTATGCCTTATACTTTCATCTTAAGGCCGGGTAACCGGGTACAGTCCCTTCAAAGTTATTTAACCTGACGTCTGTAGTCCAATAGCAACTTTATTGTTACGAAAATAAAGGTCACAATAACTTTGACAGACTTGTCAGTGACAGCAAACTAACAACACCCTTATTGCAAGGCCCATAAAGTTCATAAATGCAAAGGCGGAGGTAGAATAACTTTGAAAGGATGGTAGTCGGGTTCATGCAATGCAATGGTCCTCATTTGTTTTGATGTGCTCCTAGAAATCCGGGTAATGTCGGGAGTGCCTCCAAATGTGAGTGAAATAAGGTTTTAGTAAGAAACTATGTCATTGTTTTGTAGACTGGTGGATCGAGGTTATTTTTGGCTAGATGGGGAATGATGTGGCATTACCATTGTTAACTGCCTATACAGAGTGTACCAAGACCCTTCACGAAGCCGTCAACCAAGCATTGTGTACAAACTAAGTAACTTTACGTAAAAATTATTGCTGGGAAACGCATACTTATTTTTTTATTTTGGGGGTGAACAATCACGTTTTACGGTAGAACTCATTGTAACGCACTCAAAACATTGTGCTGATGGATGGATTGAATAGTACGGGGGTCGTGGAGGTGTTAAAAGTAAAAATCTTACAATAAAAACATGTATTTAAAAAAATACTTGTGAAAAAGTTGGAACTTTGACCCCCAATATCTCCATAGCTAGAAGGTCCCCAGGTATGGACTAGAACAAAAAAAATATCGCAATGACGAGGAGAACCAAGTGCCTTTCAGGGTCTTGTTACAACCTTTGTTGTGTACTAGTGGTTATTACAGATGCGACTGTTATATAGAGCATGTATCCTTTTTTTTTTTTTTTTTTCGGATGGTAAATCATCAAATAACCCCTCCCGCTCTGGGCTGAGCAGGAGGGAGTGTCAGACTTTTACTGATTAAAACCCATGCATGTTCCTTCCTTTGCCCTTTGTGTTCCAGGGCCGCGGTATATCTTTCGAACAGTCCCGCAACCCTGGCAGGCATCGGTCCTGTCGGACCCCTTCCTGTTTGCTGACTCTTTTTGAGGCGCACGTGGAACACGAACGCGCCGTCTACACAGCCTGTCGTCATAAGACGGACGGACGGCGAGCTAGCCCATAGCTCACCGTCCACAGGCCCGCGCCTACGGTGGCCGGGGGCTGGGACGTGAGGTTCCTCCTCCTTCGCTAGCATGACTGCTTCGCAGAAGGAGGTGACGGCGTCCCATTTCGTCTCGCTCCGGACCATGGATTGAACCAAGACCGGACGCGAGAGGTCGCCGCCGCCGATCGCCGCTACGAGAGCATGTATCCTGGATTGAGAAATGTGTTATGAGGATTTTTCTTGGGGTACATATTTCTCAACAGTCTAGTCTGGCAATAATAGAACTTTCCTTTATATACTAACCCCCGGTTACATGGGACTTAAACACAAATGGCAAACGACGCGGCAAAGGGCAGAGATGTGGTCCCAAACGATACAATATCTCTGACTATTCTCCCAGGGGATATAGGCAAGATGCTATCTTTGTTTCTTGGTTCACATACCAGTAAATGCTGATCAGCCCTTACGGATACTTTGTAGAAAATCTGAGAACCAGTATTTCAATGATTTTCCTTCACGTTACTCGCACTGGACAAAACAATAAAACAAAACAAAAAGAGAACAAAATTAAAAAAAAAATGTTTTGTTGGTCCTGTACGACTCGTGTCGAGTTGGTGACTAACCCGAGGCTCCTATCTCATCATGGAAAAAAAAACCAGCCAAGTGTGACTCGAACTCGCGCACGAGGGGTTTCGTACCATTACTAGAAATAAAAACAAGTTTGTTGTATTGAAGGCCCCATTAAATATTTATCTTATTCTGTTTTTAGTGTTTTTTGTTATAGCGGCAACAGAAATACATCATCTTTGAAAATTTCAACTGTCTAGCTATCACGGTTCATGAAATGCAGCCTGGTGACAGACAGCCAGAATGACAGACGGACAGTGGAGTCTTAGTAATAGGGTTTCGTTTTTACCCTTTGGATCCGGAACCCTAGATCCGGGACCCTAAGATTCATTTTTAAATGAAAATGAATCGTAGAGTTCACAGAGGCACTCGCCATGTAAAATTCCGATGTTCAACTGTTAGACTATCAAACCTCGCGGGCCTTTGACGGTGAGCTATGGGCTAGCTCGCCGTCCGTCCGTCTTATGACGACAGGCCGTGTCGACGGCGCGTCCGTGTTCCACGCGCGCCTCAAAGAGAGTCAGCAAACAGGAAGGGGTCCGTAAGGACCGATGCCTGCCAGGGTTGCGGGACTGTTCGAAAGAGATACCGCAGCCCTGGAACACAAAGGGCAAAGGAAGGAACATGGATGGGTTTTAGTCAGTAAAAGTCTGACACTCCCTCCCGCTCAGCCCAGAGCTCCGAGGGGTTATTTGATGATTTCCCAGCCGAACAAAAAAAAAAAAGACTATGAAACCTAACCTAACCTAGTTGAGGAAAAGCTAGGCACACCAATAATCTAGATCCAATTTATCGAAAATCTCTGAAAATCAGTTCCCCAAGCCTATATGTTTGTATAACTACAAAAAAAAAAATATAACGTACAAACTGTGTAATTTCAAAAGCAAACAAATTCACCTGTGTTTACAAGGTGTGCTAGACACAAGAAAGGAAGGATTAAATTAATGTCTATACCGCACTAGTGTTGGAAAAGCTTTGAAACAAATGTTTTCTCAACCGCGCGGCGTTCTCGCTCAAGCTGTTAATAAATTTTCTCTTTAATAATTTCTAGAAATTGAAGATAATAACGCTTATTCAAGTATACATTGAAGCAAATGGCCAGTGCTTTTACTAAAGTGTTTGTAAATACCAAGCTTGGATAACATAGCATCACGCTTAAAAGCCGCAAATTATTAAATAGAGTTTTACCTAAAAGTAAACCCACATTTCGCCAGTGTTTTCGTACCACATAATAAGGGCAAGCCTATTGCCATGAACCGGCCACGAATATAGATTTCGTGGCTGCAACTAAGATATTTATGATGGAAAATACAATAACATTTTGCCTAACCTGGGTTTCGAACCCAGGACCGCGCTTGCCATGCGACCACTGGACCAAGAAGCACTAGTTAAAATGTGTTTCAAAAATAAACTAGTGTAATGCTAGACTGGGGTTACTATATGTATTTTCTAACGGTCGCAGTGTGGTCTATGTGTACTTAGACCATTTCCTGTCCATCGGCATATTAAAATTTCACGAGCAGACTGTGTCTATTAAGTATCTCATTTTGCGCCATAACTGAATAAAACGGGTAATATTCACAGTTAACTTAACCTGTGGGCAGTTACGAGGTTAATGTTAGCGTTTAGACATAACATCTCGCTTGTATTCCTCGATGGAATAGGCAGAGGTACGCCTAAAAGACACCACTTATGTTAAAGTCCGGTGTTATGGCCAGTGAACCTTAATCCAGCAAATGAAGGGATTCTACTAAGAAGTTCTTGAAGAATCGTCCAAAAACACTTTTTCCAGGACTCCCTAAGCCCAGAACTTCAAGTTCAGTAGCTTACGCATACCAAACAAACGAGGAGTAATTCTTACATTTTAAGCATTCAATCCTTCGCGTCGCATTTATAACAGTCTACATAATATATTAAATAGGTTCTTTGTAGCGGACCGAGATTACACATTCAAATTAATGAACTTCTGTGCTGTCGAGGCGAAATTAATGACATCTTTTAATTGTAATTTATTTCATCAGATCCTTCCTACACGGAAACAACGCATCCAATTTTCTTAACGATCTCAAAAACCCTTAATAAACTGCTCAATTAATCACCAATTCTTTGGCATTGTTTCCATAAAAAAGTATCCCTTTATTTACCAACTACCCGCCTTTGTCCAAAGCCCCGTCCTCTCTAATTATTCAAGTTAATTGAAGTTTTGCCGAGACCCCAATCTCGCAGGGAGAGTTATACGCCTTTTCGGGAACTAATTCGCAGCGAAATTAAAAATACTTGCGAAATTAATCCTGAAATGAAAATGTTAGGAGTCTGAAAGTGGTGAGGAAATCGATAGTTCTATATATGGTATGGTGTATATGGTATGGTGGTGGTTTTCCCCCGCGACTCTTGCAAGAGCCAGCCCGCGTTGCTGAGCCAATAGCATTAAACCAGATCCAGCCTGTCCCCTTGCTGCCCTCCCCAGCGACGCCCTAAGTCGAGGCTCGTACCCCGCAGGGGGTGCCCTTAGCGAGTGGTCGCTTAGTTTGTAAGCTCATTTTGCCCATGGCTGGAGGCCTTCAATTCAAGGCATCCACGGGATTAGACCGGTTAAGCAGTAGCCAGTCTCACAGGCTGAACTGCGAGATGCCATCATAACAAAAAAGGTGTGGTGGTGGTGTGGTGCAGAGGAATGAGAGATATGACCATACGACGACGAAACATTTGTGGAAGGCCTGGAGTCAAGAGTGCTGCCGAGCTGTTCCACCCCGCAAATGATAAGAAATTAT